>JZKD02S1645371.1:104746-145271 GCA_000966675.3 Picea glauca
TAATACTCCAACAGAGTCTTCCACTTGATTACAGACCAAAACCGTGGTCTAGTTTTCTACTTAGCAGAGAATTTGGGACTTCGGAGCTCCAGGCTCCAAGCGCTCGAACACCAACTCATGATGTTCCTTTCGAAAATCCAACTAGAAGACAACTGAATTGATGGAGGGATCAACGTTACTCATTACGTGCCACAATCGATGGTACAGAGAGGCTTCGAGACTCAAGGCTGCGAGAGTCCTGACCCAACAATTATTAAAATACAATGAATTCATGAAATCCGAAGTCACAAATCGATGGATGTCGCTCGCCTTAGGTCAACGGTGGATATATACTTCGTGCTCCGGTCTTTGGAGCCTTCCACAACTCAATATGTCAGATCCCCCGTAGTGTCGAACTGACGAAATTGTGAAGGGTGTGATCAACGTTCCACCTGTCCTTGTAAACAGACGATGAAGATCTACTTCCACCTTCGGGAGTTCTCGACCCAAACAGACTTATACCTTCATTCCTCCTAAGTACCACATCCCCGGATTCTGAGATCTGTTGATATGTGGTTCTCTATGCCAATGGCTAGGATCTGTTTTGGGCTTTGAAACTTTGGTAATTCCAGACACTTATACTACAACACTCCCAAATCATCGAGTTGTAGTGATTTCAGACAATGCTAGATCTGCGGACACCTGTACTGATGACTGACCTCCCAGATTGATTTCGGGTCCTAAGACTTTAGGAAATTTCTGACCCAAAAATGACTCACCTAATGATTCTTCCGTAGTGCCAAGTCTCCGAACACACCATCTTTTGACACATATTCCTGATGCCAATGGTCAAGGTTTGCTCTGGGATTCAAAGCTTAGGGATTTTCTCCTCCTGTCAGCACCACGACCTAACTCTACTGAGGTGTCGCACTCCCAAATCATGTGCGATCTATGGATGCATGGCCTTATAACCGACGCTCGAGATTTATTTATGTCTTCGAGACTTCGGGAGACGTAGCCCCTCCACATTGAACATATGAAAGTGGCCGAATTTGAGAAGTACAAAGAATTAAAAGGGGTTAACAATGAGGCTACTTACCTTGATCCAGTGGTTGTCGATCCTCATGCCCAGATCCGATGGATGGGATCTATACTCCTTCTCTAAGCGCTCTTCCTCCTATCTGGACTTAGATCTAATGGTCCATATAATACACCTTGCAGCTAATTCGACAACTGTTGTAGCTTCCTCCTGTTGTGCAACTTCACTTCCTTTGAAAGGAGGATTTCTTGAAATTTTAAAAAGCTAGTCTATGACTATGTTTATTGTAACACTCTCCCTTCTGAGATTTCGAATTTCTTGAGGTTTTCAAAGGGTTTTGGCCCTTTTTTCCTTCAACAAATATTTTTTCCCTTCTGGAAACAAGGAATTCTTTCTCCCAAGTTTTTTTAAAAAATTCAGTAGTGTGTTGGCTTCGTGCACTCCTTGCACTCAACTCTCCTTAGATATTAATGGTTTATGAAAACCGCCTGTGCACTCCTTCCACATTCTGAACCTTAAAAGGTTCTTGACCTCTACACACCTTGCAAGAAATCTGTGCACACTTGCACCATCTCTCTTGAGCTTATAATTGCTCAAAATTCAAAGGGGTTTCTTCCCTTTGTTCCTTCAATTGGTTTTTTATTCCCTCCTCGTAGTCATGCTCTTCCTCTAGAGCTCTTCCAATACTTCAACAATGTGTTGGCTTCGTGCACTCCTTGCACCCAACTCTCCTCTTTGAGTCTTTGGACTATGAAGACTCACTTGCACACTCCTTGTGTTGGTTCCTCAGAGTGTTCAGTAACTCTATTGTGCACTCCTTACACAACATTTTTGAGCTTAGGACATTTTTTGGTGTTTCCACCTAGAACGCTCCTCACATAACTCTTGAACAAATTCTCGCACACTCCTTGCACTAGCCTTTTAGAGTTTTCTTACAATTTCGGTAGACAAAAACAACAATTTACCCTTTTAATAATTAAACCTTCATTACAAGTTTAGTTTAATTATTTATGCTTGAATTTTCTTTACCCCCTTCTTGTTACATGTCCATTTAGTTGCTTTTTTTTGTTCACAAGTTCTACTTAGACCTAGGTTTTAAATTCACTAGGCTTGGCGACATTTTTTAAGGGAAATATTAGTTATTAAACTTTATTCATACCATCATTCATTTTACGGCCGACCAGGTCCTAAGGAGGCATAGTTTTCTAGGTACTAGGTTATTAACTCACCATAGTTAAAATCGTGATGTGCCCTTCAGGATGCACTATGTGCTCCAAGGGTGCCACTTGCCTGCATTCTGTTTTTATTTGCGTGATGTGCCCTTCAAGACGCACTACGTGCTCCAAGGGTGCCACTCGCCTCTTGACTGAATTTGGTAGATGTCAAACCCCTGAAGTCAATAATCCGTTAGGTGACCTTGTGGGAGACTAAGGGCCTCTAAGGAATAAGGACCTTGCCTTATTGTGTGCCCCTTAGAATCATCGTGACCGACTAGGTAATTGTTAACCTACATTTTGAGCCACGACGGGAGTGCTAGTAGGTTGTGGAAAGGCTACTGCCACACCTCTCCCTCAATCTCTTTGGTTTTCATGCATGAACCCTTTAATCCAAATGTGATTTTGGTTGGCAAGCTATCATCATCCTGCATCCATCAACGAATCATGTCAGCTATAATCAAGAAACATCATAATATCTAGTCATGTCACATGTGTAATATCAAAACATTCAAACCATAACAGTCCACTCCCTGACTTGATGCAGAGTCCAAGGAGATCCATCGATGCCATAGACATCCTCTAATGTCCAAATTCCTACACACTTAGGAGAACCCAGTCAATAGCACATGTCGATATAGATATAGAAAAATAACATATCAACAAATCAACAACATCTCATTATCATAATCAAAGAAAGCTAATCGTATATGAACCGGATCACTTGCATGCAAGTGTTCTCAAAGAATAAGTCCAATCAGGTGTGTGCAAGAGTGGGATGTTACATACACCCCTTCTTGGTTTAAACTTCGTCCTGAAGTTTCATAGTATATAAGTGCCAAATTAAATCGTCTAACAATATCAATATGTCTAGCTATCAAGCAAAAATGGAAACTATTGACGCATATCATATGTGTCCACTGAGGTCGTCGAATGCGAACTATAGTTGTCCCATGATACCTTGATTTGATATACTGTTCGACGTCGTAGCTGTCAAATGCGATGGTCCAGAATGCGGATTGGCTCCACCATGAGCACACCCTCATTTGATACCTACAAGGAACTCATGTCAATCACATGTGTAGGGCCATTAACATAATGTATCAAGACAGATACATGAAAAACATCATGCATACACCTCAAAGAATCAGGAAAATCTAGTCGATAGGCCATGTGCCCCTTCCTTTCCATAACCTCAAAAGGTCCCACGAACCTAGGAGAGAGTTTAGTACCCTTTCCAAACTTGATCAAACTCTTATGCAGTTTCACTCGCAAGAAGACTCGATCGCCAACTTCATAACTACAGTCCACACGATGTGCATCGACATAACTCTCATGTTGATCATGCGCTTCCTTTATCCTTTGTCTTATTGTTCGCATTTGTTATTCCATTTCTTGGATCGCTTTAGGTCCTACCAAGACCCTATCCTTAAGCCGATCCCAGCTCAAAGGCATTCGACATGGTCGCCCGTAAAGAAACTTGAATGGAGCCATCTTAAAGGTGCTTTGATAACTGTTGTTATATGCAAATTCTACCAGTGGAAAGAATTATTCCCAACGTTTATGTTGGTCCATTACATACATACGCAACATATCCTCCAATATTTAATTTGTGCGTTCGGTCTTCCTGTCTATCTCTGGGTGGTATGCAGTACTGAATTTAAGTTGGGTTCCCAAGGCCTCTTGGAAACTAGTCCAAAATCGTCATGTAAACATCGATCCTCTATCGGATATAATCCTCTTAGGCACACCATGCAGCCTCACAATCTCGCTGATGAAAACTCTAGCTATGTCAGGTGCCTTATACGTCGTACGCACAAGAATAAAATGAGAACTCTTCATTAAAGTGTCTACTACCACAAAAATCGAGTCGTGTCTCCTTCCGTCAGTGGCAATCCAACAATTTAATCCATCAAGATTACCTCCCATTTCGATTTCGGAACGACGTGTATCTTTAGTAACTGATCCAAAAAGGATCCAGAGAAGGTTAAGACAACTCAGAACGCACAGAAGCATATCAGAACACTTAGAATGGCTTCAGCAGGTAGAGAAAGGGAAAAAATTCAAAGTTCCTAAAACTTAGTAAAAATTTTATAATCGAAAAGAGTGCCTCTCAATATTTCTAACGGCACAAACGACTCGTCAAATGGAGTTATAGATCAAAAGTTATAAGCGGTCAAAGTTTAGTCAAACTTTGTCAAACGGGGAAAAGTCAAAGTGACATGTAGCACCACTGAAAGTGTGACATGTGGCACGGCTAGTTGGAAAGATTACGTGGCATGGAAGACAAACCACACGAAATATGTTACATTAAAACATGGTACACCACTCAAACTATGAACACAACTCTGTTTCATAGGAAAAAATACAACACTCTGATAAGACAACAACAGAACTATGGAATAAAATAGCTAAAAATAGAAACTTCGATCATCTACTATTTGTTTACAGAAAAAAGGATAAGATTAAACCTCCATAAACATCGTTGAGGAGCTGCCCAATAGAAAACATGGAAGGTAAAATAAAAAAGCGCGGCAGGTGAAATCAAACAATTGAAAATTTTGACTTCACTTTTGGAGCGCATCAACCCAACCAAATGTCCTCGTATTGCCTAAAAACTAGGCATCGTTTATTTCAATCTCCCCCTTGATGTCAAGTTTTTTTAATTCCCAATAGTAGTCTAAGATTTTCTAATTTATCCTTTGAAAAAGATTTAGTGAAAATGTCTGCAAGATGATCTTCATATTGACAAAATTCGAAAGAGATGAATTTTTGTTGTACAAGATCTCGAATGAAATGATGTTGAATATCAATGTGTTTTCTCATGCTATGGAATACATGATTCTCATGTATATTGTGCTTTGATTATCACAATATAATTTGATTGGATTATTTACTTTCATTCCCAAGTCTTCAAATAAACTTTCCATTCAAATGGCTTGTGTACTTGTTGATGATGTTGCAATATACTCTTCTTCAGCTGTATATAGAGCAACGATGGGTTGATTTTTTCTGCTCAAAGAAATAGGATTTCCTCCAAAGAGAAACACATATCTATAAGTGCTCTTTCAATCATCCAATCAACCTGCCCAATCTGCATCTGTATAATCTACAACATTGGAATCTTTACTAGCATTATAAAACAATCCATAAAACTGTGTACCACTTACATAACTAAAGATTATTTTGGATGCATGCCAATGAGACTCATGAGGTTTAAACATGAACCTGGAAACTAGACTCACAACAAACATGATGTCTAGTTTAGTGGTTATCATATTCATAAGACTGCCAATCAAAGATCTATAAAGAGTGGCACTACACAGTGGAGTTTCATCTTCCTTCATTAATTTAATCCCAACAAATAAGGAGTACTCACAAGCTTACAACCATGCATGCTAAATCTCTTTAACAAGTCTTCAACATATTTTGATTGACCAATGGATATATCTACATTTGTTTGCTTGATTTGCATACCCAAAAAGTATTGCATTTCTCCTAAATCAGACATCTCAAATTCAAATTTCATTACCTCTTTGAACTCCTTCACAAGTGAGGGTGAGGTGCTCATAAAAATTAAGTCATCCACATATAAAAAAACAATGATGAAATATGATCCCACAAACTATTGTACAATGTACTCTCAGAAGGACATTTAACAAAGCCATGTTCATGAAGATATTTATCAATTCTAGAGTAACAAGCTCTAGGGGCTTGTTTAAGACCATAAAGAGTCTTTTTAAGCCTATAAACCTTATCTTATTTACCTTTAACAATGAAACCTTGAGGTTGTTCAACATAAACTTCTTCCTTTAAATATCCATTTAAGAAATAAGATTTAACATCTATCTGATAAACTGTTAACTTTAACTGAGATTTAACTGAGATGCAATGGAAAGAAAACTTTTTACATTTTCAAGTCTTTCTAGTGGAGAAAATGTTTCCTCATAGTCAATTCATTTTTTCTGCACATATCCTTTTGCAACTAGTCATTCCTTATACTTTGAAATACTTCCATCCATATTAAATTTTAGATTGTAAATCCACTCTACACCAATAGTGGATTTTCCATGAGGAAGATCAACTAACTCCCATGTATCATTTTTTTTCAATCTGTGACATCTCATCCTTCGTGGCTTGCATCCATGGCTCATAAGTACAAGCTTCTTCAAAATTAAAAATTCCAGCACAGGTAGAAGAAAAAAGACCAAAATTATCACCAACATACCTAGATGTCTCATATATCTCCTTCAAACTTCTCATTTTTCTAGGAGGACTTGATGAATATTTTGATTGTGTATCAACATGAGATCTTGCTATCGGAGAAGGTGAAGGTGAAATTGATGGGGAAATACTTGAAGGTGAGCCTGCATTTCTTACAGTAGAGGGATGCAAAGATTGATCATTTTTATCAAAAAATATGTTTTCAATATGTGGAGTAAGAAATTTATCTTCTCCTTCATTTTTGTGATAAACTCCCCCTTCATCAAAGATCGCATATCTACTAACATAAAGTTTATTAGTAAGTGGATAAAAAAAACTATAAGCCTCTTTTTCTTCTGAATATTCAATGAAAATACATTTCACCGATTTTCCATCTAATTTATGTCTTTGTTGTGCAGGAATGTGAACAAAGCATGCATACCAAAATATTTTCAGATGAGAAATAGTTGGTTTTATACAAAATCAATCTTCATAAGGAGTAGAATTTGTTACCATCTTTGTAGGAATTTTGTTGAGGATATATGTAGTTGTAGGACTGCATCTTCACAACACATGTTTGACAAAGTCATTTATTTTAACATTCATCTAGTCATATCTACAATTGTTCTATTTTTCTCTCTGCTACTCCATTTTTTTGAGGAGTATATGTAGTAGTTAACTCCTTCTTGATGCCATGTAAGATGCAAAATTATTTGAATTCATTGGAATTGAATTCTCCACCTTGATCAATTCTCAATACTTTCAAATAATATCCTAATTCCTTCTCAACTAGTGGTTTAATTTTTTGAAAGAAACCAAAATCTTGAGACTTCTCACTCAAGAAATAAACCCAATACATCCTTGAAAAATAAACTCCAAAGAGAAGAAAATGCATATTCTTTCCAAGATATAAGATCTACATGGGGCCATAAATATCTGCATGTACTAAGGCCAAAGGTTCACTTGTGATAAAATGATGATGTGGAAAGTTATCTCTATGTTGCTTCCCTATTGCACAACCTTCAGATATCTTATTATCAGGTTCTATGAATGAAGGTAAACCTCTTACCAAGTTCTCATTTTGCATGAAGGAAAGAGATCCAAAATTAAGGTGCCCAAACCTCTTGTTCCATAACCAAGACTCATCTACCGAGGCATTCAAGCAAGCTACACTTGATTCAATACTTGACACAAACATCCTAGTATCTGTGGTAGGAACTTCGACAACAAGGCCATTGTTGTTAAAAATATTACAAAAAAATCCTTCAAAAGTAGTCTTGTAGTTTTTAGAATTCAACTGCCCTATGCTAATCAAGTTATGATTTAAACTTCGAGCAAACAAAGCATCATGTATATACATAATAATTCCATTCTTGACTTTTATGGAAAGGGTACCTTTTCCCCTTACTTCTGCCTCATTATCATTTCCAAAGTTTACTTTTCCCTTCACACTCTCATCTAACTTTACAAAAAAAAATATTTGTTGTCATGTGATTTGAGTAGCTACTATATAAATACCATACAAATTCATCTTTGGAATAAAAAATGTTACATGTAAGAAGCAAAATTTGAGAGTTCTCACTTTCTTCTTTACTAAAATTTTCTCAAGCGATGTCTCTTTTCTTCTTAAAACAATAGCTTTCAAGGTGACCATCTTTATTACAACAGTTGCAATGAAATTTACCTCTCGTAGGGTTGTTTCTTATTCCTCTACCACAACCTTCTCTTCCTATAAATATTCCATGACCTCTACCTCCTTTATTTGATGATGAAGGAAAACATAACCGTGATTCCTCGTAGTGGAATATTGTTTGTTCTTGTCGTCAACCTTCATATTTCTTTGGAAAGCTTGATCTCGAGTTTCCTCATTCTTTTTTAACCCGTGTTAATGTACTTGAAGGATTCCAAACAGATCATCAAGTGTTAGCTCTGATAAATCCCTTGACTCTTCTATAGAAATAGTGACAGGATCAATTTTTTTAGGAAGACTTCTCAAACAAATTTCAACAATCCTCATATATTCAAGAGATTCATCGTGAGTAAAAATAGCATTCACAATATTTTAGTAATAAAAGACTCAATGATGAAAACCTATACCACTGATGAGGTTTGCACGACCTCCTGATCAAGGATCGTTCACAGTAGGGAGTTGAATCAACTTTTGAGCTCTTGTTGAACCCTTGAAATCATATACCAAAGGCCTTATTTCTTTCCCTGTGCACAAATTCAAATTCGTGAGGGTCCTAATACTCCAATAGAGTCTTCCACTTGATTGCGGACCAAAACCGTGGCCTAGTTTTCTACTTGGCAGAGAATTTGGGACTTCGGAGCTCCAGGCTCCGAGAGCTCCAACACCAACACATGATGTTCCTCTCGAACAATGAACCAGCGGACAACCGAATTGAGGGAGGGATCGACGGTCCTCATTACGTGCTGCAATCGACAGTACAGAGAGGCTTCGAGATTCCTGACCCAACAACTATGAAAATATGTTGAATTCATTAAATCCAAAGTCACAAATCGGATGGATGTCGCTCGCCTTAGGTCAACAGTGGTTATATACTCCACGCACCGGTCTTTGGAGCCTTCTACAACTCAATACGTCATATCCCCCATAGTTCTGAACAGACGAAATCGTGAAGAGTGTGATCAACGTTCCACCTGTCCTTGTAAACAGATGATCAAGATCTACTTCCGCCTTTGGGAGTTCTCAACCCAAACAGACTTATAACTTCATTCCTCCGAAGTACCAGATCCCTGGATTTCGAGATCTATTGATATGTGGTTCTCTATGGAAATGGCTAAGATCCATTTTGGGCTTCAAAACTTTGGGAATTCCACACACTTATACTACAACACCCCCAAATCATCGAGTTGTTGGCCTTTCAGACAACGCTAGATCTGCGGACACATGTATTGATGACTAACCTCCTAGATTGATTTCGGGTCCTAAGACTTTAGGAAATTTCTGACCCAAAAATGACTCACCTAATGATTCTTCCGGAGTGCCAAGTCTCCGAACACACCATGTTTTGACACATATTCCTGATGCCAATGGTCAAGGTTTTCTCTAGGCTTTGGAGCTTAGGGGTTGTCTCCTCCTGTCAGCACCACGACCCAACTCTACTGAGGTGTCACACTCCCGAATCATGTGCGATCTATGGATGCATGGCCTTATAACCGACGCTTGAGATTTATTTCTGTCTTCGAGACTTCAAGAGACTTAGCCCCTCCACATTGAACACATGAAAGTGTCCGAATTTGAGAAGTACAAAGAATTAAAAGGGGTTAACAATGATGCTACTTACCTTGATCTAGGTGTTTTCGATCCTCATGCCCAGATCCGATGGATGGATCTATACTCATTCTCTAAGCGCTCTTCCTCCTATCTGGACTTAGATATAACGGTCCATATAGTACACCTTGCAGCTAATTTGACAACTGTTGTAGCTTCCTCTTGTTGTGCAACTTCACTTCCTTTGAAAGGAGGATTTCTCAAAATTTTAAAAAGCTCATCTTTGACTATGTTCTTTGTAACACTCTCCCTTCTGAGATTTCAAATTTCTTGAGGTTTTCAAAGGGTCTTGGCCCTTTTTTCCCTCAACAAATATTTTTTCCCTTCTGGAAACAAGGAATTCTTTCTCCTGAGTTTTTTTCAAAACTTCAATAGTGTGTTGGCTTCGTGCACTCCTTGCACTCAACTCTCATTGGATCTTAATGGTTTATGAAAACCTCTTGTGCACTCCTTCCACAATCTAAACCTTAAAATGTTCTTGACCTCTACACACCTTGCAGGAAATCTGTGCACACTTGCACCATCTCTCCTGAGCTTATAATTGCTCAAAATTCAAAGGGGTTTCTTCCCTTTGTTCCTTCAAATGGTTTTTTATTCCCTCCTCATAGTCATGCTCTTCCTCTAGAGCTCTTCCAATACTTCAGCAATGTGTTGGCTTCGTGCACTCCTTGCACCCAACTCTCCTCTTTGAGTCTTTGGACTGTGAAGACTCACTTGCACACTCCTTGTGTTGGTTCCTCAGAGTGTTCAGTAACTCTAATGTGCACTCCTTACACAACCTTTTTCAGCTTAGGACATTTTTTGGTGTGTCCACCTAGAACGCTCCTTACATAACTCCTGAACGAATTCTCGCACACTCCTTGCACTAGCCTTTTAGAGTTTTCTAACAATTCTGGTAGACAAAAGCAACAATTTACCCTTTTAATAATTAAACCTTCATTACAATTTTACTTTAATTATTTATGCTTGAATTTTCTTTACCCCCTTCTTGTTTCATGTCCATTTAGTTGTGTTTTTTGTTCACAAGTTCTACTTAGACCTAGGTTTTAAATTCACTAGGCTTGGCGACATTTTTTAAGGGAAAAATTAGTTATTAAACTTTACTCATACCATCATTCATTTTACGACCAACCAGATCCTAAGGAGGCATAGTTTTCTAGGTACTTGGTTATTAACTCACCATAGTTAAAATCGTGATGTGCCCTTCAGGACGCACTACGTGCTCCAAGGGTGCCACTTGCCTGCATTCTGTTTTTATTTGCGTGATGTGCCCTTCAAGACGCACTATGTGCTCCAAGGGTGTCACTCGCCTCTTGACTGAATTTGGTAGACGTCAAACCCCTGAAGTCAATAATCTGTTAGGTGACCTTATGGGAGACTAAGGGCCTCTAAGGAATAAGGACCTTGCCTGATTGCGCGGCCCTTAGAATCATCGTGACCGACTGGGTAATCGTTAACCTACATTTTGAGCCACGACGGGAGTGCCAGTAGGCTGTGGAAAGGCTACTGCCACACCTCTCCCTCAATCTCTCTGGTTTCCATGCGTGACCCCTTTAATCCAAATGTGAGTCTAGTTGGCAAGCTATCGTCATCCTGCATCCATCAACGAATCATGTCAACTATAATCAAGAAACATCATAATATCTAGTCATGTCACATGTGTAATATCAAAGAATTCAAACCATAATAGTCCACTCCCTGACTTGATCTAGAGTCCAAGTACATCCATCGATGCCATCGACATCCTCTAATGTACAAAGTCCTACACACTCAGGAGAACCCAGCCAATAGCACATGTTGATATAGATATAGGAAAATAACATATCAACAGATCAACAACATCTCATAATCATAATCAAAGAAAGCCAATCGTATATGAACCAGATCACTTGCATGCAAGTGTCCTCAAAGAATAAGTCCAATCAGGTGTGCGCAAGAGCGGGATGTTACATACACCCCCTCTTGGTTTAAACTTCGTCCTGAAGTTTCACAGTATATAAATGCCGAAATAAATCGTCTAACAATATCAATATGTCTAGCTATCAAGGAAAACCATAAACTATTGACGCATGTCATATGTTTCCTCCCAGGTCGCCGAGTGCGGACTATAGTTGTCCCACGATACCTTGACTTGATATACTGTTCGACATCGTAGCTGTCGAATGCGATGGTCCAGAATGTGGATTGGCTCCGCCATGAGCGCACCCTCGTCTGATACCTGTAAGGAACTCATGTCAATCACATGTGTAGGGCCACTGACATAATGTATCAAGACAGATACGCGAAAAACATCCTGCATACGCCTCAAAGAATCAGGAAAATCTAGTTGATAGGCCACGGGCCCCTTCCTTTCCACAACCTCAAAAGGTCCCACGAACCTAGGAGAGAGTTTAGTACCCTTTCCAAACTTGATCAAACTCTTATGCAGTTTCACTTGCAAGAAGACTCGATCGCCAACTTCGTAACTACGGTCCACACGATGTGCATCGACATAACTCTCATGTTGATCATGCGCTACCTTTATCCTTTGTCTTATTGTTCGCATTTGTTCTTCCATTTCTTGGATCGCTTCAGGTCCTACCAGGACCCTATCCTTAAGCCGATCCCAATTCAAAGGCATTCGACATGGTCGCCCATAAAGAAACTTGAATGGAGCCATCTTAATGGTGCTTTGATAATTGTTGTTATATGCAAATTCTACCAGTGGCAAGAATTATTCCCAATTTTTATGTTGGTCCATTACGTAAATACGCAACATATCCTCTAATATTTAGTTCGTTCGCCCGGTCTTCCCGTCTATCTCTGGGTGGTATGCAGTACTGAAGTTAAGTTGGGTTCCCAAGGCCTCTTGGAAACTAGTCCAAAATCGTCATGTAAACATCGATCCTCTATCAGATATAATCCTCTTAGGCACACCATGCTGCCTCATAATCTCGCTGATGAAAACTCTAGCTATGTCAGGTGCCTGATACGTCATATGCAGAAGAATAAAATGAGAACTCTTCATTAGAGTGTCTACTACCACAAAAATCGAGTCGTGTCTCCTTGCCTTAAGTGGCAATCCAACAATTTAATCCATCAAAATTACCTCCCATTTCAATTCCGTAATGGCTTGTGTCTTTAGTAACTGATCCAAAAAGGATCTAGAGAAGGTTAAGACAACTCAGAACGCACAGAAGCAAATCAAAACACTTAGAATGGATTCAGCAGGCAAAAAAAGGGAAAAAAATCAAATTTCTTAAAACTTAGTAAAAAGGGCACAATCACAAAGAGTGTGTCTCAATATTTCTAATGGCACAAACGGCTTGTCAAACAGAGTTATAGATCAAAAGTTATAAGCGTTCAAAGTTCAGTCAAACTTGGTCAAATAGGGAAAAGTCGAAGTAACACGTGGCACCACTGAAAGGGTGACACGTGGCACATCTAGTTGGAAAGATTACGTGGCATGGAAGACACATGGGAATGTTCGGTGATGACACGTGTCGACTTTATTGGCAAATAATATTGTGACTAGTGGCAATTTTTGTGGACCAATTATATGGTGCCACGTAGCCCAATCATGGGCTGCCACATGGCACCCCTCCAGTGGTTGGAATATTCAAAAGTTTATTTCAACTCCCAAAGAGTCGAACTCGTAACCTCCAAACAGCCCAAAGGACCCACACATATGCACCAACCATTACATCATAGAAAATTTCTTATTTGAGTTATGATTTAGTTGTTAATTAAATGTAAGGGCTGCACTAATGCGCCAAAAGGAGAGGCTAGGCCTTCGATTCACGTGTTTTGATCCATGCAACAACACACCAACAAATATCATATGCCGCCCAACTATCCTCCAAGATTCACGCGCTCCATAACTATATGCCACGGGTTAGACTTTGGATAAGTGGGTTTTACAACAAATCACACACATTAAAAAATATGCCCTACGCCATATTTTAATGGGGTTTGTTTTTAATATTTGTTTTATATATGCCATATTTAAACAATGGCTCAAACAAACCATGCCATACTATTGGAAAGAATGGCCTAGATGCTAAGCAACCTTATCCAAGTGGATTTTTAAAAAGGGGTTGTAATTAATTATTATTTTTTATGTAAAGATGCCTCTTTTGGGTTATAAAAAGGGGGTTCATCTCTCATGTAAGAGAGTTTTCATTACAAGTTGAGAAGAACACATGGTGATGAATTCTTTTGTAAATAACTTTATGCTCATTTGTATTAGGAGGAGAACCAAGGGTGTTTAAGTACGGAAGAGGTACGAATTTTGAGACAGAAACACGAAATTCGAGGTGATATTTTTTTTGGTTTGAAAGTGTTCGACTCAGATTGAAGTGTGGAGATAGTCATTTTTAGGTAAAACGACG
The DNA here is from genome assembly GCA_000966675.3 of Picea glauca. Lineage (NCBI taxonomy): Eukaryota > Viridiplantae > Streptophyta > Pinopsida > Pinales > Pinaceae > Picea > Picea glauca. The sequence goes on from JZKD02S1645371.1 coordinate 118,847, forward strand.
CCACGAACGTAGTGGTGCTGTTAGTTTTCTGATCTAAGCAAAGATTTTGTGTCTTAACTCCAGAATGAGGTATACTTATGTATTTTGCCCAATTCTTTTGTGGAGTTAATAAAAAGACCTACCCATTTGAGAGAAGGACCCAGAGGCGTAGTCCACCAGGGATGAACTCCATTATCAAGATATTTGTGTTCATATTGCATGATTATGTTTCTTTCCTTTTGATCTTTTCCTTCTTTATGGTGTACTTTTATTTATGCTCATTTAATACAGTTCTTTAATAAGTCACCTGACGAAAAGATCCCGGATCATGTTGGTATCAAAGCAGTCATCTTTGACTTGAATTGTTGAGTATGAATGCTTACTAGGGCCAAGCATAAGCAGGGTGAAGGAACTCTAAAGACATTCAATCCCGAAGTTGGTCATACATCCCGAAGGAAGAAGATGGCAGAAGAGGACAAGCGTGATGAACATGAGAAAAACTTTCACATGGTCTTTTATCGCATGTCAGAAATGGTCGAACAAATGTATGGAGATTATGAGAAGAGGATGAGGAAGAATGAGAATAAAAAGGAAGCACATGCAGATGATGATGCTTAGGTAAACCAAGGGGTTGGAGGAGATCCTCCTGAGCCTCTGTCTTCACCTTCAATTTCTAGTTCTTCTTCCTCTGAGAATTCTCATCACTCTCAACATTCTAACCATAAAGCATATTTTAAGAAACCTTTATTAAAGCTTGAGGTAAAGTTTTATTTACCTATGTTTAATGGAGATGCTAATCCTGAAAAGTTAGACAATTGGATCCAACAGGTTGAAGTATATTTTCGTGTTCAGCACATTGACGAAGAGGATGTTAAAGTGCAACTCACTTCTCTTCGGTTGGAAGGCACCGATCTCGTATGGTGGGAGAGAAAGCTACATGATAGAAGTAAGTGTGGTAAGCTTCTTTCCTCATGGTCGGATTTTAAAACAGAGATAAGGAAGCAGTTCTATCCATTAGGGTATTTACATAAAGCAATGATGGAATGGAAAACGTTGAGACAGAGTAAAGATCAGAACGTACAAATTTTCACAGAGGAATTTAGGAAGACAGCTTTAGCATTGAATATTCCTTTGGATTCTTATGAAACTTGAATGAAGTATATTGCCTCACTTCATAGTTATATTCGTCATACTTTTCTCTTGTTTAACCCCACTAGTCTTGACGAAGTTTGTGTGCAAGCCACTCACGTTGAGAACAGGGGGAAACATGTTCAAGAAGATCCCATGAAGAAACCTTCCAATTTCCCACAAAAGAATTTCAAGAAGTTCAAAAGGAAAGGAAATAAGACCGCTACAGTAACAAGAGAAGGAGAAAATCCATCTTGTACTCATTGCAAGAGGAGCGGTCACGATGAATAACACTGTTGGAAACCACATATGGAAAAGAAACTGAAACAATTCACTAGAAAGGGGAAGACAAAGATCGTTGCTACAGTGCAGCAAGATCTTGGTTCTGAATCAGGAGATGAAGGAAGGATCACAACGGTTGGAGTACAAGGTAAAGATTATATTCATGCTAGTTCAAGTTCCACTAATGAATCTCATATTGATGAACGAAAGAGGAATGACTTATTTCATATATGAGTTGTATCTAACCATACTAAGATAGATACATTATTTGATCTCGGTTCCCAGGTAAACTTAATATCTAAATCACTTGTCAAGAAGATGGGTCTTATAACGAAACCACATCCAAATCCTTACCCTCTTGGTTGGGTATGTGACAAAGAAAAACTTAATGTCACCAAACAATGTAGGGTTAGATTTGCTATTGCTTCAAAGTTGATTGATGAAGTAGATTTGGATGTTGTACCACTTGATATATGTGGAATAGTGTTGGGAAGTCCTTATCTTTATGATAGAAAATCAGTCTTCTTTCTTCATGAGAACAAATACCACCTTACAAAAGGGGGAGTGGAATATATTATTAGATCTCACAGCATGAGGGTGAATACGACGCTTGTTAGTGTAGGGAAAATGAAAACACTCATAACCACTAATAAGAGATATGTACTCATGATCATCAAAGAGAAATATGTCAGGACATCCGATGATTTCCAAGGGTGTGATCCATCTCATAAAAAAAAATTAACTGATATTGTTTCTAAGTATGATGATATTTTTCAGGAACCAGATGGATTACCTCAGAGGGAAATCCAAGATGAGATACATCTGCAGTAGGATTCTTCTTTGCCTAATGTGGGCATGTACATGATGTCAGTTGTGGAGATGATAGAGATCAAGAAGCAGGTACAAGGCTTATTGGATCAAGGGGTCATCAGACCCAGTTCATATCCTTGTGGTTGTCTGATCATGATGGTGCCAAAGAAAGATGGCACATGGAGAATGTGTGTTTATTACCAGGATTTAAATAAAATCACGGTGAAAAATCGATACCCTCTTCATCGCATAAATGATTTACTTGATCAGTTGAAGAATGTTGGTTATTTCACTAAGTTGGATTTACGTAGTGGATATCATCAAATCAGAGTTGCAGAACAGGATGCATGGAAGACTGCCTTTAAAACCAAACAAGGAGTGTTTGAGTGGTTAGTTATGCCATTTGAGATTTGTAATGCTCCGACAACTCTCATGCATGTGACAAACGATGTATTCAAGCCTTTCCTGGATGACTTTGTGATTGCATATTTAGATGACATTCTTTTTTTCAGCAGGACTTGGGATGAACATGTAAAGCATGTAGAAAAAGTATTGGATACTTTGAAAATGGAAAAGTTGTATGTGGAAATGTCTAAATGTGAATTTGGCAAGACTGCACTTATATACTTAGGTCACATCCTGGGAGGAGGACAATTGAAGATTGATCCTTCCAAAAATGAAGTAATTGTGAAATGGCCTGAGCCAAAGAGTGTAACCGATATTTGAAGCTTCTTGGGTGCAGTCCAGTATTGGAGAAGATTCATTCCGAACTTCTCTTTTATCGTAACTACTTTGCATGCCTTAACCAGTGTGAAGAACACTTTTCAGTGGGAAGGAAAGCAACAAAAAACTTTCAACATTTTGAAGGAGAAGATCAGTATCGCACCAGTATTAGCACTGTCAAACCTTCAACAGTCATTCAAGATCGAGACAGATGCCATCGGATACGCCATGGGTGCAGAATTGATGCAATATCGTAAGCCTATCTATTACCACTCTAAGACTTTTAACCAAATTGTTGTTAACTATCCTACATATGATAAAGAGTTGTATGCATTATTTCAAAGAGTAAAGAAATGGAAGCATTACTTGTTAGGGAAGGAAACAATTATACATACAGATCACCATCTCTTACAGTATCTTCAGGCACAAATCAAATTGCAACAATCTCGACACTACAGATGGATGGGTTTTCTACAACAATTTCATTTGGTAATCAATTACAAGAAGGGTACAAGTAACAAGGTAGCCGATGTGCTTTCTATACCTCCTATTGTAGCTTCTATTATTTTGAATAATACTTCTTTATCTCATGATAGCTCTGTAGAAAAATATGTCATCGATGAATATTTTAAAGAAGTATATGAGAAGCTAACCCATGGTGCACAGCTAGAGAACTATTGTCTACAGGGGAGATTACTCTATCATCTTGGGAAGCTATGTATTCCTACAAGTGAACGAGTCCATGTGATACGAGAAGCTCATGTCCAGAGTATCTCGATCCGAGACAATGGACGTGGGTAATCCAAAGTGAACCCAAACATGATGGAAAAAGAGATTAGTAGTCTTCTCAGCAGTGATCTTCTTTTTACATGGCATCAATATACACATCTTGTTGAACCTATCCACTACGAGATATAAATAATCATGACCCCCTCTGGTCATTGGTAAACCCCCTACAAAATCCATGGAAATTATTTCCCATGGATGGGATGGAACAGGAAGTGGTGAGTGTAGCCCCAATTTTCTATTAGTAGGCTTACAAGTAGAACACATCACACACCCCTTTACATATTTACTTACAATTTCTTTCATTTGAGGCTAATAACAAAACCTCTACAAATGAGCTTCTCATATCACATAGCCCAAAGGCCCCACACATATGTGCCAACCATTACACCATGCAACATTTCTTGTTTGAGATATGATTTAGTTATTATTTAAATGTAAGGTCTGCACTAATGCACCAAAAGGAGGGTTGCCTTCAGCCCAGCCCCTGTTCATGTGTTTTGAACCATGTGACCACACACCGAAAAATAGCATATGCCTCCCAACTATCCTCCAAGATTCACGCACTCCATAACTATATGCCACAGGTTAGACTTTGGATAAGTGGGTTTTACAACAAACCACACACATTAAAAAATATGCCCTAAGCCCTATTTTAATGGGATTTGTTTTATATATGCCATACTTAAACAATGGCTCAAACAAACCATGCCATACTATTGGAACGAATGGCCTAGATGCTAAACAACCTTATCCAAGTGGATTTTTAAAAAGGGGTTGTAATTAATTATTTTGTTATGTAAATATGCCCCTTTTGGGTTATAAAAAGGGGGTTCATCTCTCATGTAAGGGAGTTCTCATTAAAAGTTGAGAAGAACACTTGGTGATGAATTATCTTGTATAGATCTTTATGCTCATTTGTATTAGGAGGAGAACCAAGGGCATTTACGTACAGAAGAGGTACGAATTTCGAGACAGAGGCACAAAATTCGAGGCGATATTTTTCTTGGGTCTGAAAGTGTCCAATTCGGATTGATGCATGGAGATTAGGTAAAATGATGCCATGAACGCAGCGGTGGTGTTAGTTTTCCGATCTGCGCAAAGCTTCTATGGTTTAACTCCAGAATGAGGTATACTTATGTATTTTTACCAATTCTTTTGTGGAGTTAATAAAAAGACCTACCCATTTGAGAGAAGGACCCAGAGACGTAGTCCACCAGGGACAAACTCCATTATCAAGTTATTTGTGTTCATATTGCATGATTATGTATCTTTCCTTTTGATATTTTCCTTCTTTATGGTGTACTTTTATTTATTCTCATTTAATACAGTTCTTTAATAAGTCACTTGACGAAAAGATCTCGAATCAGTTACCCTACTGGATGTCTATGTTCATCCTTCACTTCCTGACATTCTAGACATCTTTCCACGTAGTTGACTATGTCTTCCTTCATTCCTTTCCATAAGAACAAGGGTTTGAGGTTTTCCCTCATCTTCTTGACTCCTAGGTGAGCCATGTACACTGCTCTATGAGCCTCATTTAGGATCAAAATCCTCAACTCGTTTTTGGGAGGTACTTAAATCCAATTATTAAATCTCAATAAATTTTTGTTGTCCACAGTAAATCCTTCAAATTTTGGTACCATCAGGGTGTTTTGTCTGATAAAATCCTAGACCTCCTTGTACTAGTCATCGTCGCGCTGTAAAGTTAGAATATTTTCATGTAGATTCGTTTGAAGAGGCATCGCCAAAGATATGTGTGGTCTCCAAATCAACGCATCAGCCACTCTGTTCACTTTTCCTTTTATGTAGGTAATCTTGAAATCCTACTCGCTAAGCAATTCCTACCAACACCTTTCTTGCGTGTTCAAGTTGCTTTGCATAAAGATTTTTTTTAAACCACAGTGGTTCGTTTTTAGTTCAAATTTTCATCTGATCAAGTAGCGTCTCCAAACTCTCAAGGAATATACAATAGCTAACAACTCCCAATCGTGTGTCGCATAGTTCTCCTCATGCCTTCTCAACTTTCTTGAGATGTAAGTGATGACACGAACGTCTTGCATCAAGACTCCGCCTAAGCCTTCCTTGGATGCATCAGTTCATACCAAGAAGTCCTCGTCCATGTCAGGGACCTTTAGTATCGAAACTGTCGTCAACAGCTCCTTGAGCCTCTAAAATTCTTCCGCGCATTTCTCGATCCAAAAAAACTTCTTATTCTTCTTCTGCAATTCCGTAATCGGATTTTCTATCTTCGAAAAACCGTCGACGAACCATCGATAGTATCCCTCTAAACCCATGAAGCTACACACTTCCAGGACATTTGTCAGCACATGATATTCCATAATATCTTCGACCTTTGCTGGATCCACCACAATACCTTTGTCAGAGATGACATGCCCTAAATAATGAATCTTCGATTGATAAAACGATCATTTCAAGAGCTTCCCAAACAATTTGTTCTCTCGTAGACACTGTAGTACCATGAACAAGTGCTCATTATGCTCCTCCATCATCTGAAAATATATCAAAATATCGTCAATGAATACTTGGACGAACTCTTCCAAGTATTCGCGGAACACCGCATTCATCAAACTCATAAATACCCCTAGGGCATTTGGTAGTCCAAATGGTAAAATGGTAAACTCATAATGTCCAAACCTCATCTTAAAGTCCGACTTAGGGATGTTGTACTCCTTGATCCATAACTAGTGATGCCCTGATCTCAAGTCGATCTTTGAAAACATCGTCACACCTTTCATATGATCAAACAGATCATCAATCCTTGGCAACAGATACTTCTTTTGTATCGTTGCCTTGTTCAATTGATGGTAGTCAATGCAGAGTCTCCATGACTCATTCTTCTTTCCTATGAAAATAACAGGTGCACCCCATGGTGAAACACTTGGATGTACAAGTCCCAGGTCCATAAACTCCTTTAGTTGCATTTTCAACTCTTGTAACTCAGGGGTTGACATATGATAAGGCGTTCTCAATATTAGTTCAGTTCATGGTTTCAGGTCGATGGTAAATTCCAATTCCCTCTCAAGTGGAAACCCTGACAACTCCTCTGGAAAGACATCTGCAAACTCTCATACTACCGAAAGGTTTACTAGTCCTTCCGCCATGCCCTTTTCGTTTAACACAAGGATCGCATAAATCTTACATCCCTTGCGCATGCTCTTCCATAGTTGTAAGGAAGATATGATCCTCAGGGAAAATCCCTAGTTCCTACCTACAATCACGCGTCTCTATCCCTCATCATCGACCAAGCTCAACCGTTTTGTCTTACAGTTGAGTATCGCCTCATGTGATTCCAACCAGTCCATACCGATTACGATGTCATAAGACCCTAATATCATGACGTATAGGTTGGTACTATTGAAAATCTCTCCCAGGTTAAGGTTACAACCCATAACCTTTACTCCAAACTTTTGTTTGGCTCTCGAAGCCATTTCTACAAAGCTAAACTTGTCCTGATAGACTACCTTTACCTTAATTATTTTTAGTGCTACACCAGAGATAAAAGTCTCTCTATCCCATGGATATATCAAAATACTAAGGGTTTGGTTAGTGATGGTACCTAACGTATCAAGCATAGTTGATTGGTGCTCTGCATGGAGGTTATTCACTACTGCATGAATCCGATGGGCCTTGCCCAAGTCTCCCATGGTAGAGGGTCCGACTGATCCATATGCTCTAGCCCTCTCAACTGGTTAGTCATGCTGGTAATGTGGATCTCCATGTGTCCAACACCCTGTCTTTGGTCCAATACTCCTGGTAACTAAAGTAGAAGATGACGACCCATTGGCCTGGAATCCTGGTCTGTTCTGCTGAACAAGCCTAAACTGTTGTTGTTGCGGTCGACATTGTTGTTGGGGTTGTGGTCCTCTGTAAGGATTTCGTTGTTGAGACATTGTTCATCAAGGTGTAGTGAAGGTGGATCCTCTTGGAGTGCCTCGATACCCTGGTGCATGCCTAAATGGTGTCTGATGCTGTTGTGCACCAGATGTAGTCGGTCCCATCGGTCTTGTCAGAGTCCTGCTCTAACCCCCACTTATGAGATCCTCCAATGCTATGAGGGCCTTCTGGACAACATCATGCAAGGTTTGAGGCATCAAAATCCTTACCTTTGCATGAATGCTGACATTAAGGCCGAAAATGAACTTGTTGACCTTAAGTTTCTCGGTGTTCATGCCCAGATAATATCGAAAAAGATTCATGAAACGAACCTCATACTCGGGCACCATACAACCACCCTGTCACAAGGCATTGAACTCATGAAGATGATGCTCAACGAATTCCTCAGACATATACCTCTCCCAAAACCGTTCCTCGAACAGTTCCCATGACACGTCTTCGACGACCATGTTTATTTGTGGTAGGAGTATCTTCCACCAGAGAAGAGCACTCCCTTTTAGTTGAAAGACCGCCATCCAGACCTTCATGTTGGAGCTATAGTCGTGAAGTTCAAAACACATCACCATATTTTCCAAACATGCCTCGGTGGTTGCACCATCTGGGGCACCAAAGAAGTCGGGAAACTTGACCTTCTCGAGTTCGCAGTGAATGCTACCAGTATAGATCGTGGCGCGTGATGGACCCTCAGGAGGTGTCAATGCCCTAGCCTCATGTAACACCCTGTTTCCCCCAGTCTATAAAAATAACTATACTGGCCAAGTATTGTGGAAAACTCAGAAATGTGAATGTGTGATGTGAATGGACCTTGTGAAAAAGGTCGATGAATGTAAATAATATTATGAATATATATATTGCAGGATTGCTGAGAGGGGGATGTGCTGAAAAGGAGACCACGATGGCTGAAGAAAGGTGGTGGAAGGCACCTGGAATGGTGGTGTTAACTTCTACCGAAACCAATACTGTATTTGGACTTCAATGGCCCGGAGAACCAAGAGCGGCTCGCTCGCCCTGAAATGAATTACTTGCCAGGATGGTAGGTGAAGAGGCTCCTCATGAGTTAATGAGGGATGGGGGTGAACTGCCCATCCGTAGAGTCCCTAGACCCAACCACTGCGAGGAAGATCATGCCACACATAACCTCGTTGAAAAGAGAAAAGGCAGGAAGAGTGTGCGATCAAGGGGCAGACACGATGGAAAGAGGAAGAGAGATCAAAAGAACTCTGGAAAAACTACAGAGTGAGTGATAACAGAGAAGAAGGAGAGTAACCTTTGTTCTTGGTCATGGGTGAACAAAGACTCAGTCTCGCAGCATCATGGTCTCATCTCGGGGGTGGCTAGTGGTAAATCCATTCAGAATCACTGAGCCTACTATTGGGTGGAAATGAGCACCCCTCTCAACAGTTGCATCAAACTCGAGGTTTTTCTGATAAATGTTTTATATCTTGTATCTTGAAATTTATATGCTAACGTGTATGCTCATAGTCTGTGCAATTATGAATGGTTTCAGTATAAGACTGTCTGCATGGTGTTTTGACCAGAAATGGTGGTTGCATGCTTATAATGGAAAGACTACGTATGGCTTATGTTTATAAATAACTATATATATGTATACCGATCTAATTCATACTTCAAGTCTATTCTCGGGAAATATATACCCTTATCCGTCTCAGGTAATACCCTGGATGGATCTCCCCATAGAGACACCCTTCTTGGAAATCTTACCAAGAACCTGAAAAAGGATTTGATGATGCAAGTCTCATTAATCCTGCACGAGGAGGGATGGTCCTCTTAAAACCCCAAAACCCCGAATTGCAAAATCCCAAAATGGCAGTGTGTTGATAAGTATCAATTGATGGACGAGATCCTTTCGGAATATCTGAGGTCAGTCGTGACCGTTAGATTGGAGTAAGAAACGAGGGCGTTAATGCCTCGACCCCTTTTCTTTTATCTTCGTAAGTAGCGAAGAAATCGGGACCATAGATCCCCAGGGTTCATGGGAGTATCTGGACCATCCATTTATAGGACATGTGGTTGTCGGTAAGCATTTCGACGTTTTGGTACCCAGGAAGACAAAGGGGAAGAACCCTAATCATCGCGAGTCGCGAAACCTCGATAACTGAAACCCTGAAATAGTTTAAAGAGTGGATGAGATAGGATAGTTCAACATTTTGGTACCCGGGATACCTAAGTGCGAGTCCCTTTATACTCACAAGTCCTGAATCCCAGTCCACGAAATTTCGATGGGAGAAACCATGAAATAGATACGTAGGTTTGGGAGTCAATATTTCGGAGTTTTGGGTCTCGAAAGGTCTAGGCGCGAGATCTCCTGTCTGCGCACATTGCGAAACTCTGATTCGCGAAATCCCAAAATGATAATAGGACGGAGTAGCTATGAATTTTCGGTGTTCCGGCTCCCAAGAAAACCTAGGAGTGAGACTTTTTGTCATTACCCATTGCAAAATCCCAAAGTATGAGATCCAGAAAAAGGTCTAGCGTGGGTAAGCCTTGGTGTTTCGGTGTTTTGGCAACTGGGAAACCCAAGGGTCAGTCTTCTTGTACACGTCAGTCCCGAAATCCCAATGGGTGAAGGCCCAAAAGAACAATACATGGATAGGTTACAAGACTTCGGCACTTTGGAAATTGGAATTCTCAAGGGCGTATTCCCTTGTACTCGCATCTCCCGAACTCCCAACTTGCAAAGTCCCGAAATGGCTTAACATGGATGCTATTTGGTGTGTCGGTGTTTCGACACCCGGGATACCTAACAGTAAGTTGGCTTATGTTCACCAGTCCCGAAAACCCGGTCTACGAATTCTCGGAATGGGTCGAGAAACACATATATACAACTATACGTATGTTAAGGTTTTAGAGTTTTGGCTCCTAGTAAACCTAAGTGTGAGACCTCCTGTCGTCGCATATCTCGAATTCCCGATGGAGGAAATCCCGAAACAGCGAAGTATGTTTAGAGTTAGTAATTTGGAGTTCGACTCCCGGAAGACTGCAATGTGAGACCTTCTGTCATCGCAAACCCCGAACTCCCGACTTGCAAGATCCCGATAGGCGAAGTCTCGAAATGGATTCGCACACATGGTTTTGGTGTTTCGGATTTCCTGTGCCCGGGACTCTCAAGGGTAAGTTTTCCTTATAATTTGCTAGCCGTGAAATTCCGAAGGATGAAACCCCGAAATGAACAAGGGAATACCTGTATCGCGATTTCCTGTATCGCAAAAGTCGATGAGTACCCTCCTATAAGGCCTGTGGCCATAACCGCCGATCAGATGAGTGCAGATAAGGGATGACAGGATTTGTATCAGGTCCCATTGGGACTCGGGGAAATTCTATTCCTCGGAGAAAAGAAGAAAAGGCCGAAATTTTTTAAATCTTATAGTGGGTGTGTTACAAATTGGTATCAGAGCATGGTTACAACACTTGGCCTGCTTGGGCTCATGAACGAGTTGCGCAAAAGACTCTTTTCAAAGTATTGTTAATAGGAGTAACTCATTATCTTGACGCCCTCAATTAAAAAGTCAAAGTTAAGAATGAAAACTCCTATTGTGTGTGTGCATGAGAAAAATATGAATTATGTACTGGTTATAAATGAATATGAACATTGACTAACAACGAACATTTTACCTTTTTCACACAAGCAGAAGATCAACCACGGGAAATTATCAACGTATAGAATGGTGACTCACCACGAAGTGGGGGAGGGTTCCCACAATAGAGACGAAGAGGCTGACGAAAGGAGGGCAGGAGGGACCCCTCCAGATCTAGCCGAGACTATGAGGAGCCTCATGGTCGAATTACAAAGCTGCAATGCTGACGATGAGAGGATGATGAAAGAACAAGAGAAGCAAATAGAAATTAATGCAGTTTTACTACAGAGCTTATCCTACCTACAAAGACAAATGCATCATGAACCTGAGGTACAGAAACATGGCCATATCAGTGGCCACACTGAGAGGAGCACATCAAAAAAGGCCCATCCTAGAGGTAAAGGACAAGCGGTATTCAATTCCTCTGGGAAGGAAGCTGGCGGTTCAGAGGGCTCTTCTAGCAACATAACTAGTTTTTGTACCCGAAGAAGAAAGAAGAAGAAAAATCTTTCCAAGGGTCATAATTTCGAAGAATTCAGGAAGGTGAAACCACCCTCCTTCAATGGTGAAATAAAGAAAGGAGAGAAAGCAGAGGCCTGGCTGCTTGGACTAAAGAAGTATTTCAGAGTCCATGGCTTCTCAGAAAATTTGAAGGCCCGAGTGGCCACCTTCAACTTGAACGGAAAGGCTTCCATTTGGTGGGAATACCTTAAGAATGTAAAAGAGATTCACAAAGAAGACCTGTCTTGGGAACAGTTTGAGAAATACTTCAGGAAGAAGTATCTGTCGGAAAAATATTTCGACAAAAAGAATAAAGAGTTTTATAAACTCAAGCTGGGGCAACTCACCATAGAGGAATATGTCAGAAGATTCCTCGAGTTTCTGAGGTATGTACCCTACATAAAAGAGGAAAAGGAAAAGGTGCAACGTTTCATCAACGGACTAACTAAGGACTATCAGAACAAAATTGAATTTGATGAGCCAAAGACCCTAGAAGGCACTATCCGAAAGGCAAGATATTGTCATGAATAGTTTCGAAATCGGACAGAACCTCGCAAAGGGTGGAAACCAAAGAATAGTTCGGGATTTCAGAGAAAAGGGATTAAATCCCCAAGATTTAAGAACTATAAGAAGAACTCAAGGATGAGCTTCCCAGCCCAGAGTGTACACTAGCAGAACTTTCGCTCTTTGAGCAGAAATAAAACTTCTAGGTGTGTACCAGTGAAGGTTGATAACCCAAAGAGAGAACCTTTGAAATGTGGGAGTTGCGGAGAAGAACACCTACTAAGAGACTGTCCACATCGACAACAGAATAGTCAGAGAATTTACAACATCCAGGAAGCTACCACCGTCAATGATGTGGCCAAGAGTGTGCCACAAATCTATGCATCCTTGGATAATAACCAAGCCAACCACCAAGCTTGAGTGGTGGAAATAGAAGGTATGATTTCCAACCATCTAGTGTCTATTCTGATTGAACCTGGTTCAAACTTGAGTTATATAGCCCCTAATACTGTTGATAAGTGTAAACTATAGCCACATAAACTTACCAAGCCATGGCTAGTACAGTTAGCCATTGGCACCAAAAGAAGGGTAGCAGAGGTCATACCAACCTGCCAATTAATGTTGGGTGAATTCTCCACCCAAGCAACCCTTAACATATTACCCTTGGGATCATATGATCTATTGATTGGTATGGACTGGCTAGCCACCCATAAATCCAGATTGCATTGTTACCATAAAACCTTAGAATGCATAAGTAAAGAAGGAAAAAGGATAACCCTTCAAGGGATTCGAAAACCTGTCTCGGTGAGACAAATATTAGCTTTACAAATGAGAAGGTATTGTCGAAAAGGATGTCCCCTATATGCAATACAGGTTCTAAAAACAATTGAAGGCAACAAACCAGGCCTCGAAGACCACCCTACCCTGAGAGAATACAAAGATGTATTTATGGAAGAGGTACCGGGTCTACCTCCGAGAAGGGACATTGACTTCTCGATAGAACTTGCACAGGGAGTGGTGACAGTGTCTAGGACACCCTACCAGATGAGCACACCTGAACTAGTTGAACTTAAATTGCAATTGAGAAAAATGATGGATAAGGGTTATATCCTGTCCAGCGTGTCTCCATGGGGAGCACCAGTCCTATTTGTGAAAAAGAAGGACAGTACCCTTAGACTGTGTATAGATTATAGACAACTCAATAAGGTAACTATAAAGAACAAGTACCCCTTGCCCAGGATCGATGACTTGTTCGATGAATTGGGGGGTGCGTCTATTTTCTCAAAGATTGATTTGAGGTCAGGATACCATCAAGTTCAAATCAAGGGGGAAGACATCCATAAAACTGCCTTTCGGAGGAGGTATGGTCACTATGAGTTTGTGGTAGTGCCATTTGGGTTGACCAATGCCCCTGCCACTTTCATGTGCTTGATGAACAGTGTACTCAGCAAATTCCTAGACAAATTTGTGTTGGTTTTTATTGACGATATATTAATTTACTCCAAGAATGGAGAAGAGCATGAAGAGCATCTTAGACTTGTGCTGCAAGTGCTAAGAGAACATTAACTCTATGCCAAATTTAACAAATGTGAATTCTTCTAGAAGCAAATACATTACTTAGGCCATGTCCTATCTGAAGAAGGAGTAGCAGTAGACCCTGACAAAATCAGGTCTATCATGGAATGGCCTACCCCAAAGGATGTTTCGGATATCAGATCCTTTATGGGATTAGCAGGATACTATATGATATTTATAAAAGGATTCTCCAAGATTGGTTGTCCAATCACTGCCCTCCAGCAGAAGGGGACAAAATTCACGTGGACACAAAAATGTGAAGAAATATTTCAAACCTTGAAACATCTACTGACCCACGCCCCCATGTTGAAGATCGTCGATCCCGAAGTTGACTTCTTCATATGCACATATGCCTATAAGGAAGGGCTCGAAGGAGTCCTTATGCAAGGAGGAAGTGTGGTCTGCTATGAATCCTGAAAACTGAATGAGAACGAGGTCAACTATGTGACCCATGATCTAGAGCTGGCTGCCATAGTGCACACCTTGAAAATCTGGAGGAATTACCTCCTGGGAAGAAAATTTGTTCTTATGACAGACCACTGTGGATTGCAATATCTATTTGACCAACCAAATCTCAATGCTAGAGAAGCTAGGTGGATGGCCCTCCTTAGCGAGTTTGATTTCGAAATCAAACACATTAAAGGAAAGGAAAATAGGGTGGTCGATGCCCTTAGCCGAAGTATGAAAACAATTCACCTGGCCGCGGTGAGTACCTGCGAGACATATGTCAAGGAAAGAGTTATAAATGCACAAGGAACAGATCCATTCTTCCAGACCGTGACCTCATACCTACAACAAGAACCCACAGGGATAAAGTATGAAGGCTACCAGATGATGGAAGGGGGTCTGCTCACTTACAGAAACAGATTCTATATCCCAGATTGTGATGACTTGAAGAGTTTCATACTGGATGAATTACATAAAAGACCCTATACTGGTCATTCAGGATACCAGAAGATGATCACGACCACCAGGAAACAATTCTATTGGCCTGGGTTGAAGAAGGACATAGTCAAGTACCTAGCCAAATGCATAGAATGCCAACAGGTAAAATCAGAACACCGACACCCAATGGGATTATTACAACATCTACCAATCCCAGAATGGAAATGGGAAACCATCTCCATGGATTTCATCACCGGATTACCAACCTCAACCAAACAGAATGATGCCATCATGGTAGTGGTGGATAAATTGAGCAAGTCTACTCATTTCATCCCCGTCAAATCGACTTGCAAGGCAATAGACATCACTCAAGTATTCATGAAGGAGATATTTAGACTGCATGGTATGTCGAAAGAGATCGTGTCCGACAGAGACACGAAATTTACTTCCATCTTTTGGAAGTCACTAATGGCTGGTTTAGAGACCAAGTTGTTGTTTCACACCGCCTATCACCCTCAAACCGACAGACAAACAAAAAGAGTGAACCAAATACTAGAAGACATGTTAAGAATGCATGTAATGCATCAACCCAATAAGTGGGAAGACTACCTGCCACTGGTAGAATTCACCTACAACAACAGCTACCAAGCATCCTTAAATATGAGTCCCTTCGAAGTCCTCTATGGTAGGCTGTGTAACACTCTTGTTAGTTGGAGTAATCCTGTAAACATAATTTATTTTGGACCCGACATGCTGAAAGGAATGGAACAACAAGTGACTCAGATAAAACAAAACCTAAAGGTCGCTCAGAATCGACATAAAAGCTACACCGACCAAAAGAGAACTCCAAGAGAGTTCAAGATGGGAGACCATGTATATCTCAGAGTTAGGCCCAAGAAGATTTCTCTAAAAATGGGAGCTTGTGCCAAGTTGGCACCTTGATATTGTGGACCCTTTGAGGTTCTAGATAGAGTGGGACCTGTAGCCTATAATCTAGCACTTCCTCCCACAGTAAAAGCACATAATGTTTTCCATGTTTCATTATTGAAGAAATATGTACATGATTCTTATCATATAATTGACTGGTCTATGATCCAGGTGGAACTGGAGGGAGAATTCCTACCAGAACCCCAATGCATACTGGACAGAAAGGAAACCCCGCTCCGTAACTGAACCATTGCACAGGTCAAGGTGCAGTGGAGACATTTTGGCCTAGATGAGGCTACATGGGAAATGGAGGATGCCATGAAACGGGCATATCCGGTTTTTTTTACATATGTACATGCATGTCAAGTTGATATATAGAACATCGAGGATGGTGTTCCTTTAAGGGGGAGGGAATTGTAACACCTTGTTTCCCCCAGTCTGTAAAAATAACTATACTAGCCAAGTATTGTGGAAAACTCAGAAATGTGAATGTGTGATGTGAATGGACCTTGTGAAAAAGGTCGATGAATGCGAATAATATTATGAATATATATATATATATATTGCAGGACTGCTGAGAGGGGGATGTGCTGAAAAAGAGACCACGATGGCTGAAGAAAGGTGGTGGAAGGCACCTGGAATGATGGCGTTAACTTCTACCGAAACCTATACTGTATTTGGACTTCACTGGCCCGAAGAACCAAGAGCGACTTGCTGGCCCCGAAATGAATTACTCGCCAGGTTGGTAGGTGAAGAGGCTCCTCATGAGTTAATGAGGGATGGGGATGAATCGCCCATTCGTAGAGTCCCCAGACTTGACCACTGCGAGGAATATTGTGCCACATGTAACCTCGTCGAAAAGAGAAAAGGCAGGAAGAGTTTGCGATCAAGGGGCAAGCGCGAGGGAAAGAGGAAGAGAGATCAGAAGAATTCTGGAAAAACTACAGAGTGAGTGATAGCAGAGAAGAAGGAGAGTAACCTTCATTCTTGATCACTGGTGAACAGAGACTCAGTCCCGCAACATCGTGGTCTCAGTTCGAAGGTGGCTAGTGGTAAATCCATTCGGAATCACTGAGCCTATGTTTGGGTGGAAACGAGCACCCCTCTCAGCAGTTGCATCAAACCTGGTGTTTTTTTGATAAGTGTTTTATATCTTGTATCTTGAAATTTATATGCTAACGTGTATGCTCATAGTATGTGCAATTATGAATGGTTTCAGTATAAGACTGTCTGCATGGTGCTTTGACCAGAAATGGTGGTTGCATGCTTATAATGGAAAGACTACATATGGCTTATGTTTATAAATAACTATATATATGTATACCGATATAATTCAGACTTCAAGTCTTTTCTCGGGAAATCTATACCCTTATCTGTCTCAGGTAATACCCTGGATAGATCTCCCCATAGAGACACCCTTCTTGGAAAGCTTACCAAGAACTTGAAAAAGGATTTGATGGCGCAAGTCTCAATAATCCTGCACAAGGAGGGATGGTCCACTTAAAACCCCGAAACCTCGAAATGGCAGCGTGTGGATAAGTATCAACTGATGGACGAGATCTTGTCGGAAGGTCTGAGGTCAGTCACGATTGTTAGATTGGAGGAAGAAAGAAGGGCGTTAATGCCTCGACCCCTTTCCTTTTATCTTTGTAAGTAGCGAAGAAATCGGGACCGTATATCCCCAGGGTTCATGGGAGTATCTGGACCGTCCATTTATAGGAAACATGGTTGCCGATAAGCATTTCGGCATTTCGGTACCTGGGAAGACAAACGAGAAGAACCCTGATCATCGTGACTCGTGAAACCCCGATAACTGAAACCCCAAAATAGTTTAAGGAGTGGATGAGATAGGAAAATTCGACATTTCGGTACCCAGGATACCTAAGTGCGAGTCCATTTATACTCGCAAGTCCTGAATCTCCGGTCTGCGAAATTTTGATGGGAGAAACCCTGAAATAGATGCATAGGTTTAGGAGTCGGTATTTCAGAGTTTTGGCTCCTGGAGGGTCTAGGCGCGAGATCTCCTGTCTGCACACATCGTGAAACTTCGATTCGCAAAATCCCGAAATGATAATAGGATGGAGTAGCTATGAGTTTTCGATGTTCCGGCTCCCGGGAATACCTAGGAGTAAGACTTCTTGTTATTACCCATTGCAAAATCCCGAAGTATGAGATCCAGAAAAAGGTCTAGCGTGGGTAAGCCTTGGTGTTTCAGTGTTTTGGCAACTGGGAAATCCAAGGGTCAGTCTTCTTGTACACATCAGTCCCGAAATCCCGATGGGTGAAGGCCTGAAAGAACAATACGCGGATAGGCTATGAGACTTCGACACTTCGGAAATCAGAATACTCAAGGGCGTATTCCCTTGCACTCTCATCTCCCAAACTCCCGACATGCGAAGTCCCGAAATGGCTTAACATAGACGGTATTTGGTGTGTCGGTGTTTCAGTACCTGGGATACCTGACGGTAAGTTGGCTTATGCTCACCAGTCCCGAAAACTCGGTCTGCGAATTCCCGGAATGGACTGAGCGACACATATATACAACTATATGTATGTTAAGGTTTCAGGGTTTCGGCTCCCGGGAAACCTAAGTGTGATACTTCCTGTCGTCGCATATCCTGAATTCCTGATGGCGGAAATCCTGAAACAGGGAAGTATTTGTAGAGTTAGTAATTCAGAGTTCGACTCCCGGAAGACCTCGATGTGAGACCTTCTGTCGTCGCATCCCCCGAACTCCTAACTTGTGAAATACCAATAGGCGAAGTCCCAAAATGGATTCGCACACATGGTTTTGGTGTTTCGGCTTTCTGGTTCCTGGGACTCTCAAGGGTCAGTTTTCCTCGTAATTTGCTAGTCGCGAAATTCCGATGGATGAAACCCCGAAATGAACAAGGGAATACCTATATCGCGATTTCCCGTATCATGAAAGTAGATGAGTACCCTCCAATAAGTCCTGTGTCCATAACCGTCGATCAGACGAGTACAGATAAGGGATCACAAGATCTATATCAGGTCCCGTTGGGACTCGGGGAAATTCTATTCCTCGGAGAAAAGAAGAAAAAGCCAAATTTTTTTAAATTCCGTAGTGGGTGTGTTACACCTCATCTCTATACAAACTGCTGATTAGTGCCTCAGGCATCGTATGAAAGGACCTCATTAGCCCAACCACATCACACACAACTATCTGTTCCTGCCCGACAACCTGTTCGTCCCCCTGAGGGTTAGATCCCTCGGGCGTGGATGCTACTGGGGGTGTTGTACTTCCTCCCCTAGCACCCCATATGCCTCTGTGGCATCCTCTAACCATGATTACCTGCACAAATACAAATAAATTTAATTAGTGACATTTCATAATCAAGTAGCTAATCAATGGAAGTCGTAGTGATCCCAAGTCGCAGGTCGAACTGACCTTGATACCATATGTAACGATCATCGTCGTTACTTCAAAATGCCACTGTAATGCCCCAAGTACTGAACCCCATTTTAAATAATGTATTATTACAATGTTGAGAGGACAAAGTGCCCAAACAATTATTAAAAGGCTATTGTGCCCAATAAATGTAATGTTTTGATCATTATTAATAATAAACACATCGTTGGCTGCTAGACAAAGAAGGACTAGAGTTATAGGGGGATATGACTCCACAAGAGAGGGGGATTGAGGGGATAAATGTTATTTCCTATTCTATTTACCCTTTTCTCTAAGGGAGGGGATCAATTATGTGAGCTTCTTGGGGGAGGCTAGGAGGTTCTTGATTCCCCACGAAATACTTAAACCGCCCCTGCACTATTGGGGGGGTTGGCTGATAGCTCGTACACTCCTTCATCTGTTTATGTGTTCATTCACTTTCTCACTCATTCATTCATTCCATCCTTAACTATTACTCATTGATCCATCCTCATCCGTGTCTTGGTTTGGGAAAGATAAACAAACTACCGAATATTAGCCACGTTTTTATTGGCTATAGTGGTTGCTGGTGTAATCCATCCATGACTTGAGGCCTGCATGTCTAAGATGCATTGGCCTGTGTCCAACATTGTTCATAGATGTGAGTCCTGAGAGTTCTAGCATTGAGATTCTGGACCAGTTGCACTGGAGCCTAGAAGAAGGAGAAGGAATACTTGAGGGATTGCATGGAAGAGAAGGGTGGAGGTTCATTCTCTTGGGTGGTGCAGGCTGGGTAGAAGAGAGATGGGTACTTGGATTGCTGTGAATGATGGGAAATCCTATGAGAGCTTGAGTGCTGACTGGTTTGGGAAGCCAAGTAACACTTTGGAACCATCCTTTTGGATTCATAGCCCTGGCTTGGGGGTGAAGTTGTTGTTGATATTTGGAGCAATAGTGTCTACGGTTGGGTGGAACGTCCTTGGTTTGCAGCCAGTTAGTGTCGTCTTTTATAAAGATAAGTGCTCTTTGTTATATTATTAATTATATGTATATGAATGTATTCTGTTGTGTATTTATTTATCATATGATTGAATCTTTAGAGTATGCATGCTTCCTGGTTATTGTTGTGCATGTCGTTAAATCTTTTCTTTTATGCGTCCTTATTATTTTAAAAGGTATTGGTAAGAGAAATAATTCTAGGGGTGGGATTGAAGGTGGCATACCCAAGCCTGTGGGTGGCCGAGGTGTGTTACATATTGGTATTAGAGAAAGGTTGAAACACCGGGCCAGTATGGGTCGGGTTTTTTGTTCAGAGTCTCATGGTTGAGATCAAATTCTGACCATGAATTTGAAAATCTCAGGAGGAGTGGCCTTGTAGAATCTATGCAGGAGTTAGAATGTTAGAGATCCTTTGTAAGGGTTCGAAGGATTTTGACTGTCTCCTTCGAATTCGAGAGCGATCACCATTGTGGTATCAAGAGAGATCTGTGATCATTGGATCAGAGGGCAGGTGAAAAAGGGTCATCCGATGAAAGCAAAGTAAAGGTTAAGCCACAACTGTCAGATTGGTTGGATAGAGATCAATGGTCAGGAGGAATTGCGGGGAGCCAATTTTCACAGGAGTTAATTCCCCAAGGTGAGTCTGCAATACAAACCACTATTTCACCGAGGGGTTACGTGTCAGTGTCAAAATAATTGCGAGGCAAAAGGTGGGTTACTCCAAGCCATCGATGAATGCCCCTGCAAATTGAAAGGAATTAAGGGATGTGACATGTTAGTGCTCCAACATCGAAACTTTGAAAAGCCGAAGTAGATCCATTCTGTTGATCGAAGTGGACACGCGGAAAGAGATCCTACACTCTTGCGGATAACCACTTCGGAAGAAAGAAGGATGTGAAAATCGAAAATTCTCGAAGGCCCAAATCCTGGAGTTCATCTGGGTCATCCATCAACAAGGACACGTGGCGCTAGATCTCTTACTTTGGATACTTAGTACTCCAAAAGGTTTTGCAGAGAGAAGCACTAGGGAAAGAATTACCTGAAGTCCTGAAGTAACTGAGTACCGTTGATCTCAAATCAACAAGAATCATTGATCTTTGCAGCAGTATCTCCCGAAGTCCCAAAGTCTGGGATTAATATGAAACATCCAATAAGGGAGACACATGTCGGTAGATTGGCCAGTTTGAGAATTCAGATTTGGGGAGAATTGGACGTGTGATAGTGTGGAAAATCCCGAAGCCCGAAGTCCCAAAGACCGAAGAGCCAAAGTGGTGGGGCATGATGATGTCACATGGAGGTGATGTGGACCCCAAAATTCCTAAGTGACGTGGCTTGTGGACATCACCTGGGATAACATGGAAACATGGGATGTGTGCCACATGTCAGTAAGTTTTGAGCATATGGAGGATTGAAATTTCAGTTAGAATGTGACAAGTGTCACCTGCTTGATTGGGCCACGTGTCCTCTTCTAGTATTTTTCCATGTGGGGACAGATCATGCAGTTCAGAGACTGGGAAATCCATAGGAAAAATATGTGATAGTTGGCGTTGGGTCGAGAACTAGAGAAGAGTTGACGTGATTCACAACCGTTGATTTGTGAGAGACACACATTGACAGATCGTCGACTTCGGGTGAAAGCACTCCTAGAGAAAGTGAAGGTGGAGAGTTTGAAATTCCCGAAGCCCGAAGAGTCGAAGTGGTTAATGGTCATAGTTCTGCAGGAGGACACACATCAACATATCGTGAACTCTAGGTAAAAGCGTTCTGGGAGGAAACAAGCGGGAAAAATTGAGACTTTCAAAGGCCAGATTTCTGAAGTGGATCTCGATCATTGATTGTGAAAGAGGACAAGGACCGTTCATCGGGTCCTAGTTGAAGGTTTCGAAGTTTCGAAGCACCAAGAAAGATTTGGCCGTAGTTTTGAGATGTGGTCACCCAGGGAAGTGGTTTGAAAGGAGTGCCTGCGAAAAATTAAATTCTGTATCGGATAAGGGATAACATGGAATTTTTATACGGTGTAGATTGATACATATATGTTCTTCATGAATTGAGAATAAAAATGACTTGTAACATGGTTTGGCAATTTTTTTTATCGTATGCATAATTCTAACAAAATGGTCACTTGGGCATTTCACAGAATTAATGGGTTTAAACACATCATATCAGAATGCGTATTGAAGAAATGGAAGAAGGTGAGGGAGCCTCCAACCATGATAAGGAAGCCAAATGCCAGAATACTAGAGTTGGTAATGCAGAGATAGAGTCCAATGGATGCAAGGGAAGAGGAGATGAGGAAACATTAATAGAAATGGTAAGAAACCTGAAAATAGAAGTGCAGAGCTACAAAGTAGACAATGAGAGACTAGTGAGAGAGCAAAGTCAGATAAATGATCGAGTGTTGTAGATCTTAAATCAGTTGCAGAGGCAAATGATGAAGGGATCAAACTCAAAACAAGAGGAAGAAGACAAGTTTCATGAAAGAAGAGAGGATCATGGAAGAGCTGGTTATTCAAGAAGTGCCAGCAAAACTCATAGACACCACTCACCCCCTTACTCAGAAGGAAATTTTTATGCATCAGAAGATCCCATAAATAATTCATAGGTGTCTCTTGTTATGAACTAGACAAGGAGACAGGGAGTGGAAAGTTTGAAAGGAGAGTTGAGGAAGCTTAAGACACCCTCCTTTGATGGTGAAAATTAAAGGGAGGATGATGTTGAAGCATGGTTTCTTGGACTCAGGAGATATCTTTAGTTTCATAACTATTCATCCAACCTGGAAGCCAGGATTTCCACCTACCATTTACATGGGAAAACTTCAATGTGATGGGATCAACTGACGCAAGTTGAACATATTAATGAGAGTAGGATCACTTGGAAGTAGTTCAAGAAGTACTTCTAGAAGGATTACCTCTCAAATAATTTTTATGAAAAGAAAATGCAAGAGTTCTTTGAACTCAGGTTGGGAAGCATGACTATGGCAGAATATGAGAAGAAATTCTTAGGATTGTTAAAATATGTTGGGTTTATAAATTATGAAAAGGTAAAGATACAAAGCTTTTTGAGTGGACTTCTATCCTTTTATAAAGAAAATATTAGGTATGATGAAACCAAGACTTTGACTGAGGCCATCAAGAAGACTAAATACATGTACGAACAATGACAGGGAAGAGAAACCCCGCAGAAATCTTGGAAGGATAAGAGGAAGGAGAAGTTTGATCAGAGGAGGAAAGGATTCAAACCTCCCTTCATTAGAAGTGAGCCTAATAAAAATCATCAAGATCAGTATGCTAAGGGTGAATATAAGAAATATGACAACTTGGGAAAAAGGGGAATACCACCTATCCAATGGTTGGGATGCAAAGAAGATCACCTGTACAAGGATTTCTTCCATAGAAAGGATATAGTGAAGACTGTGCACAACATCCAAGAGGTTACAACAATCGAAGATATGGGAAGAATCTATGCAACTTTATATGATTGACAAGCAGAGTACCAATCCAATATGATCGAGGTGGAAGGTAAGATCATAAATCAACCTCTTTCTATTTTAATTGATTCAGGAGAAATTCATTGTTACATTGATCCTAAAATAGTTGATAGATTACATTTGGAGAAAAGTAATCTTGGAAAATCAAGTTTGGTTCAGCTAGCCACTAGAACCAAAAGGAGAATCCATGATATGGTCAGAAGTTGTTCCATAAGTATTAATGGTGTGAATACAAATGTCGATCTAAATATCATACCATTGGGGTCTTATGATATTCTAGTTCGAATGGATTTATTGGACAAGCATCATGCTATCCTAGATTGTCATAGCAAGACATTTACATGTCTTGACGGAGATGGAAAACAGAGCACTATGAAAGGAGTTTCAAGACCCATCTCTATAAGGGAGATTTCAACCTTACAACTGAAAAGATGTTTTAGGAAAGGATGTCAATTGTATGTAGTTCATGTGGAAGAGACAGAAAATACAAAGGATCCAAGCCTTGCATATTTCTCGGTACTACAAGAATTTGAAGATGTATTCCAAGAAATACTAGGGTTTACACCAAGAAGGGAGATATATTTGTCAATTGATTTAGTTCCAGGAGTTGCCCCGATGTCAAAAACAACTCACAGAATGAGCACAATAGAGTTAAACAAATTACAAATGCAGTTGGAGGAATTGTTGACGAAAGGGTACATACGTCCAAGTGTTTCACATTGAGGAGCACCAATACTTTTTGTCAAAAAGAAGGATGGAACCTTGAGGCTGTGTATTGACTTTCGACAACTGAACAAGTATACCATAAAGAAAAAATACGATCTACCCATAATTGATGACCTCTTTGATTAGCTAAGAGGAGAAAAGATATTTTCGAAGATTGAACTGAGGTTCGAATACCATTAGGTAAGAGTCAAGGAATAAGACATTCATAAGACAACCTTTAGGACCAATTATGGGCATTATGAATTTGTAGTGGTGCCATTTGGACTGACCAATGCATCAACTTTCTTTATGTTCTTAATGAATGGCATATTCAAAAATTATTTGGATAAGTTTGTCACAGTGTTATTAGATGACATACTTATCTATTCTAAGTTTAAAGAGGAGCATGAACATCACTTAAGAACATCAGTTGTATGCCAAGCTGAGTAAGTGTTCTTTTTATCAAAAGAAGATCCATTACTTGGGACACATTATTTCAGAACATGGCATAGAAGTAGATCCAAAGAAGATTGAATCCATTAGAGGATGGACAACGCCCATAAATGTGTCAGAAGTCAAATATTTTATGGGATTGGCTGGTTACTACAGAAGGTTCATAGTAGGGTTATCTAAGATTGTTCATCCCCTCACTTCTTTGAAAAAGAAGGGAATTAAATTCGAATGGACACCTAAGTGTGAAGAGAATTTTAATATGTTGATGGAATTACTTATTAGTGCATCTGTGTTAAAGATTACTGACCCAAATGAAAATTTTGTAGTATGTACAGATGCATGTAAGGGAGGAATTGGGGGAGTCCTCATTTAAAATAGACATGTCATTGGTTATGAGTCCAAAAATCTTAAGGATCGTGAGAGGAAATATGCCACACATGACTTGGGGCCTGCTCCCATTGTTCACACCTTGAGGATATGGAGGCATTATCCCATGGGGAAGAGATTTGAATTAAGGACATACCACATTGGCTTGAAGTATCTTTTTGAACAACCAACCTTGAATGAGAGGAAAACAAGATGGATAGAAGTTTTAAGTGAATATGACCTCAATATCAAGCATATAAAAGGTAAGGAGAATAAAGTTGTCGATGCACTTAGTAGAAGAGTGCATCTCATGCATGCTACTGTTTTCAGTATGCATCAGTCAGACTTGAAGAGAATAATTTTAGATGGTCTTGTTACAGATCGAAATTACCTACAGGTAAAGGAAAGCTTACAACAAGGAGATGTACAATAGAAAATAAAGGAGTATGAGATAAAGGAAGATGGATTACTCATGCATAAGAATAGAATCTATGTTCCTAGTTTTGGAGAACTGAGGAATTTGGTATTGAAGGAAATGCATGATGTTCCTTATGATGGACATCCCGATTACCAGAAAACAATTACAGTAGTAAGAAGCCAATTCTTTTGGCCATGAAATAAAAATGATGTTGTTGATTAGATCGCTCGATGTATGGAATTTCAGAAGGTGAAGGATGAACATAGGCACCCAACAGGTTTTCTCCAGCCATTACCAATCCCAGAGAATAAATGGGAGGTAATAACCATTGGTTTCATAAATAAATTACCCAGGACAACAAGGAAACATGATTCAATCATGGTGGTGGTTGAAAAATTAATGAAGGCTTCTCATTTTGTTCCTGTAAAGACAACACATAAAACGACTAATATTGCAGAAATTTATAGGAGAGAGATTGCTAGGTTGCATGGGATACCTAGGACAATTGTCTTGGATAGAGATACAAAGTTTACCTCCAATTTTTGGAGGGGATTGTTTAAAGGATTTGGTACAAATATAAACTTTAACACATCATACCATCCCCAATTAGATGGACAAACATAGAGGGCCAACTGAATAATTGAAGACATGATGAGAATGTTTGAGATCGATAAACTTTCTAAGTGGGAATATTACTTGCACTTGGTCGAGTTTGCATATAATAATGGGTATCAAGCTTCATTGAGAATGAGCCCATTTGAAGCCTTGTATGGAAGGAAATAAAATATTCTAGTGAGCTGGGAAAACCCAACAGATAGAGTGATACTTGGGCTAGAGTTGCTCAAGGATATGGAAGACCAGATGGTTAAGATCAAGAAGAATTTAAAGGCATCTTAGGATAGAAAAAATGTTTATGCAGATAAGAACAAGATAGCTAGAGAATTTAAATTAGGGGAGCATGTACTTTTGAAAGTGAAGCCCAAGAAAATCTCTTT
>JZKD02S1645371.1:177763-188031 GCA_000966675.3 Picea glauca
GAAATAGGATCAGAGAGAGTGATACTGAGACTAACAATGAGGAGAGAGAGAAATAGTGGAAGAGAGGTGGAAGATATGTGGAAGAGAGAGAGAGAGAGAGAGAGAGAGAGAGAGAAAGAGGAAGAAGTGGGGGGGACAGAGAGGGAGTTGGTGTGAGAGTCTAAGGCATGTTAAGGTAAGGTCTAGGTATATGTATTTCCATGTCTTGTGATGTCTAAGTCTTTCCATGTCTAGGTCTTACCGTGTATAGGAGTGTGAGGGAGGGAGAGGAAGAAAGATATGGGAGTAGAGAGGGAGAGTGAGAGGGAGATAGAGAGGATGGGGGGGTATATGTAGGAGAGGGAGGAGAGAGATATAGAAGGAAATAATTTATAAGAGCGTATGCATGCTCTTAGAGCACTGACACATTCTTAGAGTGTGTGCACATTCCTAGAGTGCATGCATGCTATTAATAATGCACACGCTTTATTTTGAATTCAATTTTTTTGGGTAGGATTGACAAGGTGTATGCTAACTTGGTTGTCTTGGATTTATGTTCGGGATGATGAATTTAGTGATTCGTTGTGCAAATTGATAAAAACCTCATTTTTTGTCAATACCCTTCTATATCTCTCTCGTTGACATTATTTTTATATAGAATAAATAATTCAATTGTTGACAAAACTATAGGAATAGATAGAGTTGACTATGCATATTTCAAATATACATTTTTGAAAAAAAAGAACAATATTGTTTACTATTTTTAATCTATTTTTGTCTTCACATATATTAAAATCCTGGAATACATACCTTTGTTATTTCTGCTATAACTTTTTATCGGCTTAACCATTTCTCAAATGAGTTTATATGTGACTCTGTTAAGATAGCATATCATGGAGAAAATGATAAAAAACAATATCTTCCCTTCTTTTTGACCTTGGAATAATTTATTTCCACAAGCATAGGTGTCCAAAAATTTCAAAAGCTATATTATCCCATGAAGAAGTATATGATACATCTCCCTAAGATTAATGAAAGATCCATCCAAAAGTTGAATGCCCCACTATGCACATAATACTAATAAATAAAATATTCCCTAAAATGGAGAAATATGGGAAAATGATGGGTCAATTGATTACATCATGTAAATCCTCCCGCAAACATACATTTTCTCATGGAAAACATTTACGAGGGATTTTGAGGCTTGTGTAGCCTTTGAAAGAAAACGAAGAAGAGAAAAGGAGGAAGCTTCCTCAAGAGAAGTATGAATTTATCTTATAGAGGAGGTTTCAAACAACCCAAAAGGAAAATTTGATATCCAAATAAAAATTCAAAATAGCCAAAATTAGTCATGTCCTCATATGGGAAAACAAGAGAAAGTGATAAGGGAAATAAATTGGAAAGGAGTGGAAACAAATAGTCATCGAAGTATATTAAACCAATGAGTTCCTTTCATTATTCTTT
Source organism: Picea glauca (assembly GCA_000966675.3). Taxonomy (NCBI): domain Eukaryota; kingdom Viridiplantae; phylum Streptophyta; class Pinopsida; order Pinales; family Pinaceae; genus Picea; species Picea glauca. The sequence continues at coordinate 179,207 of JZKD02S1645371.1, forward strand.
TTGTATAACCAAGATGAATTCAATCGACATATGGGACATTTTCATTTAGCAATTATGTAAACTACTTTAAAAAATGAATGAATGAAAAACCATTCTTGGAAACTGACTTCAATTCTAAAACATATGATTTGTAAAACTATTTATGATAGTTTACTAAATTTCAGAGTGGTATAAACATTTACTTTTACAATGTAAATGTTTATAATATATGCATAAATTTGTCTTATTTTTATTTATCACATATTGTGTTTGTATAACCATAAGCATAATATTGTAGTTAGTTGTTTATTTTCATACTTTTTTATGATGCAATTGGCTATTTAAATTGTGTCTTTTATATTCTTAGTAAATTTTTTGTTATGTTTATCTTATTGGTTTTGTTAGTTTAATCTTGTAATCATTTTGGATTTTTCATATACCATAGCGAGTAAAACCCCTCAAAACCATTTAAAGGTTACTAGGCCATAAACTAAACAAATTCCCTATTCAAATAATGTAAGGTTTAATTGAGAAATTTCATTTGTGAGAATCCCTACTTATTGCACAAGGAAATTGAGCCCTCTCAATATGACCTTTTGACTTGTTTTCATCAAAGGAAAGATGTTTCATTCCATTATTACAATTTGTAGAAGAAATGTGACATTTTTATTCATAGTAAAAAACTAAAATGATATAAAGAGGAAACATTAAGTAAATCTCATTTAAATTATAGATGTAATATTAATATGTTATTATTGTTAAATGGAAAAGCAAAGGATAAGTATCAATTAATATGTATTTGAGTGAACTTGAAACACTAGAGACACTCTAATGTTTGTAGGGATTTTATCGCTAAAGTCTATGAAGTGTGCATACATACCCTACTCTCTCTATATTTAAACTTGTAATGTTTGATAAGAAAACACATGTTCTTTACCATTAAACCCACTCAAAATATTAATACAGAAAATTTTTAATATAATTTTTAAGGGTGAAATCATGAAGATGGGTGTCTATTTTGCTTATTTGATGCGAAAAAAAAAAACTATATTCTCAACTTTCGGTATAAAAAAGTATTTTTTTTATTTAGAATTTCACTTTACAGTAAAAACAAAACTTGTGAAGAATTTTGTTATCTTTCCATTGACTATTTTTCAAATTTTTTTTATTGAGATTTGATATGTCAATTTGACAATTGTTAAACAATATGTTCCTTAAACATGAAAGTTATGATAATGAGTTATTTCCCCCCCCAACAATGTATCCATTATTAAAATTTTGTTTTTAACAAACGAAATATACTTCAACAATCTAGAGAGACTCTATTTTATTATGAATATAATTTTGAATCTAAAGAATGAATATTATAATTTCTAGAATTTTTTGAAGTTGATCAAGCTGAAACGTTGCATATTTTAAACACATATGTTCCCCCACCTTGTATCTATCTTAATTTTTACTTAAAAGTAAAATCCAAAAATACTCTTTTGAAAAGAACAGTTTAAGGATTATGAATATATATATTTTTTAATTTTTCACTGTGTATTTTTAGAGATACAGATATTTCATTTCATTGAATGATAATGTCAGCTGAAAATATTATGCAGTTAGTTTTTTAAAAATTTAAATAAAATGAGATAAAAATAATGAAAATGAAAAAAAATTATATCCATTGAAAGTAGATTCAACTTTGCAAATGTTGGTATCATTTTCGAAACTAAACTCGGAGTAATTGCAGGAGTCTACAACCTCCAATGCTCAGGTAAGCTAGATGGAATTCTTTGGTTCATGCAAATAGTCCCATTCACTAGTTTTCGGCCAAAAGAATCTTTAGACCAAAAAAAAAGTATTTTCAACCGAAAAACGTAATTCTAAAGGAATCTGTTAAAAAATAAATGCTTTCCTAGATTTTCGACCGAAAAAACATTTTTTCGGTTGAAAGATGGGTGGGAGAATGATGTCGGACAGAAACAATGAAGAGACACGTCATAACGTTTCACTCTGCTCCAAATCGTATAAATACACTTTTGGCCAAAGACATTTAACACAATTCACTCACTTGATTCATGGTTTTCTAGAGCACCTAAACAAAGTTTCGAATCATCTTTTTCATTTTTTTTGAACAAGGTAATTGATATTTTGATTAAGTATATATTGATTAAATATATAATTTATATATATATATATATATATATATATATATATATATATATTCATTGAGATGAAAACTTTTAAGGCATTGATAGTTTCCTCTCTCTTCTAAAAAAGAAGAGCACACTTCATTACAAAAAATCATTGTGGATTCTAAAGAGTATATGATAGAACTTTAGCGTATGGTGAAAGAATTGATAACTTCCTTTATCTTTTATTTCATTTTTACAAGTTTACGAAAGTCTAATATGAAAAAAGTGTGCTTTACCGGAAAAACAAAATACCCTCTATCTATAAAAGAATTTCTTGATTCCATAGAGTATATTGAACATTAATTAATCGAGAGGAAGCAAACATCGATGATTTTCATGTCTTTTCCTACTCAAAATGATCCATATTTCTGATGGGTGAGAAATGTCCATCCTGCTATGTAGCATTGAATGTTGCGGAAGGTGGATTATAGATTATTGGATTTGAAAGCAATACATAACATTGAATGTTGCAGAAGGTGGATTATAAGTCATTGTATTTTAAAGAAAGTTAGATCCGACGACCTATAATCCACCTACCACAACATTCAATGTTGCATAGAAGGCTAAATATTGACCACCTTTCTGATGTGCCTTCTTCATTGTTTGGGCAAAAACTTTTAATCTCTTTAACAATGCAACCTTGAAGATTCGACATGGTACATGGGATATTAATTAATGGAGAGGAGGTTAACATCTATGATTTTTGTGTCTTTTAATACTCAAAATAATCTAGATTTATGATGTGCCTCGTTCATGGTTTGTGTAAAATCTTTTAAGCTTTTTAAAAATGTGATTATTTTTTATAAATGATTATTTAAAATGTAATTTTTTTATTAAGATTACTATTTTTTCCAAATAACTAAACAATATAATTAATTATTTAATTTTAATGATTAATTTAATCATTAAACCATCTTTAAAGCATTTTTTTCCTAAAATTATAATGTTTTAGTGATAAATAGGTTACAATTTGATGATACTAGAAGAGCATTTAATTAATAACATTTGAAATATAATAACCTCATGCTAATCCATAGATAAGGGTCAAATATTCCAAAGAAGAGAAAATTCCTTATATGAATAGAAGTTGTCATATTTATGTATTGTCTTTATTTCCCTAGACGAGGGATTCAATATAAACTAAGAGTCTCATTAAATCCTTATTGCCTTCTCTATTAACCATAGATAGAAGTTGTCATATTTATGTATTGTCTTTACTTCCCTAGACGAGGGATTCAATATAAACTAAGAGTCTCATTAAATCCTTATTGCCTTCTCTATTAACCATAGATAGTGTTTTTTACTTAGCCTACATTTTGGGAAATGATTTTATATTTATCTAAATATGTATTCTATTGATTTTTTGCACTTTTTTTGTTTTCATTATCTAATATTTTTAATTCAAATGATTTTAATTTTTTTTTTTTTTTTTTTTGGGTTTAAGATAATATTGTACTTTCATCTACAACCTTCTTTTCAAGTATAATCTTATTTCATATTCTCTTAACAAGATCAATCTCTACATGGATATATGCATATGTAAAAATATCAATATTGCTATATTCTATATCTATTTTTAAATATAAACCAAAAATATTCCCTATGTCTTTAAACACTGATAACTCCCAAAATTGGATTGGGAAATTAGAAAGACATACCTATACATGAATTTTGGTTGTAGACATATTAGAAGGTTTAACTTCTAGAAACTAAGGGTATCAAAAAGGCCAACAAAACTATGAATTTGAATACTAAAAAAAAATATGGAAACAAGAGATGCCTCATAATTCTTTATCTAGTTGGAATAGAGCCACTAATACAATTCAACAAAACTATGAATTTGAATACTAAAAAAAAATATGGAAACAAGAGATGCCTCATAATCCTTTATCTAGTTGGAATAGAGCCACTAATACAATTTTGATGTAGCAATCCATACCACTATTGGTTTCATACTATTGAAGTATGTGAGAAACCATCTTCTCCATTACCTCCAAAATGGATGAAGCGGTGGGAATGGTCTCATATCTTAATGGGGAAGGGGAATTAGGGTGGTGCCACTAAGGAGTAGTTGATTTAGAGTGAAATTGATTCGTTAATAGTTGAAAAAGGGGATTGGGGTGTTTGGAGGGTAGTATTGTGATAGGGCTCTTAAGTGGAGATATCAATATGGATAGGATATTCACTTGGAAACTCCTTTTATTTCTCCATTGAATGGATGAATAGACACACATAGAGTTTTCCATGAAAAACCATAAATTGCAGGTTCAAATCATACAAATCGCTTAAAGATATCAATAAAAAAAAGGCATCCCACCATTAATTTAGATCAAACAAAATTTTCAATTAAAAATGTTAACATACAATTTTTCAGTTAAAATCAAATTTCATCAAATCATACAAATCCTTTAAAGATATCAATAAAAACAAGGCATCCCACCAATAATTTAGAGCAAACAATTTTTTCAATTAAAAATTAATTGCATAGTTAAAAATGTTAACGCAAAATTTTTAAATTAAAATCAAATTTCATATGGAGGTGTTAAAATCCAAATTTGTTTTTCATTCTACTAATTTATTATTATATTTTTAGCATTTTCAATTTTTATATTAAAAATTAATTGTTTATTATTATATTTTTAGTATTTTCAATTTTTATATTAAAAATTAATTGTATGATTAAATATGTTAACATTAAAATTTTAAATTAAAATCAAATTTCATTAAAAGTATTAAAACCAAAATTTGTTTTTCATTCTACTAATTTATTATTATATTTTTAACATTTTTAATTTTTATATTCTCTATTGTTTAAAAATATGTCCTTCAACAATAAACTACCACGTTTTATGATAAAACTAAGAAATGCCATTTATAAAATGTTGAATTCATTTAATGAGAATTTAAATTTTTATTAAAGATGAATACATTCAATGGAAGTATAAGCCATAAATTTTATTGAAATACTGAGATTTGAAATTCTATGTCCACTTAAATATCAATGCAACCAATATGATGTTAGTCTGGGAATAGGTAATATCAACAAGTATGATAACAGAAATTGTATTAATGAGTTTATCAACAAATATCGATAACATAAATTTATGTTAATCACTACCAATAATTGTATTAATGAGTTTATCAACAAATATTGATAACATAAATTTATGTTAATCACTACCAATATGAGATAACATAAATTTATGTTAATGACTACCAATATGAGGTTATTCTAGGAATAGGTAATATCAACAAGTGTGATAACAAAATGGTATTAATGAGTTTATTAATCAATATGTTGAAAAAACTTTGCATTAATCATTGCTTTTTAAGATTAAAATTGAAATATAAAAAAATTATAATAAACACTTTTTAATTTAGTTTTAAATTTTGTAAGGTTAAAATTGAAATATACAAAAATTATAATAAACACTTTTTAATTTAGTTTTAAATTTTGTAAGGTTAAAATTGAAATATACAAAAATTATAATAAACACTTTTTAATTTAATTTAGTTTTAAATTTTGTAAATTATTTGATATTTAATTGTATACTAAGGAATTTAGTCTTGTTATATGTAAATATGTTTAGGCACTTGTTTTCATATTTTATTACTAATTAATTGTTATTTATGTTAAATGAATATATTGTGCTTAAAACCATATTTGATATGGAATATAATGTGTATGTTATTTACATTCATATCTCCTTTATGTCATTATCCAAGTTGTTCATTTGGTGTATATACTTAACGGAAAAAATATCAAATATCAATTCAAAAAGAAAAATGGAAAACTATTTATTTAAATGATTTTATGTTTTTCTTAATTTTTAATAAATTTAAATAAATAAAAAATTAAAATTTTAATAATTCATTTATTTTTTTAATAAAATAAAAAATAATATCTACTATCTATATATAATATTATATTATGTAATTGTATAACACTATTATATGATATGTTCTTATATATATAAGGTACATCTTGTGAATATGGTAGTGTAATGTCTTTTGTGACACTTAAGAAGCACATGTTTTTTGCTTAGATTTGGTGATGGAAGGGATGAAGAGCATAAGCATATTTCTCTTGGGAAATAATTTGTATTATGGGCATGGGAAGGAGTACCTTAGGGCACGATGGTGACATGCGAGTTCAAGTGGAAAGAAACCTTTCTTCCCTTGCAACGAAAAACAAAGACTTGGGTTTCATTTGGGCAAGGGTGCGGAAACTTGGGACCACGCCTAAGGAGTGGACGTGTCTACCTTTGTGAGCATGGGCGTACCATAGAGGTCGGATGATCCCATTGGCACACCCACAAAGAGCCACAACGATCAACAAAAGAAAGAGCACAAGGCAAGGGGTGTGTGCCTAAGGACGGAGCATGTCTGTCCAAAAGACACGATGGTTGATGGGGGCATAGGCTTGTTGGGTGCACCGGGTCCACAGAGTGATACAATGATTCGGTTGAGTGTGACGATTTGTGAAGTGGAGTGACACACCAAAAATACATGACGTTTCACACAAGTGACCTTTGGAGTCCCTATAAGAACACACGGGCATGCAACTAAAGGCACAAGAATAAAGTCAAGGAAAGACACATGGAGATATAATCTTAGGGACACAAGTGGGGCACACCTCACGCTGAGGCAAGGAGAAGCACAGAGGAAAGTCTAGGTGTGATAGATCTACAAGTCTAGACAATTCTATTGTATGGGGCAAACTCGTGAGACTATGCCCATCTATGTAACTGGGACAATAACACCCTCTTTGAAAAGCATTGTTTTTATTTTGCAATATAATAAACACATTGTATGTGTGTGTGTTATGTTTCACATGTTTACAGTTGCATTATATCTATGTCTCTTGTGTTTCACATGTTTTTTGTTGTATACGAGATTGACTAAGTGTTAAAGAATGTTAACAAATGTCTAAGTATACAATTGAGTTGCATAGAGTAAAAATGTGACTCCTTAGTAGCCTAGAAAAGAATATGGATATTTTCTAGGTGAAGAGGCTTAGTTCTAGTAAAGTATCATTGTTCGAGCCAAGCTCGCAAGAGAGAACAACATCAAGTAAACTAGATGCCAAAGTTGGACTTGAGCATGACTCTTTAGGGCCACTTAGCATAATAATTTGTTAAAATTTTTAGTTTACATCAAAATTACATTTAAATAATTATAAAGTGGTGTTTATGAAAAAATGATAACAAAAATTTTTCACCAAACTTTCTATGTTATGTTTTGATATTTTTTACATATCTTTTTTTTTTTAGCAATTTTGGTCGAAATCTGGTTAGAAATGGTTTAGATTGCAAATATGAATTATTAAATCTGTCCAATTAAAATGGTTAACGGTTTTTTACAGCCATTAATCTATTTATACCTTGAAAAATACAATTTAAGCCAAAAAAAAATAAAAAATTGTAATATCATTAACAATTATATAACTGAATTAAAAAAATAAAACTAAAAAAAATGTTTAAAAACTTAAAACGTAACTACGAAGTTGTTGGAATGTCAAATTCCAGCATTGTCTTGCCTGGTACGAAACTATTCCATTTTCCAGAAAAACGTTTCTTCCTAGGTCAGGCATCACTTTGAACATTTGCAGAAAAGCAATGCTTGTACAAAACAATCCACTCCAGCCATCACAAGAACGTTTTTAATCGTTATCACATGGAATATTTTTCATAAATTTTCCATGGATTATGCGAACTCAAACATTGAAAGCAATTGCGATTGGGGAAATGCAATCCTTCAAGATCGATTGTCATTGTACTATACTACACATGCTTCACTCTTGAATGACCGGATATGTGATATTTTATCTTCCGAAAAAGCTGTTTGTATAAAAATAACTAAATTTTAAATAATAATAAAAAACAATAAATAAAATGTGATTCAATTATTATTATATGTCGGCAAACTTTTATTTCAAGATGGTCTATCCGCATCACTTTGTAAAAATTGTTTTAATCTTTCTTTTTATGTAAGTGTGATTTCAAAGGCGTCAGCCTGATGATGAAAATAGAGTAGTATAAAAGTTTTTTTTTTTTTTTTTTATAAGTTTTTTTCTCAATAATTTTTTAGTTTGATTTTGTTCAAAATTTGATGAAGAATGCTTGAATCTGTAGATTTGAGTGATTAAGTTTGTATAATTTGAATACCATAAGAATTTATCAGTAAATTGAATCCATTTATATATTCAAAAGTGCAATTTAAACAATAAAAAATAGTTATTTTGTTCAAGTCATTCGCAAGAAAACCTAAAAAATAAAAACTCATAAAAGACTATTTTTCACCATTTATCATTTTTGCATGGAACATGCTAACTCAAACTTTCAAGACATTTGCTATTCGCTACGATTGATTGTCATTGTACTAGAGTGCACCTACTTCAATATTGACACCAGAGATGTGATATTTTATCAGAAAGTGCAAGATACCAGATATATAAAATATGCAGAACATAAATAAAATGCTAGAAATGGCAGAATAACAATAAAATATCCAGCATAATCTTCACAATACACAGAAATAATATACGGAATAGCAATAGAAAAGCACTTTGATTCAGAAAGCAATGTTCACAGGCCTCTTCGAGGGGGCAACCTCCAGTCGAGCAACACTCTGTTACAATAATCTCCAAGCTAGGGTTTTCAT
>JZKD02S1645371.1:338090-349757 GCA_000966675.3 Picea glauca
GGTTTACAATCGTCTATGTGAAAGCGATGAAGAAGGTCACAAGTATACTCAGACTGGGAGAGAAAAATTCCTTCATTGGTTTGCTAAACTTGGAGGCCAAGGAAATAGTGAAAAAAACCTAAGTCTGTCATTTCAAATTTCTTCTTAAGGTTGTTTTTCACATGGTTTAAAAGTTTTGAGTCATTACCATTAAGGATAAGTTCATCAACATAAAGGACAAGGATTATGATATGGATTCCTACTTCCTTAGTATATACATTAGGATCATAATGGAATCTAGAGAATCTAGTGGAAATAAGAAAGTTGTCCATTTTGGCATACCAAGATTAGAGAGCTTGGTTAAGATAATAAAGAGATTTCTTAAGGAAACAAACAAGGCTAGAGTCATTCCGGACATATCCAGGAGGTTGTTCCATGTAGATTTATTCTTGAAAATATCCATGCAAGAAGGAATATTTAGCATCCATCTGATGGACCTCCCATTTATGTGAGGTTGCAAGGTGCTATAGTGGAAAACCCCCCTATGGAATACACTAGGGTTCAACATGTAGGAAGAGATAACCGTCTAAAGTATCCCACTTTTTAACAACTACCCCAAATACACCCCACATTCATGCATAAAACACAAATTAAAAAGATCCAATAACTCTACCTTAAACTTCACGTCCGGTGTCGATCATTTTGCATTTGATTTCTCCTCGACTACAAGTCTCTTCCCAAGGATGACCTGCATTCATAAATAGACAAACAAATAACTACACACATGCATCCTATATATGAATTAGTGTGTTAGATGTCATAATCAAATATAAATCAAACATAAAGATTGAACACATCATATTCGAGACAAAAAAAGTATTCCTTTTTATTAATCTCATAAAGTTAATTACAATGAGATCGACGACTACTCCTCGAACCTGGTCCGAGCTCCTCTTCACAAAGCTCCAACTTTTCTTCCACATATCTTTCTCCTCTTCATATCTCTCTAGGGAATGGATTAGGCTTGCAATGGAGGAAAAAGGAAAAATAGGGAATTCTGGCTGAAAACTCACACTGTGGTTGCAAGTTCTTCAGGCAAGGGGGGAAAATGAAATGGGCAGAGTTGTCAAAAATTTGGTTAGGTTGATGGATATTTCGTATGGATTGTTGGTTGTCATTTATCTCATCTATTGGAGAGTGATATTGTGGATTGATGTCAACCCTTGAAGAAAGTAGGGTAGTGAATTCCAGTAGCACAAAGGTTTGGGTAATGGACCCAAGTTTGTTTGATGTAAATATGACTCATGATTGTATTGTCATGGTTGATAAGAATTACATATGTATCAACTCCAAAGTGGTCCCCTTATGGTGAAATCCCTCACGAGAAGATGCTTTGTTGATTGAGTTATCCTAGAAGTATGGTTAGAGAACCCATTCTTATTTGTGGAATAATTAGATGAATGTCAGTGAATTTTCCAATAAAGTTATCCTATATGGATATTTCTTCTCATTCCATTTCTGGTGGTATGTGGAACGTCACATAACTCCTCACAGTTAGAGAGTTATGGCCATGAGAATTTGGAGAACCCAGGTTTGGGTAATGCACCGAAGTTTGTTTGATAGATAATGGTATGATTTTTTATATATTTCCAGGTAATACTATTCTATATGGATGGTACATGTCATTCAATTTCTGTTGGTATGTGGAACGCCACATAAGTCCTCACAGCTTGAGAGTTATGGCCTTACAAAGTTGCAGGACCCTCTTATGTCATCTAGAAGCCCCAAAAGGTCAATGTAGTCAAAGTCGTTTAAGAGATTTTAGAAGGTAAGTAATAAAGTGAAATGATCAGTGTAATATAATTCAAAGTGAATACAAAATAAAATATTTAAATAATAATTTTAATGAGGAAATTAGAAGTGGGTTAACCCTAAAATAAGGAAAGTGGGGAAAGTGACCTAGAAGATGTTTTTAAGGAAGCTACTTGAAGAGTATAAATAAGAGGAAAGGCTCTCTCATTTAAGACATACTTGAGAATACTAAATACCTATAGGTGTCTAAGGTAACCAAAGGACATATAAGCCTAATTTATGAGGGAAGGTGAAGAAAAGAAGGCTGGAATTCAAGGAAGGATAAATTATTTTGATGATGCTTTCTAAGGTATGTTATTTACTGGTCATCTCACCATTTTCACAATAATTTTTTTTCTAGAATAATTCATACTATGAAATTACTATTTCATTCAGGAAACATATCCAACTATATGTGATAAAAAATTCATCTTGTGGGTCATTTTATTTTTGGATATACACTCCGTGGAAAATAGGGTTTGTGGCTAGTCCTAAAACTAGTCTAAAACATGTATTTCGGGTAAAAACGTCATAACTTCTTCATAAGAGATCCAAATTCAGTGAGACAAAATGTATTGGTTATATTAAAGTATTTATTATGTTTTGTAATGGTTTCCCATCTATTTAACAAATATTTTATGAGAGGAATTCTCTACAAGTTCGCTCTCTAGAATAAGCCAAAATTCAACAAGGTGTGTCATTTTTGTTATAACTACTTTTATGAGAGGTTCCAAGTAGTGACACCTGGAGGAATTGCATTAAAAAAACTAAAGAAAATTGTGTATCAGTTTCAGATCTTTATTCATTACAAGTAAAATGTTATTATTATTTCAAGTTAGGGTTGTTGACTAATCCAAAACTAGGCATGTGAGACTAAAGAAAAGATTGATGAAAATGTTGCTATCTTGTTGTTAAAGTTAAGGAAGGATTGCAGGAATGTGATAATATACACCAGGTATATTATAGAGTTACAAATCATATTTGGATGATGAAATTAATGAGGGCATTTGGTTGAGGTACATGTCGGGTACATGGTTGAGACAAGTAGTTGATGAGTTGGCACATACATGAGGTGTATAGTTGATGACGTCGATACATATTGATGAGTCATAGTTGATGAGTAGTTGATACATTATTGGTACATACTTTGTACATGGTTGGAGGCACTTGTTATTAGTATTGTTGACACATGGTTTATGGATGATGTAGTATACTTGTATTATTAGAAGCACATAGTGATCTTGGCGATGATTATGAGTTGTTGTGTTATACTTGGTTGATGCACATATTTGAGAGTTTTCTTGGTGATTTATATTGGTGAGTAGATCTGATTTGGTTGATAAAATTGATGAGACAGGTTGTTTTGATAGGTTGTTTGTACAAGTTGTTGTGACAGGTTGTTGTGACGGGTTATTTGTACAAGTTTGGTCCATGGTTGATGCACTTGTTCATGGTACAGGTTGAGGTACAAGTTGGTGCATGGTTGATGCACTTGTTTATGGTACATGTTAATTATAGTTTGGTTGTTATAGGTTGGTGCATGGTTGATGCACTTATTTATGGTACAAGTTGATTACAGGTTGAGGTACAAGTTGATGCATGGTTCAGGTTATTGGTATAGGTTGTTTGGTATAGGTTGATTGGTACAAGTTTACAGTAGTATATCTCACAGTGATAGTGTGAAAATGGTTCCATCATTCTACTTATATTTTAGGGAGGTTGGATGGGGAAAAGACAAGTGGTTGTATCCACCTTCCAGTTGTAGACGGAGAACATAGGGGGTTGTAGCCTCCTTCTAGTTATAGCCAAATAATTGGGGAGTTGGAGCTTCCCTCAGGTTGTAGCTTGAGAAACTAGGGTATTGGAGCCTCCTTCTAGTTGCAACTGGAAAACAAAGGAAGTTGGTGCTTCCAATGAATGTAATTCTTCAAGACATATAAGAAAAAATATTATGTGGTTTTCTCTCACTTTGGGTTTCCACGTAAAACAATGGTGTATTGTGTATGTGTATGATTGTTCATTTGTCCATTTCTTATTTACTCCACAGTTATTGTATGATAATGCTACATTGATATAACACTTGGATTATATGGTTAAAAAAGATTAAATTTCTCTATCACTAATTCAGCCCCCCCTCTCAGTAATCCAACAATTGGTTTTAGAGTGAGGTTCCTTTAGGAAATAGTTTAACCACTGGAAGGATATCATGGATTATTATGAAAATTGAGTATCGATGTTTAATGGTCAGAATGGATTTAAGTATGAGATGTGGATCAAAAGGACGAAAGTATTTTTATGGGCACAGGGACATTATATTTGGCTATCAGTTGTTACAGGATATGATAGTTCAAAAAGGTCAAATATTGTAGCCAAGAAGGAATTGAAGAATAAAAAAATAGAAATGGATTTCATCTAGGAAGGATTACCTAAACCAACAAGAGAAAAGGTTGGTAAATTTTCATTATCCAAAGAACTTTGGGATAAGTTACATGACATATATTCGTCACTCATCGTAGATTCAAAAAATGCCAAAGAAGATGCAAATACAGAACAAGAAGAAAGATGCTCACGATGTCAGACAGATTGAGAAGAGGAAGAGTATGATGAAGTATAAGTTGATTACATATAAAAATTAATGAGTGCAATTAAATATCTAAGGAAAGAAAGAGAAGAAAACAAGTCATCCAAGAAAGAATTGATAAATCAAAAGCAAAGTGTTCGAGGTTCAGAAAAATATCAGCAGGTCATCAAGGATTTAAGAGTTCAACTAGAAGAGGCCAGAATAATTGAAGAAACTCTAGAATATCAAAATAAATGTTTAGAAGCCAACATAGCAACACAAAAGGAAGAAGAAGAAAAGAGAGAAAATATATTGATGGATCATCTCAAGGAAAGAACCAATGACTTAAACCAACTTGAGGAAGAGTTTGGTCAAGAAGAGANGGTTTACAATCGTCTATGTGAAAGCGATGAAGAAGGTCACAAGTATACTCAGACTGGGAGAGAAAAATTCCTTCATTGGTTTGCTAAACTTGGAGGCCAAGGAAATAGTGAAAAAAACCTAAGTCTGTCATTTCAAATTTCTTCTTAAGGTTGTTTTTCACATGGTTTAAAAGTTTTGAGTCATTACCATTAAGGATAAGTTCATCAACATAAAGGACAAGGATTATGATATGGATTCCTACTTCCTTAGTATATACATTAGGATCATAATGGAATCTAGAGAATCTAGTGGAAATAAGAAAGTTGTCCATTTTGGCATACCAAGATTAGAGAGCTTGGTTAAGATAATAAAGAGATTTCTTAAGGAAACAAACAAGGCTAGAGTCATTCCGGACATATCCAGGAGGTTGTTCCATGTAGATTTATTCTTGAAAATATCCATGCAAGAAGGAATATTTAGCATCCATCTGATGGACCTCCCATTTATGTGAGGTTGCAAGGTGCTATAGTGGAAAACCCCCCTATGGAATACACTAGGGTTCAACATGTAGGAAGAGATAACCGTCTAAAGTATCCCACTTTTTAACAACTACCCCAAATACACCCCACATTCATGCATAAAACACAAATTAAAAAGATCCAATAACTCTACCTTAAACTTCACGTCCGGTGTCGATCATTTTGCATTTGATTTCTCCTCGACTACAAGTCTCTTCCCAAGGATGACCTGCATTCATAAATAGACAAACAAATAACTACACACATGCATCCTATATATGAATTAGTGTGTTAGATGTCATAATCAAATATAAATCAAACATAAAGATTGAACACATCATATTCGAGACAAAAAAAGTATTCCTTTTTATTAATCTCATAAAGTTAATTACAATGAGATCGACGACTACTCCTCGAACCTGGTCCGAGCTCCTCTTCACAAAGCTCCAACTTTTCTTCCACATATCTTTCTCCTCTTCATATCTCTCTAGGGAATGGATTAGGCTTGCAATGGAGGAAAAAGGAAAAATAGGGAATTCTGGCTGAAAACTCACACTGTGGTTGCAAGTTCTTCGGGCAAGGGGGGGAAGTGAAATGGGCAGAGTTTTCAAACATTTGGTTAGGTTGATGGATATTTGGTATGGATTTTTGGTTGTCATTTATGTCAGCTATTGGAGAGTGATATTGTGGATTGATGTCAACCCTTGAAGAAAGTAGGGTAGTGAATTCCAGTAGCACAAAGGTTTGGGTAATGGACCCAAGTTTTTTGATGTAAATATGAATCATGATTGTATTGTCATCTTTGATAAGAATTACATATGTATGAACTCCAAAGTGGTCCTATAATTACATATGTATGAACTCACGGGAAGACTCTTTGTTGATTGAGTTATCCTAGAAGTATGGTTAGAGAACCCATTCTTATTTGTGGAATAATTAGATGAATGTCAGTGAATTTTCCAATAAAGTTATTCTATATGGATATTTATTCTCATTCCATTTATGGTGGTATGTGGAACGTCACATAACTCCTCACAATTAGAGAGTTATGGCCATGAGAAGTTGGAGAACCCAAGTTTGGGTAATGCACCAAAGTTTGTTTGATAGATAATGGTATGATTTTTTATATATTTTTAGGTAATACTATTCTATATGGATGGTACATGTCATTCAATTTCTGTTGGTATGTGGAACGCCACATAACTCCTCATAGTTTGAGAGTTATGGCCTTACAAAGTTGCAGGACCCTCTTATGTCATCTAGAAGCCCCAAAAGGTCAATGTAGTCAAAGTCATTTAAGAGATTTTAGAAGGTAAATAATAAAGTGAAATGATGAGTGTACTATAATTCAAAGTGAATACAAAATAAATTATTTAAATAATAAGTTTAATGAGGAAATTAGAAGTGGGTTAACCCTAAAATAAGGAAAGTGGGGAAAGTGACCTAGAAGATGTTTTTAAGGAAGCTACTTGAAGAGTATAAATAAGAGGAAAGGCTCTCTCATTTAAGACATACTTGAGCATACTAAATACATATAGGTTTCTAAGGTAACCAAAGGACATCTAAGCCTAATTTATGAGGGAAGGTGAAGAAAAGAAGGCTGGAATTCAAGGAAGGAAAAATTATTTTGATGATGCTTTCTAAGGTATGTTATTTACTGGTCATCTCACCATTTTCGTAATAAATTTTTTTCTAGAATGATTCATACCATGAAACTACTATTTAATTTAGGAAAAATATCCAAGTATATGTGATAAAAAATTCATCTTGTGGGTCATTTTATTTTTGGATATACACTTCGTGGAAAATAGGGTTTGTGGTTAGTCCTGAAACTAGTCTAAAACAGTATTTCGGGTAAAAACGTCATAAATTATTCATAAGAGATCCAAATTCAGTGAGACAAAATGTATTGGTTATATTAAAGTATTTATTATGTTGTGTAATGGTTTCCCATCTATTCAACAAATATTTTATGAGAGGAATTCTCTACAAGTTCGCTCTCTAGAATAAGCCAAAATTCAACAAGGTATGTCATTTTTTCTATAACTACTTTTCTGAGAGGTTCCAAGTTGTGACACCTAGAGGAATTGCATTAAAAACACTAAAGAAAATTGTGTATCAGTTTCAGATATTTATTCATTACAAGTAAAAGGTTATTATTATTTCAAGTTAGGGTTGTTGACTAATCCAAAACTAGGCATGTGAGACTAAAGAAAAGATTGATGAAAATGTTACTATCTTGTTGTTAAAGTTAAGGAAGGATTGCAGGAATGTGATAATATACACCAGGTATATTATAGAGTTACAAATCATATTTGGATGATGAAATTAATGAGGGCATTTGGTTGAGGTACATATCGGGTACATGGTTGAGACAAGTAGTTGATGAGTTGGCACATACATGAGGTGTATAGTTGATGATGTCGATACATATTGATGAGTCATAGTTGATGAGTAGTTGATACATGATTGGTACATACTTTGTACATGGTTGGAGGCACTTGTTATTAGTATTGTTGACACATGGTTTATGGATGATGTAGTATACTTGTATTATTAGAAGCACATAGTGATCTTGGCGATGATTATGAGTTGTTGTGTTATACTTGGTTGATGCACATATTTGAGAGTTTTCTTGGTGATTTATATTGGTGAGTATATCTGATTTGGTTGATAAAATTGATGAGACAGGTTGTTGTGATAGGTTGTTTGGACAAGTTGTTGTGACAGGTTGTTGTGACAGGTTATTTGTACAAGTTTGGTCCATGGTTGATGCACTTGTTCATGGTACAGGTTGAGGTACAAGTTGGTGCATGGTTGATGCACTTGTTTATGGTACATGTTGATTACAGGTTGGTTGTTATAGGTTGGTGCATGGTTGATGCACTTATTTATGGTACAAGTTGATTACAGATTGAGGTACAAGTTGATGCATGGTTCAAGTTATTGGTATAGGTTGTTTGGTATAGGTTGATTGGTACAAGTTTACAGCAGTATATCTCACAGTGATAGTGTGACAATGGTTCCATCATTCTACTTATATTTTAGGGAGGTTGGATGGGGAAAAGACAAGTGGTTGTATCGACCTTCTAGTTGTAGACGGAGAACATAGGGGGGTTGTAGCCTCCTTCTGGTTGTAGCCAAATAATTGGGGAGTTGGAGCTTCCCTCAGGTTGTAGCTTGAGAAACTAGGGTATTGGAGCCTCCTTCTAGTTGCAACTGGAAAAAAAAGGAAGTTGGTGCTTCCAATGAATGTAATTCTTCAAGACATATAAGAAAAAATATTATGTGGTTTTCTCTCACTTTGGGTTTCCACGTAAAAAAATGGTGTATTGTGTATGTGTATGATTGTTCATTTGTCCATTGCTTATTTACTCCACAGTTATTGTATGATAATGCTACATTGATATAACACTTGGATTATATGGTTAAAAAAGATTAAATTTCTCTATCACTAATTCAACCCCCCCTCTCAGTAATCCAACAATTGGTTTTAGAGTGAGGTTCCTTTAGGAAATAGTTTAACCACTGGAAGGAGATCATGGATTATTATGAGAATCGAGTACCGATGTTTAGTGGTCAGAATGGATTTAAGTATGAAATGTGGAGCAGAAGGATGAAAGTATTTTTATGGGCACAGGGACATTATATTTGGCTATCATTTGTTACAGGATATGATAGTTCAAAAAGGTCAAATACTGTAGCCAAGAAGGAATTGAAGAATAAAAAAATAGAAATGGATTTCATCTAGGAAGGATTACCTAAAACGATAAGAGAAAAGGTTGGTAAATTTTCATTATCCAAAGAACTTTGGGATAAGTTACATGACATATACTCTTCACTGATCGTAGATTCATAAAATTCCAAAGAATATGCAAATACAGAACAAGAAGAAAGATGCTCACGATGTCAGACAGATTGAGAAGAGGAAGAGTATGATGAAGTAGAAGTTGATTACATATAAAAATAATGAGTGCAATTAAATATCTAAGGAAATAAAGAGAAGAAAACAAGTCATCCAAGAAAGAATTGATAAATCAAAAGCAAAGTGTTCAAGGTTCATAAAAATATCAGCAGGTCATCAAGGATTTAAGAGTTCAACTAGAAGAGGCTAGAATAATTGAAGAAAATCTAGAATATCAAAATAAATGTTTAGAAGCCAACATAGAAACACAAAATGAAGAATAAGAAAAGAGAGAAAATATATTGATGGATCATCTCAAGGAGAGAACCAATGACTTAAACCAACTTGAGGAAGAGTTTGGTCAAGAAGAGAGAAGACTAGAAGAAGAAATAATTACATTGAAAATCCAACTTGAAGAAGCAAAGAGAACATAAGAGGTCATGAAGTCTCAGATAATGAAGAAATAAGAAGAGGTTGAGAATCTTGAAGAAGAAGTTGTCACACTAAGAGTGAAAATTTTCAAGCTCAACAAGAATGTTGAAGGGACAAAAACATCCACATCAGTTGTAGAGAATGAAGAGAAACACTCTATGTTTCTAGAAAAGAAGAATGAAGAAAATAGAAAGAGTTATACAAAAGTACTCAAAGGAAGGTATCGTGGTCAACCAGAATATAAGAAAACTATTGAAGATACATCTTCAAGAATACCATCCATGTTCAATACACAAAGAAGCTTCAATCATGATCATGATCAGTCAAGGAAAAAATTTAGAAGGACTACACCAAAAATAAGATAATTTACTCCCACGTATGAAAATTTATTTTATGGTCATTGTTGTTATTGTAGTAAATTTGGACATAAGGTAACAGATTGAAGGGATTATAAAAGAAATGTTCAAGAAGATTGTGCCTATGTGGTCGCACATAACATTGAGTGTTACAAATGCCATAACTATGGACACATATCCATTGATTGTAGAAGCATGATCGATACTTCTATAAAAGAGAATATTGATATCATATATACGAAAGTATGGATAAGAAAACAGGAAGAACAAGTGAACACGGACTAGGTACCAGGGATCGCAAGAATGGCAATAAAACGATATGAAGAAAATTCTAGAGAGAGAAGGAAAGATGTTAGATACATAAAGGTTTGGAAAATAACTAAAAGAAATGAAGGACATGTAAATAAGGAACAGGTTCAAGAGATTGTACTTTCAGGCATTGTAGTGAAAGATGAATCCATGGATAGAAAGAAATAAGTCAGAGCTTAGAGAGATAATGAATATACCAATGAAGATGATGATGAATATACAAATGAAGATGATGATGAGTACACATCAGAGCAAGAATTGTTTTGAGCCATCCGGCTTAGAGACTCCCAAGTAATATGAATATTAGATAGGGGGAGTCTATGTGATAGCTGTGATAGACCAAAGAACCATCCTTCAAGAAGCTTGCAAAGTTTGAGAAGACAGATTCATAGAAATTAGTTAGCAAAAGTACAGTTTGATAGATTAATCAAGACATCATGATATTATAGTGATAAATGGGTCAACATTATGGAAAATTACGCAAGTAGAGTCTTGGAAAGTATGTACAGAGATGGATTCATAAGAACACTTAGCAGGTTTGGATAGATATATGATAGTGGATGATATAATGGATTCATAGATTGGTCCAGCGAGTGGTTCAAAGAAAAATGAACATTATCATAATGGATGATAATTAAATAGGAAATGGCTCAAACAATGCTAATGGATTCCAAATTGACAGAAATTTTTTGGACACATGCAGTGCCTACATTAGTTCACATTCAAAACAAAGTAATCCTTAGAAAAAACAATGACAAAACTACCTACAAACTATGGAAAGGAAGCGCAGACAACAACCTCTAGATCAACGTAACTCAAGGTAATATTTTATTGATTGAAATTTATATTGATGATATTGTTTTGGAAGTACTAATGACAGGTTAAGCCAGAAATTTGCAAAGGATATGCAAAATGAATTTGAAATGTCATTACTTGGAGGACTATCCTTCTTTTTGGGTCTTCATATATGTCAAAGAAACCAAGGATATTTTATTTCTCAAACTAAGTATATCAGAGAAATGCTAAAGAGGATCAGAATGGAACATTGCAAACCAGTTACCGCTCCTATGAAAACCAGTTGGAATTTGAGAAAATATGATGATTCAAAGTCTACAGACCAAAGGCAATATAGGTCAATGATTGGTATCCTACTATATGTGACAACAACCAAACCAGATGTAATGCAGGAAGTTGGACATGTGACACGATTTCAGGCAGCACTAAAGGAATCACATGTATTAGCAGTGAATAGGATTTTCAGATATCTCAAAGGAACATAAGAGTTTGGATTATGGTATCCAAAAGGAAAGGATCTATCACTTATTTCCTACACAGACGCAGATTGGGCAAGTTGTATTGATGACTGACGAAGCACCAGTGGAGCAATGTTCTACT
>JZKD02S1645371.1:349767-366051 GCA_000966675.3 Picea glauca
CTAAAATAAGGAAAGTGGGGAAAGTGGGGAAAGTGACCTAGAAGATGTTTTTAAGGAAGCTACTTGGAGAGTATAAATATAAGGAAAGGCTCTCCCATTTAAGACATACTTGAGAATATTGAATACCTATAGGTGTCTGAGGTAACCAAAGGATATCTAAGCCAAATTTATGAGGGAAGGTGAAGAAAAGAAGGTCGAAATTCAAGGAAGGATAAATTGTTTTGATGATGCTTTCTAAGGTATGTTATTTACAGGTCATCTCACCATTTTCACAATAAATTTTTTTATAGAACAATTCAAACCATGAGTTTCTATGCCATTAAGGAAACATATCCAAGTATCCGTGATAAAAAATTCAACTTGTGGGTTGTTGTATTTTTGGAGTTACACTCCGTGGAAAACAGGGTTTGTGGCTAGTCCTGAAACTAGTCTAAAACAGATGTTTCGGGTAAAAGTGTAATAAATTCTTCATAAGAGATCCAAATTTAGTAAGACAAAATGTGTTGGTTATAGTACAATATTTAATATGTTGTGTAACAATTTCATATTGATTCAATAAATATTCTATGCGGGGCACGCTCTACAAGGTCTCTCTCTAGAATAAACCATAATTCAACAAGGTATGTCATTTTTGCTATAACTACATTTATGAGAGGTTCCAAGTAGTGATACCTGGAGGAATTGAAAAAAACACACTAAATAACATTGTGTATTAGTTTTAGATATTTATTCATTATAGGTACAAATTTATGATTATTTCAAGTTAGGGTTGTTGACTAATCCAAAACTAGACATCTGATACTAAAGAAAAGTTTGATGAAAATGCTAGTCTCTTGTTGTTAAAGTTAAGGAAGGTTTGCAAGAATGTGATCATATACACTAGGTCTATTACAGAGTTGCAAATCAGATTCGGATGATGAAATTGATGAGGGAATTTGGTTGAGGTACATGTCAAGTACATGGTTGAGACAAGTAGTTAATGAGTTAGCACATACATGAGGTGTATAGTTGATGATGTTGGTACATATTGATGAGTCATGATCGATGAGTAGTTGATACATGATTGGTACATACTTGGTACATGGTTGGAGGAACTTGTTAATAGTATTGTTGACACATGGTTTATTGATGTTGTAGTATACTTGCATTATTAGAAGCACATATTGATCTTGGTGATGATTATGAGTTGTTGTGTTATACTTGGTTGATGCACATCTTTGAGAGTTGTCTTAGTGATTGATCTTGGTGAGTATATCTGATTTGGTTGATAAAATTGATGAGACAGATTGTTGTGATAAGTTTTTGTGATGGGTTATTTGTACAGGTTTGGTGCATGGTTGATGCACTTGTTCATGGTATAGGTTGAGGTACAGGTTGGTGCATGGTTGATGCACTTGTTTATGGTACATGTTGATCACATGTTAGTTGGTATAGGTTGGTGCATGGTTTATGCACGTTTTTATGGTACAAGTTGATTGCAGGTTGAGGTACAGGTTGATGCATGGTTCAGGTTATTGGTACAGGTTTACAACAATGTATCTCNCTGGAAAACAAAGGAAGTTGGTGCTTCCAATGAATGTAATTCTTCATGACATATAAGAAAAAGTGTTATGTGGTTTTCTCCCGCTTTGGGTTTCCACGTAAAACACTGGTATACTATGTATGTGTATGACTGTTCATTTGTTCATTTCTTGTTTACTCTGTAGTTATTGGATGATAATATTACATTGATATAACACTTGGATTATATGGTTAAAAAGGATTAAATTTCTCTATTACTGATTCACCCCCCCCTTCTTAGTAATCCAACAAGAGTTTCATTGTTTTTATGCTTAGCTTTGGAATGACACCCCAACACCTCTTTTTATATGACAAAAGGATGGTTATTTGATTGGGTGATGGGATATAGGTGGTGGGACAGTTGGGAAAGTACCCAATAGCCTGTAGTCTCAATGAGTTCCTTGCAACTTTTCATTTTTTACAACTTTTGCGAGTATATGAAGGTTGTAGTTGTGCAACTAGCGTATGTACATGGGCAGTAATGCTACAAATAGTGTACATATGCGGAAATTAATGGTGTAGGGAACAAACATATTCAAAAATAGTGTTTTTAAGAAGAGTTTCTCAGTGATGGCTTGGAAAAAATGATAAGTAAGAGGGCCTGATGCTAGGTATGCATGTATGGTGCAATTTAGGGTTATAACAGATGCCCCCTAATGTGTGAGGTCATAAGATCATGTGATGGCCAAAATAGATTACAAATATTCACCAACATATGGAGCGAGTGAGCTCGGGACCAGAGTTCAGGAGGTGCCATCTGCAAAAATAATAATTTTCTCACTGAGCCGGGCATACCCATGATTGGGATGAAATAAATCATGGTTGCCAATCAAATACACTTCAGATCCATGTTATATAACTATATAAAGTGTAGCCATGAGAAATACACAATGGATCTACATCTCAAAATCAAAGATATACATGTATAGTATCCATCTTCGAGAAGCCAATGACACATGATGGCTGGAGATGAGACCTTCAGAGCTCGAGCAACAACTTCAAGATCTTCAAAAATCGGATATGAGTGTAATGTGAGTGTACAAATTCACTACCCAGAGGTCTTTGACAGCTTGTCGGTAACAGACAAGAGGATCTCGGTGATCAGGCAGAGAAATTCAGTTATTTTGAACAAGGACTCGATTGGACTTTTGGGGATGGTCGGGCATGAGGGAAAGAGACAAACTGTAGAGAGGCCAACTCAAGTTGGTTAAAAATTCCCTTGTAAAATAGAATGATAGATGATTAGACTGAAGAAACATGACTTTGACATAAGTTCATGATGCAGGAGGCAACACAAACTCTCCAGTATGGTCACCAATTTTGCTATAGTGGGAAACCCCCCCTATGGACTACACTAGGGCTCAACCTGTAGGTAGATATAACTGTCTAAAGTATCCTACTTTTTAACAACTACCCAAAATACATGCCACATTCATGCATAAAACTAAAAGTAAAAATATCTGGTAACTCTACCTTAAACTATGTGTCTGGTGTCGATCCTTTTGCGTTCGATTGCTCCTCGACTACAAGTCTCCTCCCAAGGATGACCTGCATTCATAAAAAGACAAACAAATAACTATGAACATGCATACTATATATGAATTAGTGGGTTATATGTCATAATAAAATATAAATCAAACATAAAGATTGAACACATCATATTCGGGACAGAAAAAGTATTCCTTTTAATTAATCTCATAAAGTTACTTACAATGAGATCGGTGGCTACTCCTCGAACTTGGTCTGGGATCCTCTTCACCAATATCCAATTGTGTTTCCATGTATATTTCTCATCTTCAACTCTCTCTAGGGAATGTATTAGGCTTGCAATGGAGGAAAAAGGCAAAAACAAGGAATTTTGGCTCAAAACTCACAATGTGGTTGCAAATTCTTAGGGCAAGAGGGGAAAGTGAAATGGGAAGAGTTTCATTGTTCTTATGATTAGCTTTGGAATGAGACCCCAACACCTCCTTTAATATGTCAAAATAATGGTTATTCGTTTGGGTGACAGGCTATAGGCGGTGGGACAGTTGGGAAACTACCCACTAGCCTGTAATCTCAACGAATTCCTTGCAACTTTTTAATTTTTACAAATTTTGCGAGTATACACGGGTTGTAGTGCTACATCTAGCGTACATACATGGGAAGTAATGGTGCATATAGAATACATACGCGAGAAGTAATGGTGCAGGGCGCGTACATCTTCAAAAATAGTGTTTTTAAGAAAAATTGTTTAGTGATGGCTTGGAAAAAATGGTAAGTAAGAGGGATTGTTGCCAGGTATGCATGTATGGTGGAATATAGGGTTATAACACAAGGCAAAGAACAAGGAGGATGGAATTTATTTTGGCTACAGGGGAAAATGTTTCATTATAGTCAATTCCTTTAACTTGGGAAAATCTTTTTGAAACTAATCGAGCCTTGTGTATTTCAAAAATTCCATCTGATGCATACTTAGTTATGTAGGCCCATTTACATTCAACACATTTTATTCCTTTTGGAAGAGGCGCAATATCCCAATTATCGTTTTCCATTAAAGAAAAATACTCTTCATTTATTGTTGTATCTCAATCTGTATGACCTGAAGCTTTCACAAATGTCTCTGGATCATGAGTCTCTAAAACTTGAGCCAAAAGAGAAGAGGCTCACTGGAACTATGAACATGTCTGAAGGCTATCTAAAGGATCACTGACAATATCACCAATTGCATATTGTGTTGAATCAAACCATATAGGAAGTCGTGCAGCTGGAATTGGTGTTGGTTCAGGTTCAAAGGACTCATCTAGAGGAAGGTGAGAAGAAAGAGGTGGATTTTCATCCTCACTATCATCATTTGAATAAGAAATGAGGAAATAAGAAGGCACAAAGTTCGAAGATGGCTCGCAGGCTAAAGAAGGAACAAACGTCGAATTAGGATCACATGCCAAAGAAGGAACAAACACCAAATTAGGCTCGTAGGCCAATAGATTTCCATCAAATTTAACATATCTTCTTATGATAATTTCAGTACAATGTGGTTGAAGAAGTTTATAACCTTTGACATCTTCAGAATAACCAACAAATATACACTTCTCACTTTTAGGTTGCAATGCTTTTTTTTTTCTCATCAGGAATGTGAGCCCATGCTATACTTCCAAATACACAAAAGTGACTTACATCTGGTTTAGTTTTAGTCCAAGATTCTTCTGGTGTTATATTTTTAAGCACCTCCGTGGGAGTGCGATTTACTATGTAATTTTCACATTTGATGGCTTCCACCCAATACTCTAGACTTAATCCCTTAGATTGGATCATACAATTATCCATTTCTTTTAATGTGCAATTATTTCTCTTAGCAACACCATTTTGTTGTGGTGTATATGGAACAGTGTGTTGCATTTCTATTCCATGTGTAGTGCAATAACTTGTAAAATTATTGTTCACATATTCACCTCCATTATGTGCTCTTAACCTTTGAATTTGATGCCCATATTGCTTTTATACAAGGGCCTTGTAGGCCAGAAACTTGTCAAAAACTTCTCTTTTAATTTTTAAGAAGTAAACCCAAGTACGTCTGGAAAAGTCATCAATGAAGGTTAAGAAATACTTGCACACCCAGAAAAAAAAGGAGTAGAAAGTGGACCACCCAAATCACTGTGAACAAGCTGCAAAGGGCCTGAGGCATGCCAAGATGCATGTTTTTCAAAAATTTTCGGATGATGTTTGTTGAGAAAACGACTGACACAAACACCATCTATGCATGAAACATGAGGAAGACTAGTCACCATATGTTGATTACATAGTTCCTACAATGAGCGATAGTTTAGATGACCAAACCACTCATGCTAAAGTTTTCTCAAGTCATCGCTATGAGAAAAAACAACTAATGAAAAAGATGATGACCCAAAGTTGTCAAACTTGTACAACCTAGTAATATCATCAAGAATTCTAGTTCCAAGAACATGCTTAGGATCTTTCAGATCCTTGATTACAACTTGGTGAGGTGAAAAATCTACAGTTTTACCTTCCCCCGAATGAGTGATTTGATATACTGATAGAAGGTTACAAGAAATACTTGGAACACATAATACATCATTGAAATGACCATTTTCTACATGAAATGTTCCAGATCCTTCAACACTTAGAGATCTATCATCACCAACATATATTTTATTGGTGTTACATTCATTTAGAACATAAAATATGTCTCTATCCTTAGTCATATGATAAGATGCTCTAGAATCAATAAACCACTAATCAAAAGAAGAAGTAGAAGTTGTATTGAAGGAGAAACCAGAAGAAAAAATTCTATGTCCATGAGAAGAAAAAGAATAAGTAGAATCAATACCGATGTTGTGCTTCTTCATCGCTGCTTCTAAAGATGCCATCTTCTTGAAACATTTGGACTCATCATGACCATATTTATCACAAAAGTTGCAATGTTTTTCAATCTTCTTATCTTTATATTTTTCTCCTTTGTCACCATTAGGACCGGAAGTTGTCTAAGTGGATTTTGGACCCTTATGTTTCTTGTTGTTGTGGTGAGGATGTTGCTTCTTGGGATTCTTGGGTTTATTTTTCTGATGGACGACTAAGGTTTTGTTGGAGGTACCTGCAGTGTTGATCACTCCAAGTTGTACAAGATTATCTTTCTTTCTAATCAAAGCATCAAAAAATTTCTCAAGAGTGGGTTTTTGATAAGCTGTCCCTAGAGCCTCTTGCATGGCATAAAAGGTAGTTACAAACACAGAATATGCACTACCTAGCTTAGAAAGAATAAGATAGATGGAACGATATTCTTCTATCTTTATCTTACATTTTTCACATAAAATTATGATTGTTTTAAACTTAGAGAGATAGTCTTCAATGCAAGAAAAAACACTTGGAATTAAAGTCAGTACTTGATTTTTTAATTGTTGTGCTCGAATAATATTGTGTTTATCAAATACAGATTCAATATTTTCCCAAGATTCTTTGGGTTTATCAATTTGTTGAAGGTGGAACCTTAAGTAAGGAGAGATGTACATTCCAATTAGTCCACGTGTTTCGTCATTCCTATTATCCCTTTTTACTTTCTTATCCGCATCCGAAGGTTCTGGTTCCTTTCCCAAAGTAATCCATTACAAGCCTTTACTTATTAATAAATCCTCCATATGATATTTCTATTGGAAGTAGTTGGTGTTAGTAAGAAAAAGATGACTTGAAGAAGACATATTAGATATGTAGATAATATTGATTTAAAAACTGAAACTGATGATCTGTATGAAAATATTTCGACAAATTAGGTGGTTTAAAAAAAAAAAAAGCACTGAAAATGGACTTCAATTGTGAAATTTATGCCCTTTTAAAAAAAAGCATAAACGATAACCAAAGGACCACGTGATGATGCAAGTTTCTTTATGAAGTGACCCACTTTTAAAAAAATAAGTGGGGTTCACTTTTACGATGAATTTACTTTGTAAAAGAAAAGTTGCGTGCAAAATAAATAACTCTAAAATATTAAATCTACTTATAGTGATTCACTTTTATACTTGAAGTGAAATACACTTTAAAATGGAGAATGAAATTTTTCAAAAAAAAGTAATAAAAGGGAGACTTGAACTCAAGACCTCTTACTTAATAAGAAAAATTTTAACCAAATGCATTGGCAAAACATATTTTATTGTTTAGCAAGAGGATTTGTGGTGTTTTTGTTGTTGTTGTTGGAAAGCATGCTAAAAATATTCTTTTCACACAATAAGTTTTTCTTGCTTCTCGATGAAAACAAGGGTTAGATATTGGTTAGCTTATCCGGAAAATGAACCTTTTCCTATCTATTTCTATTTTTTCGAGACCTCACAAGACATGGGGAAAAGAGAATACACATATCTAAAAGAGTAGAAACCTAAAAACAAAAAATACAAAACTGAAATAATACCCTGCAAAAAAATTAAAAAGGAGCGTATTCACGCTTTATACCTCTGGATCTAGCTAAAATGGTCGTATCTTGGGAAAATAGAAACCTTTTCGAGTGAAAGAAAAAACATTATGGAATGAAATGAGCACTCCGGACATAATGGAATAGTCATATCAGACCATAAATGTACAAAAATGGCAGAAAATGAGGATGATGAAACTTGGATTCACAATCTCAATCCACAACATGAACAGGTCTTCCAACAGGCCTTGATACCATCTTCAACAACACATGTATTCCAACAGAGGAAAAAAACCTTCAGTAGCCACTCACACAACCAGATCAAAGATCAACACACCGATGTTTTGACATGGTAAAACCCCTACGGGGAAACATCCACAGCCCCAACCAACGTGGCCACTTGGAGCAATTTATTAATGAAAAAGAAAAAAAATACAAACAGATTTTACAAGAGAGTTTCTCACAATCGATGATCGAAAAATAACCCTCTGTGCTCTTTAAATAGAGATCATGGACCAATATGGTTTTAAGCCACATATCAATGGTTTTTAATATCGTGGAGAATATGAACCATCGGATCACTCTATGTTGGGAACATATCGTGACCGTCAGATTTCCTAACTACAAATGCATACTAATGAATACTAAAGAAACAAACTAAGAAACACACTTTTATGTAACGACACATTAGACCAAGTAGATATTAACTAACCCCTAAGTGTCTAAATATCCTAACAACATTTACCTTCAACCAATAAGAGAATTATACATGGTAGCATGAAATTAAGGCAAATGACAACTAATAAATGAAGACATGGCAACATACAAAGAGGGACACATTGTGTGATCTTATTGTATGAAAAATGGAAGATTCTTATTGGAAAATTGTTGGCCTACTGAGTGATGAAATGTGGAAATAAATTATTGGATGACATTTCATGGTGACTGGTCATGAGGTGGACGATGACAGGATTCCAAAATTATTATTTTATTCAACGATTTTCTAAGGGTCGAATTCTCCAAGCTCCATAATATTCTCTCTTTCTGTTTCTTATTAAGTATATGTTGTACTTAAATTTATATACAATTGAATGATAAACACGTCCATGCATGTGGGATAATTTATATGAAGAAAAATTATAATTTTAATGAAGGGGCACAAAATTCATCCAAGGGCTATGATTTACCCATGACAATCGATCGATGGTGGTTGAGTATTAATCTTGCAGAGGCCATAACTTGAGCTCCAGGTGTCGGAATCACACAAAATTTATACCATTGGAAATTTATTTCTACATAGAAGACGATGTTACTTGTTTCAAGTGCTGAAAGTTGATATATGTTTCTCATAAACTAAAGTGCCAGTCAACTTCAATTTTTAATGGGAGTGTGTGACAAGTAAACTTCATGAGCTTATATCTTGAGATTCGGGAAACAGATTTTCAAAATCATTATATCATTGGAAATATGAGACGATGAATAGAACATCATAAGTGGTTTACATGGATAAAAAATTGGTTTTCACTTCAATAAAAATAAATTACAGTCGTCCTCTTTTAATGGAAAATTAATTAAATTTNCCCCCCCTTCTTAGTAATCCAACAAGAGTTTCATTGTTTTTATGCTTAGCTTTGGAATGAGACCCCAACACCTCCTTTTATATGACAAAAGGATGGTTATTTGATTGGGTGATGGGATATAGGTGGTGGGATAGTTGGGAAACTACCCAATAGCCCGTAATCTCAATGAGTTCCTTGCAACTTTTTATTTTTTACAACTTTTGCGAGTATATGCAGGTTGTAGTTGTACAACTAGCGTATGTACATGGGTAGTAATGCTAAAAATAGTGTACATATGCAGAAATTAATGGTGTAGGGAACAAACATATTCAAAAATAGTGTTTTTAAGAAGAGTTGCTCAGTGATGGCTTGGAAAAAATGATAAGTAAGAGGGCCTGATGCCAGGTATGCATGTATGGTGCAATTTAGGGTTATAACAGATGCCCCCTAATGTGTGAGGTCATAATATCATGTGATGGCCAAAATAGATTACAAGTATTCACCAACATCTGGAGAGAGTGATCTCGGGACCAGAGTTCAGGAGTTTCCATCTGCAAAAATAATAATTTTCTCATTGAGCCAGGCATACCCATGATTGGGATGAAATAAATCATGGCTGCCATTCAAATACACTTCAGATCCATGTTATATAACTATATAAAGTGTATCCATGAGAAATACACAGTGGATCTACTTCTCAAAATCAAATATATACATGTATAGTATCCATCTTCAAGAAGCCAATGACACATGATGGCTGGAGATGAGACCTTCAGAGCTCGAGCAACAACTTCAAGATCTTCAAAAATCATATATGAGTGTAATGTGAGTGTACACATTCACTACCCAGAGGTCTTTGATAGCTTGTCGGTAACAAACAAGAGGATCTCGATGATCAGGCAGAGAAATTCAGTTATTTCGAACAAGGACTTGATTGGACTTTTGGGGATGGTCGGGCATGAGGGAAAGAGACAAACTGTAGAGAGGCTGACTCAAGTTGGTTAAAAATTCCCTTGTACAATAGAATGATAGATGATTAGACTGAAGAAACATGACTTTGACATAAGTTCACGATGCAGGAGGCAACACAAACTCTCCAGTATGGTCACCAATTTTGCTATAGTGGGAAACCCCCCCTATGGACTACACTAGGGCTCAACATGTAGGTAGATATAACTGTCTAAAGTATCCTACTTTTTAACAACTACCCAAAATACACCCCACATTCATGCATAAAACTAAAAGTAAAAATATTTGGTAACTCTACCTTAAACTATGTGTCTGGTGTTGATCCTTTTGCGTTCGATTGCTCCTCGACTACAAGTCTCCTCCCAAGGATGACCTGCATTCATAAACAGACAAACAAATAACTATGAACATGCATACTATATATGAATTAGTGGGTTATATGTCATAATCAAATATAAATCAAACATAAAGATTGAACACATCATATTCAGGACAGAAAAAGTATTCCTTTTAATTAATCTCATAAAGTTACTTACAATGAGATCGATGGCTACTCCTCGAACCTGGTATGGGATCCTCTTCACCAATATCCAATTGTGTTTCCATGTATATTTATCATCTTCAACTATCTCTAGGGAATGTATTAGGCTTGCAATGGAGGAAAAAGGCAAAAACAAGGAATTTTGGCTCAAAACTCACAATGTGGTTGCAAATTCTTGGGGCAAGAGGGGAAACTGAAATGGGAAGAGTCTCATTGTTCTTATGATTAGATTTGGAATGCGACCCCAACACCTCCTTTAATATGACAAAAGAATGGTTATTTGTTTGGGTGACAGGCTATAGGCAGTGGGACAGTTGGGAAACTACCCAATAGCCTGTAATCTCAACAAATTCCTTGCAACTTTTTAATTTTTACAAATTTTGCGAGTATACACAGGTTGTAGTGGTACATATAGCGTGCATACATGGGAAGTAATGGTGCATATAGCATATATACGCGAGAATTAATGGTGCAGGGCGCGTACATCTTCAAAAATAGTGCTTTTAAGAAAAATTGTTTAGTGATGGCTTGGAAAAAATGGTAAGTAAGAGGGATTGTTGCCAGGTATGCATGTATGGTGGAATCTAGGGTTATAAGACAAGGTAAAGAACAAGGAGGATGGAATTTATTTTGGATACAGGGGAAAATGTTTCATTATAGTCAATTCCTTTAACTTGGGAAAATACTTTCGAAACTAATCGAGCCTTGTGTATTTCAAAAATTCCATCTGATGCATACTTACTTATGTAGGCCCATTTACATTCAACATATTTTCTTCCTTTTGGAAGAGGTGCAATATCCCAATTATCGTTTTCCATTAAAGAAAAATACTCTTCATTCATTGTTGTATCTCAATCTGTATGACCTGAAGCTTTCACAAATGTCTCTAGATCATGAGTCTTTGAAACTTGAGCCAAAAGAGAAGAGGCTCACTGGAACTATGAACATGTCTGAAGGCTATATAAAGTATCACTGACAAGATCACCAACTGCATATTGTGTTGAATCAAACCATATAGGAAGTCGTGCAGCTGGAATTGGTGTTGGTTCAGGTTCAAAGGACTCATCTAGAGGAAGGTGAGAAGAAAGAGGTGGATTTTCATCCTCACTATCATCATTTGAATAAGAAATGAGGAAATAAGAAGGCACAAAGTTCGAAGATGGCTCGCAGGCTAAAGAAGGAACAAACGTCGAATTAGGATCACATGCCAAAGAAGGAACAAACACCAAATTAGGCTCGTAGGCCAATAGATTTCCATCAAATTTAACATATCTTCTTATGATAATTTCAGTACAATGTGGTTGAAGAAGTTTATAACCTTTGACATCTTCAGAATAACCAACAAATATACACTTCTCACTTTTAGGTTGCAATGCTTTTTTTTTTCTCATCAGGAATGTGAGCCCATGCTATACTTCCAAATACACAAAAGTGACTTACATCTGGTTTAGTTTTAGTCCAAGATTCTTCTGGTGTTATATTTTTAAGCACCTCCGTGGGAGTGCGATTTACTATGTAATTTTCACATTTGATGGCTTCCACCCAATACTCTAGACTTAATCCCTTAGATTGGATCATACAATTATCCATTTCTTTTAATGTGCAATTATTTCTCTTAGCAACACCATTTTGTTGTGGTGTATATGGAACAGTGTGTTGCATTTCTATTCCATGTGTAGTGCAATAACTTGTAAAATTATTGTTCACATATTCACCTCCATTATGTGCTCTTAACCTTTGAATTTGATGCCCATATTGCTTTTATACAAGGGCCTTGTAGGCCAGAAACTTGTCAAAAACTTCTCTTTTAATTTTTAAGAAGTAAACCCAAGTACGTCTGGAAAAGTCATCAATGAAGGTTAAGAAATACTTGCACACCCAGAAAAAAAAGGAGTAGAAAGTGGACCACCCAAATCACTGTGAACAAGCTGCAAAGGGCCTGAGGCATGCCAAGATGCATGTTTTTCAAAAATTTTCGGATGATGTTTGTTGAGAAAACGACTGACACAAACACCATCTATGCATGAAACATGAGGAAGACTAGTCACCATATGTTGATTACATAGTTCCTACAATGAGCGATAGTTTAGATGACCAAACCACTCATGCTAAAGTTTTCTCAAGTCATCGCTATGAGAAAAAACAACTAATGAAAAAGATGATGACCCAAAGTTGTCAAACTTGTACAACCTAGTAATATCATCAAGAATTCTAGTTCCAAGAACATGCTTAGGATCTTTCAGATCCTTGATTACAACTTGGTGAGGTGAAAAATCTACAGTTTTACCTTCCCCCGAATGAGTGATTTGATATACTGATAGAAGGTTACAAGAAATACTTGGAACACATAATACATCATTGAAATGACCATTTTCTACATGAAATGTTCCAGATCCTTCAACACTTAGAGATCTATCATCACCAACATATATTTTATTGGTGTTACATTCATTTAGAACATAAAATATGTCTCTATCCTTAGTCATATGATAAGATGCTCTAGAATCAATAAACCACTAATCAAAAGAAGAAGTAGAAGTTGTATTGAAGGAGAAACCAGAAGAAAAAATTCTATGTCCATGAGAAGAAAAAGAATAAGTAGAATCAATACCGATGTTGTGCTTCTTCATCGCTGCTTCTAAAGATGCCATCTTCTTGAAACATTTGGACTCATCATGACCATATTTATCACAAAAGTTGCAATGTTTTTCAATCTTCTTATCTTTATATTTTTCTCCTTTGTCACCATTAGGACCGGAAGTTGTCTAAGTGGATTTTGGACCCTTATGTTTCTTGTTGTTGTGGTGAGGATGTTGCTTCTTGGGATTCTTGGGTTTATTTTTCTGATGGACGACTAAGGTTTTGTTGGAGGTACCTGCAGTGTTGATCACTCCAAGTTGTACAAGATTATCTTTCTTTCTAATCAAAGCATCAAAAAATTTCTCAAGAGTGGGTTTTTGATAAGCTGTCCCTAGAGCCTCTTGCATGGCATAAAAGGTAGTTACAAACACAGAATATGCACTACCTAGCTTAGAAAGAATAAGATAGATGGAACGATATTCTTCTATCTTTATCTTACATTTTTCACATAAAATTATGATTGTTTTAAACTTAGAGAGATAGTCTTCAATGCAAGAAAAAACACTTGGAATTAAAGTCAGTACTTGATTTTTTAATTGTTGTGCTCGAATAATATTGTGTTTATCAAATACAGATTCAATATTTTCCCAAGATTCTTTGGGTTTATCAATTTGTTGAAGGTGGAACCTTAAGTAAGGAGAGATGTACATTCCAATTAGTCCACGTGTTTCGTCATTCCTATTATCCCTTTTTACTTTCTTATCCGCATCCGAAGGTTCTGGTTCCTTTCCCAAAGTAATCCATTACAAGCCTTTACTTATTAATAAATCCTCCATATGATATTTCTATTGGAAGTAGTTGGTGTTAGTAAGAAAAAGATGACTTGAAGAAGACATATTAGATATGTAGATAATATTGATTTAAAAACTGAAACTGATGATCTGTATGAAAATATTTCGACAAATTAGGTGGTTTAAAAAAAAAAAAAGCACTGAAAATGGACTTCAATTGTGAAATTTATGCCCTTTTA
This sequence comes from Picea glauca, assembly GCA_000966675.3. Classification (NCBI taxonomy): domain Eukaryota; kingdom Viridiplantae; phylum Streptophyta; class Pinopsida; order Pinales; family Pinaceae; genus Picea; species Picea glauca. The sequence continues at coordinate 363,903 of JZKD02S1645371.1, forward strand.
AAAAAAAGCATAAACGATAACCAAAGGACCACGTGATGATGCAAGTTTCTTTATGAAGTGACCCACTTTTAAAAAAATAAGTGGGGTTCACTTTTACGATGAATTTACTTTGTAAAAGAAAAGTTGCGTGCAAAATAAATAACTCTAAAATATTAAATCTACTTATAGTGATTCACTTTTATACTTGAAGTGAAATACACTTTAAAATGGAGAATGAAATTTTTCAAAAAAAAGTAATAAAAGGGAGACTTGAACTCAAGACCTCTTACTTAATAAGAAAAATTTTAACCAAATGCATTGGCAAAACATATTTTATTGTTTAGCAAGAGGATTTGTGGTGTTTTTGTTGTTGTTGTTGGAAAGCATGCTAAAAATATTCTTTTCACACAATAAGTTTTTCTTGCTTCTCGATGAAAACAAGGGTTAGATATTGGTTAGCTTATCCGGAAAATGAACCTTTTCCTATCTATTTCTATTTTTTCGAGACCTCACAAGACATGGGGAAAAGAGAATACACATATCTAAAAGAGTAGAAACCTAAAAACAAAAAATACAAAACTGAAATAATACCCTGCAAAAAAATTAAAAAGGAGCGTATTCACGCTTTATACCTCTGGATCTAGCTAAAATGGTCGTATCTTGGGAAAATAGAAACCTTTTCGAGTGAAAGAAAAAACATTATGGAATGAAATGAGCACTCCGGACATAATGGAATAGTCATATCAGACCATAAATGTACAAAAATGGCAGAAAATGAGGATGATGAAACTTGGATTCACAATCTCAATCCACAACATGAACAGGTCTTCCAACAGGCCTTGATACCATCTTCAACAACACATGTATTCCAACAGAGGAAAAAAACCTTCAGTAGCCACTCACACAACCAGATCAAAGATCAACACACCGATGTTTTGACATGGTAAAACCCCTACGGGGAAACATCCACAGCCCCAACCAACGTGGCCACTTGGAGCAATTTATTAATGAAAAAGAAAAAAAATACAAACAGATTTTACAAGAGAGTTTCTCACAATCGATGATCGAAAAATAACCCTCTGTGCTCTTTAAATAGAGATCATGGACCAATATGGTTTTAAGCCACATATCAATGGTTTTTAATATCGTGGAGAATATGAACCATCGGATCACTCTATGTTGGGAACATATCGTGACCGTCAGATTTCCTAACTACAAATGCATACTAATGAATACTAAAGAAACAAACTAAGAAACACACTTTTATGTAACGACACATTAGACCAAGTAGATATTAACTAACCCCTAAGTGTCTAAATATCCTAACAACATTTACCTTCAACCAATAAGAGAATTATACATGGTAGCATGAAATTAAGGCAAATGACAACTAATAAATGAAGACATGGCAACATACAAAGAGGGACACATTGTGTGATCTTATTGTATGAAAAATGGAAGATTCTTATTGGAAAATTGTTGGCCTACTGAGTGATGAAATGTGGAAATAAATTATTGGATGACATTTCATGGTGACTGGTCATGAGGTGGACGATGACAGGATTCCAAAATTATTATTTTATTCAACGATTTTCTAAGGGTCGAATTCTCCAAGCTCCATAATATTCTCTCTTTCTGTTTCTTATTAAGTATATGTTGTACTTAAATTTATATACAATTGAATGATAAACACGTCCATGCATGTGGGATAATTTATATGAAGAAAAATTATAATTTTAATGAAGGGGCACAAAATTCATCCAAGGGCTATGATTTACCCATGACAATCGATCGATGGTGGTTGAGTATTAATCTTGCAGAGGCCATAACTTGAGCTCCAGGTGTCGGAATCACACAAAATTTATACCATTGGAAATTTATTTCTACATAGAAGACGATGTTACTTGTTTCAAGTGCTGAAAGTTGATATATGTTTCTCATAAACTAAAGTGCCAGTCAACTTCAATTTTTAATGGGAGTGTGTGACAAGTAAACTTCATGAGCTTATATCTTGAGATTCGGGAAACAGATTTTCAAAATCATTATATCATTGGAAATATGAGACGATGAATAGAACATCATAAGTGGTTTACATGGATAAAAAATTGGTTTTCACTTCAATAAAAATAAATTACAGTCGTCCTCTTTTAATGGAAAATTAATTAAATTT
>JZKD02S1645371.1:407246-422810 GCA_000966675.3 Picea glauca
TATGGTTTCAGAATCCTTGGAGCAAGAAGTGTGTGGGGAACGAAGGACAGTTGGAAGGGACCTTACGACATCAAGGCCATGGTTGTAATCTCTCTTTCATATTTAATATGATACAATAATATGATTATTTCCTATAAATCTTGTTTTGTTTTATTGTATGATTCCTTGATCACATACATAGGTTTATATTGAGTTTATGCTATCGTTATCACTTTGGTTGGTTTGTGTTGTTTTGACCTAGATTGCACAAGAGCACTGGAGCGAAGCGGGAGCAACAAAGACTCTAAGAAGCGATCATAAGGTATGGCCATGATTCTTGCCTCTTAGTAAATTCAATATTTAAAACTTAAGGAAAGAGTACTATTCTGTTTTGCTTTGTTCTAGATCCAGGTGGATCTAGGGAGATCGGTTTGTGTCCGCACTTACGGATTTATCCAATAACACATATCCTTTCAGTGGGTTTCATAAACTCTTTCATACAAACTATATTGAATGAAGAAGAACAAGGTAACAACCAAAAGACTCCTATACACAATTCTGGTGATCTAGAAACATTACCCTGGAATAATTATTTTTATAAGAAAAGGGGAAAAGGTCCCAGTGAAATAAGTGCTCAATCTCCAGTTGCTACTCCTAGGAATACTACATCTCGAATCAATTCTCCAACATCCCACCCAGTTAAAAAGGTTGTCAAAAGTAGTTCTAGTGGAGGGGGAGAGAAAAATACTCCCCTTGGGAAAATTGAGATTTCACACAAGCTCCGCGTGAGAAAGAAAAGGAAAAATTTAGTGCAAGTGGAAGAAGATAATATTATAGAAAATGGCATCCAAATATTTTCTTTGGAGGACATGGAACTAGAAGTAGATATTGAGAAAATGTTTCCTGCAATGGAAAAACAAAAAAAATATGGTTCAACACAATTCTTTATTGGAAGTCATTGGAAATGAGACCTTTAGTGAAGACAAATCCTTCACTTTTCAAACTTTTTTTTTTGATGAGGAGTCTAAAATGTTAATTGTATAAAGAAGTGAACAAAAGAATAAAAAGGGAAAGTCTCACTCAGAGGTTGACCTAAAGGATATGCGACCATCGCAAATTTCCAAAATCCACAAGGCAACCGGGGGTACTCTTGATGACTCCATTGATGGTTTAGAAGCTAAAAATGGTAAATTAAAGGAAAGGATTAGAGAATTGGAAACTTCCTTGATGCCTCTTCCAATCCTGACAATTCCTTTTTTAATGGTTAAACCAAATACACCCACTATTGAGTTAAAAGGATCTTCTAGTTTACTCACAGCAGTCCAAAGTTATGTAGGAAAAAGCATTAAAAAGAGAATGTCACTAATAATAGAATCATGGGAGGTATCAAAAAATATTGTTTCTTTCATATCAAGGGCACATGAATTTCATGAATATCTCCAGGATGATTTAAATAATGAAGAAGGATTCTATGTTGATGGTTTTTCCATTTGGGATAAAAGTCTCAAATAAGACAGAATTGAAAAGAAGATAAGAGAATATTCCTTCTCCAAGTCGAATTAAACATTCAAATCATGTTGGAAAGAAAATATTGGGAATTTGAATAACATTTTCCAAGCATGCAATGAAGCCATAGTAAAAAGTGAAGAATTGTTCAAAAGACTCACAGAGATAGATCTTGCAGGAAGCACTGATGAGGTACAAGATCCTAAGTTAATTATTAACTCAATGTTTATGATGAAGAAAAAATTTGATGAACAAGTGGAGATATTAAAGGGATTATCAGCTCAGAAATTTTATGACATAATTGAACATAATGAAGAAGATATAGATAATTGGTTGGCTAATTATTCTATGAAAGATCGAGATATTGAGGATGCAATAAATGGAATTTCTTACTATGTTATGGATTTGAAAGGTGAATTATTCAATATGAAAATCAAGCATGAAATAAATGTTGCGCCAATGAAAAAATACATTGAAGATTGGTTTAAAAAGAAAATTGATAAATTAACTAAAGAAGGCCAAGAAGTAGCAGTTGAGACGATTCCTATAACCGTCAATGAGGAAAATAAAAGGACATCAGTAAGCAATTAAAAAAGGAGAGAGACCATCATATTTAGTTTATGTTGATCACATATTTCTTTCTTTATCAGTTTTTTCATCTAGTTTCTCCACTTCTTTGACTAGAAAGGTTTAACTGAAATATGATAATTGATTCCTGTCTTCTTTCCAGGTCTTGCTACTTTGTCATTACCCACCATATTCTCTCCACATATTACTTATTTTTTATATTTTCTTTATGGTCTACATGATACCCAATCCCTGTCCTAAGGACAAACACATTTAAATTTCAAAGCTTTGTAACAGACTTTATATTTCTCATAAATCCTAAGAGAACTATTTCAGGATCAATTTTGATGGTGTTTTATAACTCTAAGTTTTGAGTATAAAATATTTGAGATTGATCTATCATTTTATTTATTTGATATCCACATGTGTTTACTCTATTAAATTTCTCTTATGCATGCGAACCATTTTCTTTTATTTTTTTGTGATAAAAAATCTTTAGTTTAATTGTGATGGATGTGAGGAACTGTTTCTTCTCTTTTTCAAATATGTGATGTGTGAGGTTCCTGGTCATCTCTCATGAACTCTTTTTAAAATAACAAAAAAAAAAAAATTCTGCAACCTTTATATTTGTTTCAATATCAGGACTAGCTTTCTCAAAGTCCTATATCAGTTTGAAAATCTAGAATTCCAAGAATATCTTGAAACGGAGAGGAGTACCAACTTTATAAAAATTCAAGGGGATTTGTATCCCCATGAGGTTGTTGTTTCGGTCCTAATGGATTCAAGCATCAACAGGCTACTGCTAACACTTGAAAAAAAAAATTAAAACTAGATTTGGGATCTATGAATGGATGGTGATTCCTTTTAGCCTCACCAATGCCCCTGTCACATTATGGATGCTCATCAATGATATATTTCATCCTCTGTTGGTCCACATTGATGTTATTTATTTGGATTAAATTATGGTCTTCGGTCAGTATTGGTAGGAGCACTCACAACATGTTTGCACTGTACTCCAATTGTTGTGCACCAATCAACTTCAGGTCAAGGAATGCAAGTCCTCTTTTGTCCAAATTTCTCTCTCTTATTTTGGGTTTATCATCGATCATGAAGGTGTTTATCCTAATTCTTTTAAATTTCAGGCTATAGAACAATGAACTGCTCCTTAGTCAATGTTGGCCCTTAAAAATTTTCTCGGTGGCATCAATTTTTACAGAAAATTAATTCCTCACTTCTTTGATTTGGCCAAGCCCCTTTATCATTTGGCCAATCATTCCACTTTTCTTTGGACTCTGGTGGCTCATAAATAGTTCTAGTGAATTAAATAGAACCTTTTTACAACACTTGTACTATGTTTTACCTATCTTCAACAACCTTTTTAAATTGAGACTAATACCTCTCAACATGCGATTGGTGCAGTTCTTAAACATGGAAGACATCCCATTTCTTATCATTCTAAGACATTGGCTCAATCCAAACAACACTAAAATACCTATGATAAGGAATTATACAACTTGTTTCGGGCCTTAAAACAATGGCGCCAACTTAGGTAAACATATCATTCTTCATATTGATCATAATCCTTTGATTTTTATTAATTCTCAGTCTAAGATCCACTAATAGTGTCACTTGAAGTGGGTTTCTTATCTACATTAGTTCCGCTTGGTCATCAAATATAAGAAAGGGTCCACCAATCAAATGGATGGTATCCTTATCCACCCTCCTCCTCAAACACTTCAAATATTGTCTTTTGGTTGTGCTTATTATGAATATTGGAAGCCTTTGTATGCCACTGACCCTTTCTTTAGTACCATCTGGACTGACCTGAAACAACATATTATCATTAACTAAACACCTTTTCTAGACTACCACATTCAATATGGTTGGTTGTCTAAGATTAACAAGCTATGTGGTCCTACTACTGATGATAACATTGTTCTCATTCAAGAATCTCAAACCTCTTCTTATGGTGGGAAATTGGACACATTCAAAACTACTCAAAATATTCAATGTCACTTCTTTTGGGCTTCTTTACAATGCCAAGTTGAGAAATATATCTGAGCTTGTACCCTTTGCAGTCAACATAAGTCAACCAACTGCAAGTATGGACTGTATCAGCCCTTACCTATTTCATCCCATACCTGAGAATCTATCTCTATGGACTTCATCACTGGTCTTCGCATGACCTTTCATCATCATGATTCCATTTGGGTGGTTCTGTGTTACTTCTCCAAAATGGCCATTTTTGTCCATTGCACTAAGACTACTACTGCTTCTCAAACTACGAATCTCTTTTTCACCCATGTATGGAATTATTTTGGTCTCCCCTCCAACATTATCTCTGATCATGATTCTCATTTCCTCGGTACCTTTTGGAAAAATCTCTAGTCTCTCTTGGTGTGTCACCTCAAATAACCCACTTCTTTCCATTTGTAAACGGATGGAAAAACCTAATTTTTTAACCCTATCCCAGTCCATGCCCTCCACATTCAGTTTACCAAATTTAAATAGTGCGATGTCACCCTCCACATTTTCCAACATGGTTATAAATGGGTGGTTCATGTTTCTACTAGCTTGTCCCATTTCAAAGCTTGCTTTGGGTATAGACCTGATATCCCCTACGATTTTCCTTTAGAACTCCAAACTTCTAGTACTCCTCGACAATGAAAAGAGAAAACCTATTCCTTGTCCCTTTTGCAAACTATGGGTCATAAACAAGCTCACATTTTTTAGGCTTTACAAGCTTCCCAACAACGTTATAAGGCTCGTTCATAATGTGCACAAGAAACCACTCTCTTTTTCCCCTACTGACAAGGTCTAGTTTTATGATATGGATTATTTTGAGAGAGAAATGAAGGAAGATATATAATAAATAAATACACATATATATTGGCAGAAACACATAGATACAATAATGCACAATTTGTATTAATGAGAGAATGTACAATAACTGTAAAATTATAGAGTGAATGACTCACTAGAATGGTGGCATATTATTTCTGAGAAGAGATGTGATGGCTACGCTCATTCAAAATAATATGGTGATGTTTAAAATGAGTCTCTAAACGATTTTTTAACATAAATAAAATCTAAAACCCTAACCCCAGAAGATGAAGCACCAAAATGTGTGTGGGCCCCAATGGGGTAAGTTGGTACATCAACTTCCCAATGGCGTAACGTTTTCATATGATCTTTGTTTGGGGTGAACAATAACTAGCTTGAAAGGTCTATCTGAGGAATACACATTTTTCCATCACACTCCAGGTAAATACATAAGTGTGACTATGGTGGGCCTAAAAAACATTGTTTAGGGCCTCAAAACGGACCCAGAAGTTTAGGACTCGAAAAGATGTAGAATAACTGTCAAGGTGGAAACCTTTGTTTTGAGCCAGTGGAATAGTATTTTGGCCATCGATTTCCACCTGGATCAATCCTCCTCCCCCCTTAGAAATGAATGGTATCCATTGTGTGAAGTTGTCAAGGAATATTTTGCTGAATCTAAACCTTGGTGAGTTTCTTGCCTTGCTGAAGAAGTTGTCCTTCTTAGCTTGTTTAACATTGTTATGAACATGTTGTTGGAGTTGTTGGATCTCTCTAACCAATCTATTTTCATGATAATTTCGAGTGTGGGAGGACTCTATCAGTGAAGATGTAACATGAAGAACATGAAGATATTTATCATAACTTAGAGTCAGCTCGGTAGGTGCAGTAGGAATATCTTGGTGCTCTTCTACTATATTTTTTATTTTCTTATGTTGGATAGAAGGGTCTTAGGTCGAGGCTGCTGTTGTGAAGAGGCTAAAATTTTCAGTATGGGATATTACTTTGCAGAACTATTTTTTTGGTACAATAGTCAGGACTACCTTTGGTATCATGTAGGGATGGCCCCCCAATGATGTTACAGGGTTGAGACTAGTAAACAGCATGACACCTCCACATATATGGCTTTCCTAACAAAACATCACATCCTTCGATTGGGGAAACATCACACAATACCTCATCCTTGAAGGGCTTGATTCCATATGAAAGGCGACAGTGTTGGCTGACATGAAGATCTCGTCCTTGGCGAAGCCATTCGATGTTGTAGGGTTGCAGGTCTGGTGTTGTTGGAAAATCCAACTTCTTGACAACCTTTGTTGAGATGAGGTTATTATGTCTTCTGCTATCAACAATAAAATGCAGCAAGGTCCCATTCACCCACATATGTGAATGGAAAAGGAGCTTCTCCTCCTCAAGATCATCTAGTTCTCCTGGTTGGATTGTTGTGGTCGTGACAACACCAATGGGTTTTTCACCAATTATCAATTTAATTTTATTAGTATGTGAATCAAAGTCTGAATCGAGGCTCGGATCTATGTATTTGTGATCAACCACTGATGATTGTTTCGAGCGACATTCATCGGTGTTGGGCCAAGGGATTTTGTGGAAGTCACACCACTTCCCAATGTCCTTCATCTTCCCATTTCTCATCTTTTCCTGCGACTTGGACTAGTTGTCTTGAAGTTGGCTATTCTATGAGTTATGGTTTCCTTTACCATACTTTGGTTCTTGTGGATTTGTAGACACAAATTCCCACTTGTTCTGCTTCCTACATTTCTTCTCGATTTTGACAAAATATCTGTAAGTGGCTCCCAGCGATGAGATGTCTAGAAACTCCATTTCAGATTGGATGCACCTATGTAGAGCCCTATGGTATTTTAGAACTAGATGTTTCTTGTGACATCCCCCAAAATAAAGTATTTTCGAAAATCAAAATCTGTTAGAAAACTATTCCGTTTTTAGTGAATTCAAATTTGAATTTTTTTTGCCATTTATGGAAAATCCAAATTTTGAATTTGATAAATTGTAATTAATTGTTATGACTGTTTGACAGAGACCTGATATGATCTGACAAACTATTTGACTATGACACTTGTATGTAAACAAAATATTATTTTATTTATTACAAGAGGACAAATGGAACAACCATGTTAAATTTAGCTGACCATGACTCCATGAGTGGGGAAAATGTTGGAACTACCTCTAGGCTGATTGTTACAAGTGGAAAATCAAGGATATTTCCATTGGCAGCCCCTAAAAATCAGGGATTTATAAAGATGGGAAAATTCCCAAGGGAGGGAAGAAGACCTAAGGATTTTTTTTTTATTGATAAATAGCATATGTGAGGAGGCATGACGCTATCGAGTATGTGAGAAAGGAGACTACATTTTTTTATTATTGCTTTTATGAACACTACTGATTGAGTGTGAGGCAAGAGGAGTCTATGGAAGTTGAGAGATATTTCTGAGGAGGAGGTTCTAAGTTCTCCCTCATGGGTTCATGGTCAGGCTAGGGGGTGAATCAGGCAAGTAGTTTGGCTTCCCTATTCTACGGTTGGGAGGAACATGGTTATTCATTTTGTCTTCCAACGAGATGATTCAGATATGAAATCTTCCCTTCTCTGATTGATTGTTTACTTCTAATTGTTGTAATACATCTATTTGATTTACCGCATGCCTGCTGAGATGTTTTGAGTGGCATCTAAATTGAATTATTTCTATCTTTGTGGAAGGAATTAGTTACAAAAGTAGCGTAATTATTAAAGTCTATATGGATATATTAGTCTGAGAAAAAATGATTTGATTATATGAATATGTGCAATACAGATTTCTATAGAACAATTTTATAAATTATTACTGAAATCACTTTCTGGGTAGCCCTTATGATTGAATTGGAATAGGTAAGAAAACTAGTAATTTATTTGATTTCTTCCTAGAATAATAAAGTAGATTTGTGTGATTAAATTCTAGAGGTAACTTCTGTCTATAGTTGGATTTTCGTTAAAATAGAGGTATTTCCTGTACATCAAAATTTTTGGTGTCAACATTGAGGCATGAACAGATTGAAACTAGTCTAAATACATGAAGTAAGTATTTTCAGCAATTGCAAATTCAGATGTATAAACGAATTAGGGACGCTATCTTCCACTTCGTATAGACCTTGAGCCACTATGAGTCAATATAATTTCATGATAGATTGCTAACACGTATATATCTAATTAATATTGGTAGGCATGATAAATAAATACGGAAATCTAATGACTACATAGACAAACACGTGTAAATAACTATACGCATGTATGTTTTAGTAAGAAGTTTCTCCTATGCTCTGAATATGATAAATATTTGACAGACACATAGTCATAATGGGAATTAAATTGCGAAAGAGTGGGAATTCTCTAGTTAAATCAACAGTCGATATATGATCATTCAATTTTTAAAACCGAACACAGAAGGCCAAACATAACAATAAATTCATTGTTAATCTTTGGAAACTCTTTTCTTTCTATGACAGGGTAGACCAATGGTATAGTATAAATTCGAACCGCACAAATAATAAGTAGAAAGTTTGAATTCAAAAGGCAGAATTTCTTTGAAACAGATTAAATTTCGAACCAATTTGAATAGGTTGTCTTTTAATAATTAAAGAAAACGAAGTATATTATACAGTCGGCCAGACTCTTTACTTATTTACATATTCAATACTTATACAAGAACTGGAATTATTCCATTAATCGAAGGACAACCGAAGGGTTTACTCCAACAAGAGATACCATAGACACAAAGCTAGATACAATAGAGCTAGTTGAATCATGATTCCCTTAGTTGACGGTAGAACTTGTAGAGTTAGCCGAGGGGTGAAAGGTTTGGAACCCGAATACCTTCTACGCAGGGGTAGTGACGGGTATGCAGGACTTGTGTGGATGGAGACCCTGCACATAAATCAAATCCAATAAACTTTATCCTTTATTTAAGAAATAAGAATCCAGAAGAAGTAGATTGCAATAAGACTATAGGAGTTAAACCGAGGTTTCCCCTCTCAAGAAGATACTTATCTTTTATCAAATCCTTGACCCATCGCCTACTATCTATCTAGATGTTCGGGTCAAGGGAGGAGAACATAGTACCATCTCTGATGGGTCCTCACAATAACATGGCCCACCTTTAGTGACAATAACAAGTCTTATAACAGAATCATTACTTTGAAAACAATACAAGATTTGCTATAAGAAGAAACTGAAGTAATACTTTAGACGTTTCACACAACATATCAAGACGATTAAAGGGTTAAGTCTAAATTAGTTCTGAATAAAAAATTGTAACAAATAAATATACCAAAATCAACAGTAATAGCATATTCATCACACTATGGTGTTCAAAGTACGGAGATAAACTACCTCCCCATCAAGATGACATAAGTTCGTGATACAAATGGAAAGTTGTGCTACAGGAGTCCCACTTAAATTATTTAGGGTATCACAGAAACAAAAGATAACAATGATAATAGAGGGACCAACCGATAGCCTGTTAAATCTACAGGATAGTGACTCCATCCATTTCGATGAAGACAAAAGAAAATATGACATATTACCTATCAAACCAAAAGAGTTAACTTCCTTTTCAAACTTATGTAGAACCAACCTACCTTCGCAAGATTCTTTTAGAAAGATGATAATAAGAATAACAAAAAAACAAGTTGGTATGTATACTACAACTTAGTCTTTTCACTATGAAACTTTATAAAATAAAGAGAAAAACCAAGGCACATCACTTATTGGAGGAGAGGCGTATGCTTCGAACAACCCTAAATTTGAAAGACTCCGGCGAATACTATAGAGGGGTCCAAGTGCCAAACCAGGAATGGATATTGACAATCCCAGGGAGGAAATCGTTTTCCTAGGACAACAGGCAATCTTTTGAAATTTTTGCAGAGAAATCGCAGCAAGGTAGAGCACAACAAAAGAAAGGAAAGCACTATAGAAACTAACGAAAACAACATAACACCTAACATTAATTCTGAAGGCTTACATCTCCATGTTGTTTATCTGTCTCGATAGTGTGTTTTAGAAGACTTACCAGAGCCGAGGGCCATGCTGGTAGTTACACCATGGGCAACCTCCTTCACTCACGACAGTTTTTTCCTCTGAAATTGGGGTATGCTAAACCTCTTTGTGAAGACACAGGAATGACAAAGAGGAAAACCTATTCTAACCCTAAGTGGAACCTTATCGCCTCATAGTAAATGCAGGGAGTGTGGAGGATAGATTGCCATGTGACAATGGCAGAGTGAATATGACACCTTGGGGTATGGAGCCAGTAACTACGAGGGAATTCGTAGGTGGCCTTAAATGAAGTTACAAAACTATAAACTTTGGTGATAGTAATCCTTCTCGTACACTTAAAGAAGGATTTTGATGGGACACCGCTATAACTCGAGTTAAACCATTCTTTTTCACCCTGTGTAAATCCGAGACAAAGGTTAGATCCTAGCTGTCAGAATCCCACCTGCCTTTGGAATCTCGTACTTTCATGCCATCAACCATCATTTCTAAAGAACTACAAATTAACCAAGACTTGGTAGTTAGTTTAGATGGTTGGTGTAAGAGAAAATCTGACCCCCCCACTTGTCTATTACAATTAAGAACTAATTACATCATTACTACAATAACACCATAGGTGAATATGTGCACGAATTTGAAGTCTTGGTTTATTTTATAAAAATGAGTTACATCGTGTATCCGCAGCCTATAGGTATACTTAAGTGAGTTACCTACTAAACTTGGGGATCTTTCCTCATAACCTACTATGCTTGTCACGAACAAGAAAACATTATGGTGTCTAGGGAATTTAAGAGTTGTATCAAGGACTTTGTAATGGAACTTTAAAGTGAAGTATTGTTACATAATTTCCTAACCAATCGACAACAGAGTTGCATGACTAGAACCCCTTTTTCCACCAAGAAGTTGTTTAACATTTTTTTTTGTGTGTGTAAATATGAGATTCATTGCATATGGTATCAAAGAAAAAGGTTACAACACTAGACCTAAACAGGCCACTTTAGTGCTTAGTATATCATTCGAGATGATGCAAAACTAATAAACCTTTTTGTGTTATAAACAAAAAACCCTTTTTGTTTTATGTGAATTATGGCAGCCCAGGATGATGCAAAAATCAAAATGGAAGGAAATCTAGAGCAAGGATCTCCTGGAGATCAAAGAAAGAATAGTGACGGAAGCTCACCTACAGAAGTACTATAAACAATGAGGAATCTTATTGTTAAACTGCAGGTGTTCAAAGCAGACAATGAGAAACTGAAGAAAGCACAGCAGGAACAACAAGAGATAACTGAAGTCCTACTGCACAGCATACTAACCAAGAAAATCCCAAAGGACGATAACCATGAAGAAGAGGTCAATAAGAGAGCCTCCAAGAACTTTGGTATTGAAGCAGAAAAAGAGGACAACTCATCTGAGGGTACCCCTTCAGCTGAAGATAAAGAAAATCCAGACAGAAAAATGAAACAAGTAGATCATCTTGAAGGGGAATTCAAGAAGATTAAACTCGCTACATTTGATGGGGAATCCAGAATAGGTGAGGAAGTTGAAGCATGGTTATTGGATATCAAAACAATATTTCCAAATATACAACTATTCCAGCAATATGAAATTCATAATGGCCATTTACAACCTGAAAGGAAAGGCAAACATCTAGTGGCAAGATCTGGAATTGGAAAAGGGATTAAAAGAAAAACAAATGGAATCGTCTGACTTCAAGAAATATTTCAAGAAATAGTACCTATCTGAAAGCTAATATGCAAGGAAAAGAAAATAATTTTATGAGTTAAGACTTGGAAAAATGACAATAGAGGACCTTATAAATAAATTCTTGGAATTACTAAGGTTCGTACCTTACAGTCAAGAGGATAAGGTGAAAATACAATGATTCTTAAGTTGTTTACCACAGTCCTACAAGGACGAAATTGATTTTGACAACCCCAAATCCTTGAGTGGAGTATTCAGGAAAACATGAATGTGCTACGACCAGTATAAACAGTGGGCAAAGTTTCCCAAAGCCTGGAAGGATAAGAAACAAAATCGAATGAACCAACAGAAGAAGGGATACTAGCCATCTCCTTATCAGAATGTAGCAAAAAGATTTACGAGAAAATATTTTCACTCCAACCATCCAAATACACAAGGCAGTGGTAAACTGGTAAATATGGGAATGAAGAAGTTTGGGGACAACCCCTGTGAATAGTTAAAGTGTTGGGAAAGTGGAGAACCTCAACTAAGGAGGAACTATCCACATTTAAGTTCAACAAACAAAATTGTTGTTTATAACTTGCAGGAAGCCTCGACGGTGGGTGATGTGGGCAGAAGCCTACATTGGATAAATGCAGCCATAGATGGTCGACAAGTTGTCCAACAATCCTCTGTGGTAGAAATTGAAGGTAAAATCAATAACACTCGAATCTCTATTTTAATTGACCCTGGAGCTACGTTAAGTTATATTACTCCTGGTATAGTAGAGTCAAATAAACTTAAGAAACTGAAGCACACAAAATCATGGCTCGTACAACTAGCTACCAAAACTAAAAGGAAAGTAGTTGACTTTATTTCTAATTTTGAGTTTAGCTTAGATGGTCAAAACATAAGGACAAATCTGAACATCCTACCACTAAGATCTTATGATATGATTATCGGAATGGATTGTTTGGAAAAGCACAAGGCGATACTCGATTTTTATACAAAGACACTTAACTATAAAGACGATTATGAAACCACTAGAATAGTCCAAGATATACCAAAACCAGTATCAGTTAGACAACTTTCCATGATGCAATTCAATAAATGTATGAGAAAGGGATGCCAAGTTTATGCCATCCAAGTAACAAACCTGTTAGAAAAGAAAGACAAACCTAACTTGGGAGACTTTGTTGTTTTACGTGATTTCAGAGACATATTCATTGATGAAATACCTGACTTACCCCCTAGAAGAGAAATAGACTTCTCCATATACCTACTACCTGGTTTAGCCCCTATCTCGAAAGAACCTTACCGAATGAGTATACTAGAATTGACAGAATTGAAAATACAGCTACAGGAGTTATTGGACAAAGAATATATCAGACCGAGTGTTTCACCATGGGCAACACTCGTTCTCTTTGTCAAGAAGAAAGATGGTACTCTAAGACTATGTATCTAATATAGACAATTAAATAAAGTGACTATTAAAAAAAAGTACCCCTTACCTAGGATAAACGATCTCTTCGATCAAGTAGGTGGGGAAAAGATCTTTTAGAAGTTGTACTTACGATCTGGATATCATCAAGTTAGGATAAAATATGAGGACATAAGCAATACAACCTTTCGAACAATATATGGACATTACGAATATGTGGTCATACCTTTCGGACTCACTAACACGTCAACCACATTCGTGTGCTTAATGAATAGTATTTTTAGTCAATACTTGGACAAATTCGTGATAGTTTTTATTGACAATATACTGGTATATTCAAAAACAAAAGAAGAAAATGAAGAACACTTAAGAATCATCCTACAAACTTTGATAAAGAACAAACCATATGCTAAATTCGATAAGTGTGATTTTTATCAGAAGAATATACAATACCTAGGACATGTAATTTCTGCAGAGGGCATTGCAGTCGACCCTGAGAAAGTAAGAGCCATTATGTAATGGCCGGTACCAAAGGATGTAGCAGAGATCCGATCATTCATGGGAATCACCAGATATTATCACATTTCTATAGAGGGGTTTTCCAAAATAGACTACCCCATCACATCGTTACAAAATAAAGGGACCAAGTTCAACTGGTCACATAAGTGCCAAGATAGTTTTTATAAGTTGATGGAGTTATTAATGACTGCACCCATATTAAAGGTAGAAGACCTAGATAAAGACTTTACGGTATGTGTCGACGTGAGTAAATAAGGACTAGGTGGTGTCCTAACTCAAGAAGGACATGTTATTTGCTATGTGTCCTGGAAGTTAAAGGAACATGACCAAAAGTACATCACTCATGATTTAGAATTGGTAGCAGTAATACACACCTTAAAAATGTGGTGACACTACATAATGGGCATAAAGTTTCTACTATTGACATATAATAGTGGGGTGAAGTACCTGTTTAACCAACCGGATCTTAATGCAAGGCAAGCAAGGTGGCTAACCTTTTTGAGCGAATTCGACTTTGAGGTAAGACATATCAAAGGTAAGGAAAATAAGGTAGTAGATGCTCTAAGCAGAAGAGTACATGGGATATTTGAGATAAACATCAGCAGGGAATAAAGCGATCTAGAACAGAGAATAAGGATGGCAGGTATTAATGAGGAAAATTACACTAAATTAGTGGCATAATTACATGACACTACAACAAACTCAGACAAACCAGACATGAGTATCGATAAATATGGGTTACTACGATTTAAAAACAAACTTTACATACCCGATTCGGCAGAGTTAAAGATAACGGTCCTTGATGAAGTGCATAAGAAACTGTATTCTGGTCATCCAAGATACCAGAAGACGATAAAAACACTCAGGAAAAATTTCTATTAGCCTAATATGAAAGGCGAAACAACAAAATACTTGGCTAGGTGCCAGGATTGTTAGCAGGTAAAGGCCAAAAACCAGCATACAACTGGCCTATTACAACCATTACCAATACTAGAATTGAAATGGGAGACCATACCGCTAGACTTTATTACAGGTTTTCCCAAAACTTAGAAATGGAATGACTCTATCATGGTTGTAATCAATAAACTCAGTAAGTTGGCACACTTTATCCCTATGAAATCTACTTTTAAAGCTATAAATATCACTAAAATATTTATGAAAGAAATTTCTAGTCTGCATGGTGTTCCTAAAATGGTGATCTCAGATAGAGACGCAAAATTTATGTCCACTTTTTGGAAAGAATTGTTTGTAGGGATAAATACTAATTTGAATTTCAGCATAAGTTACCATCCACAAACGGGTGGATAGATTGAACGAAAAAATCATATCATAGAAGATATTATCTGCATGCACGTAAGGACCAAACCGAGTAAGTGGGAACACTACCTGCACTTGGTAGAGTTCGCATATAACAATGGGTACCAAACTTTGGCTAAATTGTGACCCTTCGAGGTACTATATGGCAGAAAGTGCACGACGCCAATTAGTTGGGATGATCCAGTTAACTGACTCATGGTTGGACCATAAATGCTCCAAGAAATGGAAAGTATGGTAAGAAGGGTGCAACAGAACATAAAAGAGGCACAAGACAGACATAAAAGCTATGCGAACAAGAAAAGAAGACACTTAGAATTTCAAGTGGGATACCATGTTTACTTAAAATTCAAATCCCAAAAGAGTTAGCTAAAACTCAGGAACTGTGCCAAGTTGGCACCCAGGTTTTGTGGGCCCTTCGAGATATTAGCTCGAATTGGACCCTTAGCTTACCAAATTGCACTACCAGCGAATTTAAGAATTCATAATGTCTTTCATGTTTCCTTGTTGAAAAAGTATGTCCATGACCCTACTCATATGATTGATTGGAACTTGGTGCGTGTGTGTTGGAAATACTAAAACAACTGAGAGGGGGGGGGGTGAATCAGTTGTGTATAAGCTTAAACAATTTTATACTTATTAAAACATTATTAATCTTTCTTCATGTGGTCATCAACAA
>JZKD02S1645371.1:428453-444666 GCA_000966675.3 Picea glauca
TTACACAGATAAATCAATTCTTACCAATCTTTCTTTGTATTTGATCTTCAACAAACTGTTCTTCAATTCTTTTATTCTTTTGGTTGTTTAGCAGGTCAGCTCTGCATCACCTTTTATATTCTTTTCTTTCTATCCTTCTGTTCTTCTTCTGCTCTCCATTTCGTCTCACTCTGTGCATTTTCTTCCTTTCCTGCTACACCTCTGCTCTTTTCCTTTTCTTATTGTTCACTCATTTTTCCATACAGAACGACCACACCAATTCAGTCTCATTCATATTCTTTTATACAAGCTACCTTGACGATTCCACTTCCCCTTCCAATCGGTAATACGGGGACATCTGTCTTGGCAACTAAAATGCTAACTTATTTGTCATCATTAGTCCATTTCTCTTAACTGATTCATAACTGAAGCGTTAATGTGTGAGGAAGAACAACAACCCTCCGATCACTACTTGATCCAACGGTTCAGATCAAATCAGGATTTCACTCATCACGATTTCGACATCTGCGATGTCAAAAATCACAAGTCCTCCAGACTCGCGATTCTCTGATTCCCGATGGCTCCTTTCATACACTAGCCCTTCTAAGCTTAGCTCCCGGTCAACGTGACCTTCACTCCATGACCACAACCTTATGTCTCTCTGTCGGGATTTCGACGTTCTTCATGTTCACTGTTCTTTTAATTATGAAATCCCAATCCCTGAAACTCCGATGAGGAGAATCAACAGTCTAAATGAATTTTGGATTCAACAGTTATGATTGAATCGCGAAATCGCACATCACGATTTCGAGTTTATCGTTGTCAAGAGATTTTGACATTGCAAAGTGTCGATTCCCGATCCCTGATACTCCATGTAGAGATTCAACGGTCCAAATCACTTCTAGCTCGAAGGCTCAGATTACATCGCAAAATTGCATATCACGATTTCAGAGTTTCTGTTACAGTGTGTTCTTTGACATATCAAAGTCCCGATCGCCGATGCCTCTGCTGACGTCGCACGTGGTTTGACACGTGTTAGATTCTGCAACGTGTCACTCTGATTCGTGAATTGCATGAGCCTAAAGTGTTAGATCTGCGTGACACATGTCATTCTCTGGTTGTGCCATCTGTCCCTGGGTGACATGGTCTACCGACGTGAGTTGGATCAACGGTCTAGATCTCATGTTGATCTGACGGTGCAGATTCAGTCGGGATTTCGCATATCGCGAAATCGAGATTTTCGAAGCATTGTATTCTTTGCATATTGAAACCCTGATCCCCGAAACTCCGATGAAGCCTCTTGTCTACATGTGGATGGTCCCAATCTCTTCTTGATTTAACGGCTGCGATCAAATTGTGAAATCGCATATCGCGATTTCGGGGTTTTCGTTATCGAGTGAACTGGACATTTCAAAGTCCCGATTCCCGAATCTCCGATGAATTATCTCCCTCGCAACTTCTGCAAATCGGAAGGTAGGAAACCTTTCGGGAAACTTGAATGGGATCCAATGGTCACTGGATCGGTGTCTTCCTTCTTCTCTGCAAACTCTTGCTGCACGTGTTTTCTTCAATGCTGTTCCTCCTGAGCTTTTTACGTCTGAATCCCCAAGGGGTTTTATCCTTCATATCCTGCCATCTCTGTTGTTGCCATCAATGACAACAACCATTAACACACATTCATTGCTTGTTCAATATTTTCCAATAGTGTGGAACCAGAAGGCGAATTTCAATCGAAACCCCTACGCATTCTGGACCAGAGAGAAATAGCACTTCGGAACAAAACCGTCGCTCAGGTAAAAGTGCAATGGAATCACTTTAGTCCTGAGGAGGCCACTTGGGAGTTGGAGAGATATTTATGGAAATCTCATCCAATCCTGTTCCCAGAAAGGAACGAACATTGAGGACAATGTTTTATTGAAGGGGGAAAGGATGTGACATCCCGAAAAATAAAGTATTTTCAAAATTCAAAATTTGTTAGAAAACTATTCTGTTTTTAGTAAATTCAAATTTGGAAAAAAAATTCCATTTATGGCAAATCTGAATTTCAAATTTGATAAATTGTAGTTAATTATTATGACTGTTGGGTAGAGACCTAATATGACCTGACTAACTATTTGACTATGGCACTTGTAAGTAAACTAAATATTATTTTATTTATTGCAGGAGGAAAAATGGAACAACCATGTTAAATTTAGTTGACCATGACTCCATGAGTGGGGAACACGCTGGAACTACCTATGGGATGATTTTTACAAGTGGCAAATCAAGGATTTGGCCATTGGCAGACCCTGAAAAATCAGGGATTTAGAAAGATGTGAAAATTCCCAAGGGAGGGAAAAATACCTAGGTAAAAAGATTTTATTGATAAATAGCATATGTGAAGAGGCACGACGCTGCCGAGTATGTGAGAAAGGAGACTAATGTTTTTTCTCTCTTGTTGTTATGAACACTACTGATTGAGTGTGAGGCAAGAGGAATCTACGGAAGCTGAGAGATATTTCTAAGGAGGAGGTTCTGAGTTCACCCTCATGGGTTCATGGTCAGGCTAGGGGGTGAATCGGGCATGTAGTTTGGCTTCCCTATTCTACAGTTGGGAGGAACGTAGTTGTTCCTTTTGTCTTCTAGCGAGCTACTTCAGATATGAAATCTTCCCTTCTCTGATTGAGAGTTTACTTGTAATTTTTGTAATACGTCTGTTTGATTTACTGCATGTCTATTGAGAGGTTTTGAGTCGCATCTAAATTGAATTATTTCTATCTTTGTGGAAGGAATTAGTTACAAAAGTAGAAACTCTATATGGATATAATAGTCTAAGAAAAAAATGTTCGATTATATAAATATGTGCAGTACAGATTCCTACAGAACAATTTTATAAATTATTTCTGAAATCACTTTCCGGGAAACCCTTATGATTGAATTAGAATCAGTAAGAAAACTAGGAATTTATTTGATTTCCTTCTAGAATAATCAAATGGATTGTGTGATTAAATTCTGGAGGTAACTTCTCTCTATAGTTGGATTTCCATTAAAATAGAGGTATTTCCTATACATCAAAATTTATGGTGTCTACATCCAGGCATGAATAGATTGAAACTAATCTAAATACATGAAGTAAGTATTTTCAGCAAGTGCAAATTTAGATGTATAAATGAATTAGGGACACTATCTGCCACTTCATATAGACATTGAGCCACACCGAGTCAATAGAATTTCACGATATATTGGTAAGAAGTATATATATATATAATTACTATTGGTAGGCATGATAAAGAAATATGGAAATCTAATGACTACATAGACAAACACGTGTATATAACTATATGGATGTATGTTTTAGTAAGAAGTTTCTCCTATGCTCTGAATATGATAAATATTTGACAGACACACAGTCATAATGGGAATTAAATTTTGAAAGACTGGGAATGCTCTAGTTAAAGAAACAAACGATATATGATCATTCAATTTTTAAAACCGAACACAGAAGGCCAAATATAACACTAAATCCATTGTTAAACTTTGGAAACTCTTTTCTTTCTATGATGGGGTAGACCAATGGTATAGTATAAAGTCAGACCACACAAATAATAAGTAGAACGTTCGAATTCAAAAGACATAATTTCTTTGACACAGATTAACTTTCAAACGAATTTGAATAGGATGTCTTTTAATAATTAAAGAAAACAAAGTATATTATACAGTCAAATAGACTCTTTACTTATTTACAGATTCAATTCTTATACAGGAATTGGTGTTATGCCATTAATGGAAGGATGACCCAAGGGTTTACTCCAACAAGTGCTACAATAGACAGAAAGCTAGATACAACAAAGCTATTTGAATCATGATTCCCTTAGTCGACGGTAGAACCTGTAGAGTTAGCTGAGGGGTGAAAGGTTTGGAACCCGAATACCTTTTGCGCAAGGGCAGTGGTGGGTATCCGGGATTTGTGTGGGTGGAGACCCTGCACATAAATCAAATCCAATAAACTTTATCCTTTATTCAAGAAATAAGAATCGAGAAAAAGTATATTTTAATAAGACTATAGGAGTTAAATCGAGGTTTCCCCTCTCAATAAAATACTTACCTTGTTCATGTATGGGTTCGAATCCTTGCCCCATCGCCTGCTATCTGTCTAGATGTTTTGGCTGAGGGAGGAGAATGCAGTACCATCTCTGATGGGTCCTCGCAACAACAAGGCCCAACTTTAGTGACAATAACAAGTCTTATAACAAAATCATTACTTTGAAAACAATACAAACTTTTCTATAAGAATAAAATGAAGTAATACTATAGATGTTTCACACAACATATCAAGACGATTAAAGGGTTAAGTCTAAATCAGTTCTGAATAAAAACCTGTAACAAATAAATATACCAAAATCAACAGTAATAGCAGAGTCATTGCACTATGGTTTTCAAAGTACGAAGATAAACTACTGCCCTGTCAAGATGACATAGCTTCGTGATACACATGGAAAGTTGTGCTACAGGATTTCTAGTTAAATTACTCAGGGTATCCCGGAAACAAAAGATGAAAATGATAATAGAGGGACCAGCGGAGACCCTGGTAAATCTACAGGATAGTGACTCCATCCATTTTGGGGAAGAAAAAATAAAATATGACATATTACCTATCAAACCGAAAGAGTCGACTTCCTTTTGAACCTTATACAGAACCAACCTACCTCCGCAATATTCTTTTAGAAACATGATAATAAGAATAATGAAAAAACAAGTCGGTATGTATACCGTGACTTAGGATTTTCACTGTGAAACTTTGTAAAACAAAGAGAAAAACCAAGGTGCATCACTTATTGGAGGAGAGGCGTATGCTTAAAACAACCCTAACTCCTAAAGACTCCGGAGAATACTACAGAGGGATCCAAATACCAAACCAGGAATGGATATCGACAATCCCAAGGAGGAAATCATTTTCCCAGGACAACAGGAAACCTTTCGAAATTTTTGCAGAGAAATTGCCACAAGGTAGAGCACAATAGAAGAAAGGAAATAACTACAGAAACTAACGAAAACAACAGAACACCTAACATTAATTTTGAAGGTTTACATCGTCGGGTTGTTTATCTATCTCGGTAGTGTGTTTTAGTGGAATTACCAGAGCCAAGGGTTGCGTCGGTAGTTACACCATGGGCAACCCCCTTCACTCACGACAGTTTTCTCCTCTTAAAATGGGGTATGTCAAACCTCTTCATGAAGACTCAAGAATGACAAAGCGACAAAACTATTCTAACCCTAAGTGGCACCTTTTCACCTCGTAGTAAATGCAGGGAGTGTGAAGGATGGATTGCCATGTGATAATGGCAGAGTAAATATGACACCTTGGGGTATGGAGCCACTAACTACAAGGTAATTTGTAGGAGACCTTAAATGAAGTTACAGAAATATAAACTTTGGTGACAGTAATCCTTCTTGTACACTTAAAGAAGGATTTCGATGGGACACCACCATAAATCGAGTTAAAACATTATTTTCCACCCTATGTAAATCTGAGACAATAGTTAGATCCTAGCTGTCATCATCCCACTGGCCTTTGGAATCTCGTACTTTCATGCCATCAACCGTCGTTTCTAAAGAACTAAAAATTAACCAAGACCTGGTAGTTGGGTTAGCTGGTTGGTGTAAGAGAAAATCTGACCACCCCCCGTCTGTTACGATTATTAACTGAATATAACATTCCTGCCATAACACCATAGGTGGATATGTGCGTGAACTTTAAGGCTTCTATTATTTTATAAAAAT
Organism: Picea glauca; assembly: GCA_000966675.3. NCBI lineage: Eukaryota > Viridiplantae > Streptophyta > Pinopsida > Pinales > Pinaceae > Picea > Picea glauca. Next base: position 434,193 of record JZKD02S1645371.1, read on the forward strand.
GGGTTACATCATGTATGAGAAGCCTATAGGTATACTTAAGGGAGTTACCTAATAAAATTGGGGACCTTTCCTCATAACCTTCTATGCTTATCACGAACAAGAAAACCTTATGGTGTCTATGGAATTTAAGAGTTGGATCAAGAAATTTGTAATGGAACTTTAAAGTGAAGTATTTTTACAGAATTTCCTAACCAATCGACAACAGAGTTGCATGACTAGAACCCCTTTTTCCACTAAGAAGTTGTTTAAATTTTATTTTTTTTGTGTGTGTAAATATGAGATTCATTACATTTCTTAGAGTCTTTGATACCCATCTTGGTGCATTAGGTATGAAATGTATTTGTGAAATCTGACACTGTTTGTTCATGATTTTGATGTAGCATGGTCCATCTCATGTACTAGTCATCATAGTTTCCCATAGGGTAATATTTCTCCTTAAACACATCCACAAAAAAAAACCCAAGTGGGCTCAACGCCAAATATTCCAGACTCTATTGAATTTTTCTCCCAATAACTTTCCCACCAATGTTTTACATGGGGGAGAGACTTAAGGAGTTCAAAGGTGATTTTTTCTCTGTCGAAAAAATTGTGAACAGAGAAATAACCTTCTAGTAAATTTAACCCTTTATCCAAAGAATTTTCATCGATATGACCTTCAAATACAGAAATATGAAAATCAACTTGTACCTTGAATGGGGTAGTGTCTCCAATGTGATTGCTTGACGCAGATGCTCATGTTATTGCCATCAATCGTTGAAGGATTTGGGAAAAATTCTCCAACATCTTGTTCCTTTGTTGCACGAGGGCTTCCGTGAGAAACAACTTGATAAGATATTATGCTTCCACGTTTGTCTTCTCTTCTTCCATGGGATATCTCTTGGGCTGCCGATAGAAATTGTCCTCAAGATAAACTAGCTCAAGACATAACTCTCTATACCCTGCCTTGTCGATGATATGCACTAATAAATGAAAAGGAGTAGCCTACTCTGATACCATTGATTTAGATTATTTTGAGAACGAAATGAAGGAAGAGATATAATAAATAAATACAGAGATATATTCCGAGAAACACAAAGATACAATAATGCACAATTTTTATTAATGTGATAATGTACAAAAACTGTAAAATTACAAAGTTAATGACTCGCTAGAATGGTGTAAACTTATCTATGACAAGATATGTGATGGATACACTCATTAGTAATAAGATGAAGATGTTTACAATGAGGTTCTAGAGGCCTTTTTAACATAAGTAAAATCCAAAACCTTATCCTCGGAAGATGAAACCCCAAAATTCATGTGAGCTCCAATGGGGTAAGTTGGTACGTCAACTTCCCAAGGGCATAACATTTGCATACGATATTCATTTTGAGTGAAAGATGGCTCATTTTAAAGGTCTATATGAGGAATATACATTTTACCATAAAACTATGGATAAATCCTATAGTGTGATCGTGACAGGACCAAAACATTTTTTTAGGGCCTCAAAACAACCCCAAAATTTTAGGCCTCGAAAATATTTAGAAAAAATGCGAAGGTGGAAATCCCTGTTTTGAGCTAGTGGAATAGGTGGGTGGACATTGATTTCTTCTTGGATCATTTTACAAGGAGATCCAATGATTTCATTCCAATTGTTATCGCAAGATAAATCCACTCTAATATGGTCCTTACATAGTTCTGCAACAAGTTTGAGACAATTCTTATCGTCTCAACTTTCCTCCACAATTGGGTATTCAAAACGTGGTAAATGTGAAAAGTATCAAATGCTATTATGCTTCACTCTTGGAATAATATCTCACCATCTCAAACCCCTCTGAGTTGGTTGAAAATTTCCAACCACCTCTCCTTTATGACACAATGATGGATACACACACCATCACTACTTGCATTGAGCAACACACTTCCTTTCTGGTGGGTCACAAGGGTCAAACTATAGCCCAAGATAAATGTCTATCAAATTTCTCCATGTCTCAGCAATTTACGCAGTTTCTCACATAAGTTAGGACACTTTTAGGATTAAATAGGGAGGAATTCAAAGGTTGGAAGGTGTACCCCCAAGGGAGGAGAGAACACATCTTGAGGAAGAAAAATTGTGTGCTACCATAAAGGTGCACCTCATTCCGGGTGCATTTCACTTCACCATAAAGGCCCGATGGGGAACATCGTGGTCTGGGATGTTGGGAACAAGTCTCGGCGACCAGGGGTTGGTCAACTAAGATAAATGTTAGGCTTTGGGACCTTTTATAGTTGTTGGTTAGTTATATTTGGTCCACTTTGATCAGAACCATTGTATTTTTTATCCTATTCTATATAAAGGCTACCTATTCTACTAAATAAAATGAATAGTTCATTTTTCTTGTTCATATCATGAGTTGGTTTTTTCTTTCTCTATGAATGTTTTTGGCTTTCTCTACAGTATTGTAGATCAATTAGGGTTTTCTCTTCTTGAATTTTCCACACAATTTTTTTTTTTAAATACTCGCTTTAATTAATTCTTCATTGAATCCTCATTAATTAATTTGTATCATTGACATTTGTGCTTCAAAGTGGGCTATTTTTCTTCTTTAATAATTTTTTTTTAAATAAACTTTTATTTTGAAATTTTTAATTGCATTCCTTTTAAAAGAGAGGATTGTATTTTAATATTGTGGGAACGATATTTGACCTTTTATCCATGGAAACCATTTCAAGTTAAATATTAATCATCTCATCTTTCCAACGAGTCCTCCTGAGCAAGAATTGGAATTCTTGATCTCAAGTTATAGCCTCAAGAAGTCGAGGTTCTAAACAAATTTACTAGCAAAACATAAAAATATAGTTGATTTTTCTTTCAATTTATGAGAGCATCATCACCAATTTCATCCATTGAAACCAATTCCATCATCTTTCTCATCGAATTGGCTTTCCAATGAGGTATATTTTTTTCCAAATTTGACTCCAAAATCTCAAGATATGACCTCCATAAGTTCATTTCTCAGTAGCCATTCATCAGACTCATGGGTTAATATTAGCTATTCATTCAAATTTTCCTCCTCCATTTAAAAATTTGAATTTTTATTTTATAATACATATCCCACATGAATGTGTGGTGTTTAGAGTTTGATGCATATATTAAAAAGTTTACCATACATTTGATTTGAAGCATATAGAGACTATGGAAACTTAGAGGCTCCAACCTTAAATAATTCATGAATTAGTTAAATTTTTTATTTCCCAATCATCATCCAGCAAGCACCAGTCAACGCTTAGAAAACAATCAGTCAGTTTCCACATCATTGGTGATTCATCATCCATGTGTCATGATTCCATTCACTGTCATATGTCATCATTCCATTCGTTTCCATATGTCATATTCTCATTGTTTAATAGGTATTGTAATTAGCTTAAAACATAAGTTAAGGAAGATAATACAAGAGAATGGAGGGCGGTCGTGAGGGAGGAGAGAGAGGCAGGTTTCTATCTTGACGAGGGTGTCGAGGATTAAGGGGAGTGAAAATTTGGAGGTGAGTGAACCCACTATAGTGATGAGGGAGGAGAGATAAGGAGGGGTAAAAAAATGTAAAGTGTTGAAGATAAAGGGGGAAGAGAGAGGAGAAAATGAGGGTCACGGAGAAAGGGGGTGAGGTAAAGGTGGCATAGGGAGGAGAAAATGATGGAGGTATAAGGGCTAGGAAACCATGGAGGTTATTTAACCTACATTGTATGGATATTAATAAATAAATCTAAGTAGGGGAAGAGGGGAGGAAGGAGTATGGGGAGGGGAAATGGAGGGATAAGGAGAAAAATATAAGTATGAAAAAATGAGAGAGGAGAGGAAGGAGGGTCGAAAGAATTTTTAAAAGAAACTAATTTGGAAAGGAAACTAAGTATGGATAAGAGAGGAGTGGAGGGGAAAAGGAGAAAAATTATAAGTGTGGAATAAAGTATAAGAGAGGAGGAATAGGAGAGGAACACCTAAGAGTGTAGAAGAGTGGAGAAGAGTGGAGTAATGTAGCTCCAAGAAAATGTCAAGTTCCAAGAGATTAAAGAAAGGAAATTCTTATAATATATTAAGAGAGAAGTACCAAGAGATTATTGGTTCCGAGAAAATGGTTCCAAGATTTGAGTTCCAAGAAAATACATGGTTCCAAGAAAATTTAGCTTTGTTGCACATGTAAGAAGTTTTGTTTGGGCGGTTAGACAAAAACCTAGATATCTGAAGCATATGAAATCATATTTTAAATCCAAAAAATGTGTGATGAAGCTGAGACTGAGGGCTACACAATGAAATTATAATATTTCGAATTTTTCTTCTTTTTATATCAAGTTTTTATTATTATTCAAGGAGTGGGAAAATAGAGGTGACAATTTTTTTTATCAACAACTAGCTCCGACTGTGGGACATTAACCGCCTATTGGTTGCAAAAAACACAAGAATCTGAAGACCATATTCCTTATCTATTGGGATATGGAGTCATATTAAAAATGGATTCTTTTAATTCTTCCTCTATGGATCTATCTTCAAATATAACCTCCACTTAGCCACTGATTTATTGTGAAAAACTTTGACTAAAGAAGCAATCTATGTAAAAAAAAGATATAACTACCCTATCCTACTTGGAGGAAAGAGACACTTTTAGGTGTAGGTATATTTCCAATGGATTTATTCTAGCATCCATCCAATCTATGGAATGAACTCCAAAACTGTGAAACATATCGAGGCTAGTACCAAAGAATCATAGGTATGTCCAAAGTGTGTTGAGGAAAAACTAAGGCAGATGTAACCAAAATCCACGGGGTCTTCACTCAGTTAACATGTGACATAGCTCTTTCATTCATGGGATATTAAAGAATACCCCTAATTTCATTAGATATTGATAAATACCTCCCAAAATCCTTTTGTTGAACCCCCCTCCCAATACATGTTTCCAATAAAAGAAACCCTTATTTTAACTAGATACTCCTTTTTACACCCCCAATACCTATAAATCCCTTGAGACCCCACATCACGCCCAAATACCTACAATATATTGAGTTTATTTTTCACAATTAAAAAAACCCCTTTATGAATGAACGTGATAAGATATTGGTCAACAAGGTGAATCCCCCATGAAAAAATATGATTGCATTTCTTGGCCAACAATGATTTGGAACTATGATTCAATGAAATCAATTCTTGGTTGCTCAAGAATGTTGTTGTCTTTGATTGGATGTGAAGTTTCCAATATGAGAATAATTTCATCTTTCTCCTCATTACCGACCCCATCTAAGATTCTTGATTCAATGAAAATGTCTTGAAATCATTCTTCTTTCATGGAATGACAATATTTCCCATCGTTATTACCAAGATTATTTTTTTTCCACCAATTCTTCTTTCTTTTAGTGTTCTTGTGGATTTTTGTAATCTATTACAATATTTTCCACATAAGTATGTTGGCTGAAATCATCTTGTGCATTTGGTGGAGGCTCATCAATATCATTTTCAAATTTTTTGCTTGAAATATCTTCATATGGTGTATATGAAAGGCTAAAATGTCCATTTTATTGTGTCAACATGGGAAAGGGTGGGTGGAAAAATGTTTCAGAAAATAAATTTTCCAACACATCCCAATTGGTAATGGTCCCAAGAAGCAATGAATTGTACCATTCAAGAGCATCCCCACGCAGATTTTGTAAAAATAATTGACATGTAACAGTGTATTCAATGAGATTGAAAAAATCACATATACTTTTGAATCTAAACAAGTGATTCTCTCCATCTTCTGAAGTATTTCCAAAAAATGTGGAATTGTTTTTAATAGGAATATCACACATCTGAACATCTACTTCTAATTCTATGCAATCACCTCCTTCTTTGGATAAATATTCCATTTGTTGAATCTTATAAATCCATTGGTAGGCTAGGTGAAGAAGGTAAAGGAACATCATGACATGAAATAAACTCTTTAGAGGAGTCATACTATATATCTTCTTGATATTTGAATCCTTTCAATGGCGTTTCCAAGGCATTTCAGAGTTATTTCAATGGAATCATCAAGAACTTCATCCCCCCAAATATTCGATTTCTCTTGGGTCTTTTTGAGCTCATTCAAATATTTCTAAATAATATTTTTATAAATCCATTCCTTCTAAAACAATATTTTTTTTTTGAGTTTTCTTTTTAAATCTTTGAACCATGTCGAATCTATTTCTTCAATCAAATTTGAAACAACGCCTCATATATCTTGGAAAAAAATTTATCCCCAGTATGGTTGCCAAAAATGTTGATGTAGACATCGTTTAAGTTCCAAAAAACAACCTCATGAGGATATGAATCCCCTTACGTTTTTATATAGGTGGTACTCCTCTTTGGCTGAAAGATATATCTTGAATATATTGAATTAAAGAGAATGATAGACAAAAAACCCCATATCTTTATTTAATTGATTTGTATATGAAATGGTTCGTGATAACCAAATTTGCTCCATATGTCCAACAAGTAACTTCTCAACAATAAAAGGATTGACGAAAGACTTAAATATCATAATATATGTATACTCAACATCACTTATGCATCCCTCCGGATCACATACAAGGAGAGGATACATCCATATCTTTTCACAAAAAAAAGGAGAAAACATTTTTGATCATTTCAAAGAAATTTGAATGAGTTCTACATTCAATACTTAAAAGAATTTGATAGGAGGTGATGGGTGTTCTATATGCTCTAAAAACACACTAAAAACCCTCAATTAAATTGTCAACCCAGTGTAAGTAAACTTAGAGTTTTAGCAAAATATATGCCAAGGTAGAAGGGCTAGTAGTAGTATAGTCTAACTAAGGAAGTGGCTATCTAAGGGCTAATTTACTCAAGAAAAGCTATCTAATGATCAAACCCTACTAAGGAATTCAAATTATGTACCCTAAGTAGCCTTTGAACAAAGGATCAATGGATAGTCCTAAGAAAGAAAATGAAAACCCTACGTAAATCAAACTAACTCAATCATTACAATAAGCAAAAAGTAAACTATTCATTTAATAAGCAACTAGCAACATCAAACTACTTCAACTAGCCTACTTAAATTCAATAAGCAACTATCCTATGAAAGCAAGTAAATAAACAAACAACTACACTATCAAAGAAAGGATAGAGAAGTAAACAACTAACCTACTAAAGCAAGTAAACAACTAATTAACCTAAGATAACTTCTACAACAAGTAAACTAATTAAGACTACTCAATAAGCAACTAACTAAGCTAAGAGGCAAGTGAACCCTATTCTTAAACTAATATTCACAATTATTTCTAATACAAAAGGAAATCTACTAAATTGAAAGCAAAGAGTAACTAAGAACTAATCCTTAATATATGATAAGAAAACTACTCTTTAATCTAACAAAGAAAGAAGACTATCTATCCCACAACAACAATAAAATTATCTTCTAATCTATGAAACCAAGAAAACCATCTTCTAATCTATGAAAGCCAGAAACTATCTTCTAATCTATGAAATTCAAATGCATTCTATACTAATATAAGCAAAATCATACTACACTAAACTCAATCATTAACTATAAATTGAAATTGTAGCCTAGATCTATGAAAGAAAGTGCATAAAATAAAATAAAATAGCTCTATATTAACAATTCAAATTGCAAAAAAGGAAATGCTTATAAACAGGAATTAAACATTATGCTAGCATATAACAAATAAGCAAATAAGAAATTTAGTCAGCAACTAGATGAGCAAAGACTAAATAACAATTGAATAATAAATATGCAAATAAAAACTAAATCTAATGCTATCCATCCATTGAAGCTTTGTCAAGGAAAACACGAATTAAAATTATGTTGTAAAGCTTTGTTTTAGACTCTATTTCAGCATGTGGAAATTCTAGCTATCTTCTAATTACATACAAGGGTTAGTGTATAAGCTTGCAATCTTGCTTATACTAAATAATAACTCATTGCATACTAACAAAAATCCTCATAATAACCTACAAAATCTAAGTTAAACCAATTAAATCACAAACAAAAAATTTAAATAACAAAGAAGTAAAATATCATTTCATGTACAGGAAATAAAATAAAAATGTATCTACGCTATCTAATTCACAAATAAACTCATAAGATAGTTACCCAGACTGCTGGTGGGGCCCCCAGTAGTCGTGGTTACTCTTCAAAGGCACACCACGAACTTCAACAACACAAATTCACCATTAAAACTGAAAACACATGTTTTACACAATTCTGGCAAAATGAAAATGGCAGAATAGAGGGAAATCGTCTTTTCCCTCTAACACATGAATTATTCTACTACTTCCCTATTGTATGACCACCATGGTGGTATTTATAATATTTACAGTCCAAGTGGTCAACCACTGGAGGGTCGAACCACCTCTAAAAATAACAAATTATATTAATGGTGCCCTAACTGTCGAAATGGAGCGAGCCAATAATCGCCCTGCTCAACAACCCAAACCGAGTTGTCAAGAATCCAATAGCTAGAGGGGGAAATCACGAGCAAAACCCATGTTCCCTATTTTCCGATCATTGGCCACCAATACCATAACCACCAAATCACCCATCATTTTTGTGCAGGACGGAGTGTCAGATGGAGTACTAGATGTAGAATTGAAAACCATCAACTTCTCTTAACCCATTCCAAATTTTAGAAAACGACTTCTATGGGACCTAATTGGGCATATTACACACAAAACCCATGTGCCATATTTTCCAAATTCGACTTCATGCTCCCACAATTTAATATTTAAGGTAGTTTCCTTTAATAGTGTCGAATGGAGTACAGGAAGCAGAAACATGATGCAATTTTTCCTTGTAACACCAAAAAATGTTAATTAGGTTCTTGGAAACATAAAAACATAATGAATTAAACTCAAGATCAACATAAAACACGAATTATTCATACGTGGTGTAGATCATAGAGTTTTGGCACAAAATTCTTCAAAAACCTTCTCCAAAACATGAAAAACACATATATACATTCGACAAAAGTATCTAATTACTGTCATAAAACCAATCATATCTCGGGCCCAATAGAAAGACTCTAAAAATATCACACTCAGAAATTCGAAGATTAGAGAAATCATTAAATAAATTCCCCCAAAAAGTTGTCTATGGAGTTTTATTCACAAAGATATTCAACAATACAAAATATCTCAGCAAACCAATTGACTAGTGTTCATAAATGAAAATTTTCAAATAGAATAATAAATCTCACTAAGTCCAATATACAATCCTAGAATACATATGATAGTCACATATATGGATGTAAATACTCCATGATATTATAGAGAATAAGTATTTGAAGAATACAAGAAAGACACACAAGACTCAACCTTATACTTGGTTCAGAAATACAAGCATAAAGCCTTGAGAAAATAGTGTAGAAGATGAAAACGAATGGAGAATATGGAGATATATGTTTTATGATCATAATATTGGCTTCATATTGATGTTTTGAACCTTCTATTATGATCTCTTGATTACCCTGTTCTAACCCCTTGATGGAGTCTTCTGTTTCTTTTTAAAATTTACTCTTCTAACTTGTTCAGGTAGTTAGGGTTTTCTCTTCTTGACTTTTCCATATTCTTTTCTTCTCGAAATAATCACTTTAATTAGTGTCTCATTGAATCATAATTAATTAATTTGTATCATTGACATTATTTCTTTGAAATGGGACCTTTTTATTCTTTAAGACATTTTTTTTTTAATAAATGTTTATTTTGAAAATTTTAATTGGCTTCCTTTTAAAAGAGAGGATTGTATTTTAATTTTCTAGGAAAGATGTTTGAACTTTCAACCATAGAAACCATTTTAGATGCAATATCTATCATCTGAATTTTCCAACGACTACTCCTGATCAATATTAGAGTTTTGGATCTCAAGTTATAGTCCTGAGAAGTCGAGGTTCTAAACAAATTTACCATTAAAACATAAAAATATACTTGACTGTTCTTTCAATTTTAAAGAGAATCATGGCCAATTTCAGCTCTTGAAACATGTTCCATCATATTCCTCATCGAATTAAATTTATAATTATCTATATTATGTCCAAATCCGACTCTCAGATCTCGATATATGACCTCCATAAGTTTGTTGCTCAATAGTCGTTCATCCAACTCATGGGTTAATCTTAGCCCTTCATTCAAATTCCCCTCCTCCATTTAAAAAATCGACATTTTATTTTATAATACATATACCCCATGCATTTGTGGTGATGATATTTTGTGTATATATTAAAATTTTTACCATACATTTGATTTGAAGCATATGGAGACTATGGAAACGTGGAGGCTTGAACCTTAGAAAATTAATTAATTAATTAAAATTTTGATTGTCTAGTCATCATCCACCAAGAACTAGTCAATGCCTATTAAGCAATGAGTCAACATCCATGTCATTGGTGATTCAATATACATGTGTCATGATTCCATTCACTTCCATATGTAATAATCTCATTGGTTAATAGGTCTTGGAATTATTTTAAAACATAA
>JZKD02S1645371.1:471304-505314 GCA_000966675.3 Picea glauca
AGGCTTGCTGAGACGCTATTTTATCTCTGGTTCTTGTGTGGCCCCTTTGCGGCTCGGGGGGCTAAGGGGGAAGAAGAGTACCCCTAGCGTTTGGCTGGGAGGTACCGGTGAGCTTCTTTGGTCGGCATGCGGAAGCGGCAGGGAGAACGGGCAAGCGGCACAGCACGAGGGACGTCTCCGAAGAGGGCGTGTGGCCAAGGTATGATTTTACTTCGGTAATTTAATGTCATTGATGTTGAATTTATGGACTTGTTAAAGCGTTTCATATTCGGCAAATTATTTTTATTGGTGATATTATGATGAGATTTTCTGGCATTATATTTTGCAATTTCGTTCAGCCATGATATGGTAGAGTTGTTTCTGTTGTGATCATGTGTCCCTTAGGTTATGATGTCAGGTGTTTTTGCAATTGTATGAATTAGGTGATGTAAATTTCTTAGTGTGCTTCGCTATTCATAGACGTAACGAAGGGGTCGTTACAGTTAGCCCATAATAAACCCAACAATGGTTATGTTTTTGGTTGGAACTCAGAAGATTATATCGAGGGGGATGTATCACGTAGTATAGTGTGAAGGATTAAGAAAGGGGATGTTTGTAGGTTGGAACCCCACGAAAGTGGATATCGAAATATGTTTGACAGTTCAAGAACTAGAGTTTCCCCATAAAGATAATAGAAGCTCTAGGTTTAATCCAAGACAGTATTTGGACATATACGTATTTAGTGAAATACACAAGAGTTTATTTAGTGAGTTTCCCACACTATTAAAGAAGTGGATAAAAAAATTTAAATATATCCATCTGAAAAATAGGTTTAGATCAGTGGAGTGGACAGAAGAAAGTATCGTGAGGTTGAAAAGTGTGAATAATAAATTCAATTCATGCAGGCAGTAGATTTCTAGCTAGACAACATTGGATTGGGGTATATAATTGAGTTTGTAGTAGATACATCAAAGTCTTGCATTGTAGAAGAGAAAGAGTTTCTTAAGGTCCCAAGGGGAAGGTACATCACATCATTGTACACTTTGATAAAGAGATTATTGCATGATAAAGGGGTATTAACTCTGGAATCAGACAACTAAACTACCTTGTGTGCATGGGGGAGTTAGGGGAAACATTTAGGAAGGTATGATATAGAGAGAGAAATGGTTAGAGAAGAGCACATTAATGATAAATATCCAATTATGATGCATAAAGGGGAGATCTAGGAAATTATGTAGAAGGCAGGAACGACGCACAATGGAAGACCCTACCAATCTAAGCTTAATAGGAAGAAAAGAGCAGTATCCGAGAGGGAAGGCTTGGAGAGTGATGAGGAAGAGGTAGAGGATATCCATGTTGTGGATCACATTGAATAAGTATTGTGTGCCACATATGAAAGAAAGACTAGAGGAGCGGGATCTAATGAGGAAGCAGATACCCCTTTCCAGATCTGAATCAGTGTAGAACCTACAACCGCATGTATGATTAACACATCAACAAAGAAAGAGTTGTTTAGAGAACCAAGGACTGACGATTAGAAGAATCTAAAAGATTAGAATAGAAGTGAGGGTACAAGTGGAAGTACCAGTAGTAGTAAAGGTAGTGGTACAAGTGGACATACTAGTAGCAACACTAATGGGAGCTCAAGTCCTAACAATGGTACACAAATAGTAGTACCGTGCAGAATAGGAACAACACATTTGAAAATGGCAGGCATAGATCCAATGATAAGATTACCATAGTTTCATGGGGATGGATTAGAATACCCATGGAATCACCTATTTTGTGTGTGAGAGAATATGGGAAGAGAAAAGAGTCACTGATGAGGAAACAAAAGTAGCATAGTTAGCAATAAAATTCAGAAACTATGCATTGGATTGGTATATGAGTCTAGCAGTAAACAATCCAGAGGGTGCACCAGGAGCAGTAGAAGAGATCAAGCATGCACTCATCACGAAGTTTCTGAGGCCAAAATCAAAGGATCAGTTTATGAATGAGATGATTGAGGTTAGACAAAAACAAAGAGAATCAGTATGGGAAATTGATCAAATTTTGAAGACATTAAAAGGTAAATTGAAGTATCCCATTTCTAACATGCAACATAGACAGTTGTTTATAAATTATTTGTTACTACATTTCAAATATCCATTCAGATAGAAAAAATTTCAAACCAGATAGAGGCACTACAAGCAATGATGTAGTTAGAGGAGAATCAATATAAATAGATAGATCCAACTATAGAGGAGTTGAAGGAATACCTAAAGAACTTGACAATGCAATTAAACTAGAATAATAGTAGGCAAAAAAGTGAAGCAGTATGGTGTACTTTGTGCAGATCAGAGGGAATCACAAGAATGAGTGTCTGACATTTTCACAGTATCTAGGAGTAGGAATACCAAACCCTTTTCCTACAGGAGGGCCTTGGTGTAGCAACACCACATTTTCAGCAAAACCCATAGTATAATTAGGCACCAAAGTATAATCAATAGAAAATGGATCCACATGGGAACAAAGGAGGATTCATATGCAGAGGAAGAGGAGGAATGGGAAGAGGAAGAGGGCATATTACCTACCATAATTTTCCATAGGAAGGACACTATGCCAGAGACTATCCTCAACCAACAACATGTATGTACTCCCGCGCAACAGATCACATGACATAAGACTGCCCCAAGTTAATGAAAAGGATTCAGGAGAAGAGAAATCTAAATAACCAGAATGTTTTGTGGATTGCTGCAGAAATAATGGATCCTAGGAGGAACATAAATATAGTGACTATAGGAGGATTGAAGGCAGGATCATATGCACAAGATTAGAAGAAGGAATCTCAGTGTTGGATTCATAAGAACACTCATCCAGATCAATAGTTTGATGCAAAGAAGGAGAAGTAGACTTTCAAGGAAGCAGAGAAGGAATTTTTGAATAAGAATGAAGAAGCCACATCAAACACTGTTATGAGGTATGATACTCCTATTTTTGATATCCCTTAGTATTTGGATCATAATTACAAAGGAGAGAAAATAGAGAAAGTAAGTAACTTAAAGAATTTCATGGAATCTTTCTTTAAATTACTTAATGATAAGAATTCCATGGATTTGTTTAAAAATATGCTCGAGAAATATAGGATATAATAAGGGGTAGGAATAGAACCTAAGAAGATTAATCAAGTCCATAGATAGAAAAGAACCGGTAGAGGGTTCAGATTGAATGCAAACATAGGAGACTTTAATATGGGAAATGGTATCCTAGACTTAGGATCAGATGTTAACATTTTTCCAAAGAAGACGTGTAAAGAAATGGGAGAACCTACATTAGGGTATTCCAATATCCAATTGAATTTAGAAAACTAGCAAAGAGTGATTCGCATAGGTACATTGAAGAATACACTAGTGGATCTAGATGGTGTGTGTACCACAACAAATTTTGAAGTAATGGATATGGTGAATGAGTCTATACCATTTCCAGCACTATTGAGAATTGATTGGGCCTTTGATAATCAAGCTATAGTTAACTTGAATACTAGAAAGATGATATTTGAAGTTGGGAAATTTAGGGTAGTAGCACCTTTGGATCCCTCAGATTGTGAAAGATATGTAGAACATGTGCCTGAAAATGTTCTAGGGGATGATGTAAACAAGTTGTATAGAACTATTGCGCGAGAAGAAGACTATGTGAATCCAACTATAGATGGAGTACTCAGTTGGAGGATTATCAATTATAATATGTGAGATTTAGATACTGGAGTAGAAAATTGGAAGAAAATATTTCATGAAGTCTCTACTAGGAGGTGTGCCAGAGTTACATGCATGGTAAGATGGGTTGGGATAGAAGTAAGATAGTTTATTACATTTACTAAAGAGAAAAATTTAGAAAACTTCCTGACAGAGTTTGAATAAAGGTTTTGGATTGTCATATATTACTAGTTTTGGATATAGCACTAAGGGACACACCTACATGATGGTGGGGTGCACATAAGGAGGTAATTCAATATTGGTATCATTGTAAGTGATTGATGCACATAAGATTTGGTAGGAGTCAGTAGGATAGAACCTCACAAAAGTATGATGGAAGAGGGAACCAAATACATCATATAAATGATTGTGCCACTAACTAGATATTGGTACCACCATGGGAATAGATGCATTGCTTTATTCATACATTGGAGGGAATTACTAGTAATTGGTACAAGGAGAAGGAACTGCGTAGAGAAACTATGAGTTGGGGCACAATGCAACAAAAATTTCTTAGGACCTTTTCATTTGAAAGTGAGAATACATGGGTGGATCTAGCATTATAGAGGATGAAAAGGAATATATTTGAAGAATATGGGGTACATACAGTGAATATAGATATGGATTAAAGAAAATAAACACTTGAACAATTAGTTTACTGTTATCGGGTTGTAGAGGATGAAGAAGTATAACACAACCCACATGACATACAGATGGTATAAGGGGAAGGATAAAGACGGTTAGAAGGAACTTAGTTACAATAAGAATAATTCACTGTACCTATGAATATTTAAAAAGTCAATATTGGTACTGAAGAGAAACCCAAGATAACTAGCATAAGAGCATAGGTACAATGACTTATTCTATAAGAAGAAGGTTAAGGAAGACATTGACATAATGCTAGATTCAGAAATCATGGAGCCTATGGAAGAATCAAAGTGGATTAGTCCAATGGTGGTCTAGGAAAAAAGTTAAATGATGCATGCCTACATGCTCCTTTTCCTACTCCATTTACATATGAATTTTTAGAGAATGTGGGAGGAACAAAAATCTACTCCTTCACAAATTGATTTTCAGGCTACCATCAAATCAGAATTGCTTCAGAGGATAGGTACAAAACCACATTTGAAATAGAGTGGGGGTCATATCAGTACACAATAATGCCATTTGGTTTAATGAATGCACCAACAATATTTTCTAGAGTAGTAGTAGTTGCTTTCAAGGATTTTGTCCATAAATTTTTAGAATTGATATGGATGATTGGACAATATTCAGTTTATTGAAGGGCCATGTAGAAATTGTGACATTAATGTTAGAGAGATGTAGGCAATGTCTAATTTCCTTTAACATTAGGAAATGTATATTCAACACATTATTTGGAATCCTAATTGGACACATTGTATGCAAATAGGGCTTTATATTAGACCTGACAAATATTGTTGTTATTGTCAATTTCCCACCACCAAAGTCAGTGTGTCAGTTGAGAGAAACATTGGGCCACACAGGGTACTACAATAAATTTATAAAGGGCTATGAAAATATTACTATGCCCATGGATAAGATACTAAAGAAATACATTAGGTTTCAATGGAATGATGAATTCCAAGAGAGCTTGGACATATTGAAGGAGAATATGGTGACAACACCAATTTTGACCTTTCTAGATTGGAAAAAAGAATTTCATGTGCATGTGGATGCTTCATCCAATGCACTTGGAGCAGTTTTGGCACAACCAGGTGAAGTAGACATTGATCATCCAATACATTTTTCTAGTAGAAATTTATCTGAGTCTAAGAAGAACAATAATGCTATAGAAAGAGAAGGTTTGGATATGGTATATCCCTTACAAAAGTTCAGACACTATTTATTGGGTCAACATTTTAAGATGTTTACTTATCATTCCACATTGAAGTGCATAGTTAATAAGCCAGTTTTGGGGGGAAGGATATGTAAATGGTTTTTATTGTTTCAGGAACATGATTTTGAAATCATAGTAAAACCAAGGAAGTTGAATGCAAGACCAGATCATATATAAAGAATTACTAATGGAGAGGAGCCAAAGAGCTTGGAGGATAATTTTCTTGATGCTAACTTATTTTATGTTTAGATTATTGATGATTATTTTGATGACATGGTTGGATTTTTTAGCACAGGAATAACTCCCAAGGAATTTAATGTTGCATAGAAAAATAGTTGGTAGTGCACAATGTAGACTATGAGATAATTGCATGCCATTTATACAAGTTAGGTGCAGATGGAATTCTAAGAAGATGTGTGATGTAGCATGAATGCTCCATGGTGCTAGCAAAATCACATGAAGGGATAGCTGGAGGGCATTATTCAAGAAAGCATACAATACAAAAGGTGTTGTGTGCAGGATTATGGTGGCCTGCAGTACATACAGATGCAAAGGAATAATGTTAGACCTGTGATGTCTATCAGAGGGTGGGGAAACCATCCAGAAGGGATGAAATGCCACTTATGCCCCAAGTAACTTTAGAAGGTTTTGATAAATAGGCTATGGATTTCATTGGACTGATTAATCAACCAACAAAGAGATTAGGAGCTAGATACATCATCACTACAACAGAATATTTAACTAGATGGGAATAAGCAACTCTAGTGAAGGATTGCAGTGCAAAAACTGTAGCACAATTTCTCTTTGAGAACGTGGTGACCAGATTTGGATGTCCTACAAATTTTTTGAGTGATCAGGGAACTCACTTTATTAACAATATAATCATAGCTATGACAGAATAATTTAATGCAAATGGTACAATAGAATATTTTAACAATATTCTAGAGAATGCATTGACAAATATTTGCAATGTGAATAGGTATGATTGGGATTTGAAGGTATCAACAATATTATGGGCTTACAGAACTACATGCCAGAAGATTATAGGACAGACACCATTTAGACTGGTGTATGGGAAGGAAGCAGTGTTTCCATTGGATTATTTAATACCTAGTCTATGCATTGCATCAATCACGAACATGACAAAAGAAGGTGTTGTGCATGAAATATTGGATCATATGATCAAGCTGGAAGAAGACATAATTTTAGCAGGCTTTCACCAGGAAGTACAGAAAGCAAAGGACAAATCTTGGCATGATAGGAACATAAAGAAGAAAATATTTAAAGAAGGAGATCTAGTTCTATTCTATGAAAGTAGGTATCTAAAGCACCCTGGGAAGTTCAAAATGCATTGGTTAGGGCCTTATCAGGTAGAGGCCATCACAAATGGAGGTGTCGTGTAACTGAAAGATCTTTCCGGGAAGAATTTAAGAGGATTAGTAAATGGAAGTCGACTAAAACTGTATCAAGAAAGTCGACCTAACAACCTGAGGTGAAAAAAAAGAGAGAAGGTATGATTGTACATATTGTATATAGTAGATGTTAGAATAAAAAAACAAAAATCCATAAAAATAAGAAACGTAACAAACGACAAAAAGATAGGAGAACATTATATTTGTTGATGTAATAGAATTTCTAGCATTAACAAGTGTGTCATAGAAAAACTAGTGTTGAAAACATTGCTCACTGAGAAATAGTTTACGAGTATAAAAGTGGAGCATGCATGAAAAAGAGAAAAAGAGAAAAATGTTAGTGAGAAACAACTTTCATTTCGTCATCCCGCTATAAAGTCAAAAAAGGGGGGAAGTGTGGTCATTTGAATTTTGTTTCACTAAGGAGAATAATGAAGAGCAAGAGTTGATTGTAATAGGGTGAGAAATGATAAAAACAAGTGGATATTTGTGGTCAACTATTCGAATTTCAGCATGATGTCGCCACCGAGAATCAGAGCATCAAGGAGGAACAGGTGAAACAAGATAAGTAGTGCTCGGGTGACACAAAAAAGGATGCAATATATTCTCACAATAGTGGATGTGGATGAGATTCACACGTCGTAGTATGAGACTACTACCACAAGTGTGGAGGAGGAACAAAACCCAACATATGAGGCCAGACATCCAAAGGAGGATGCAAAGAGAATAGAATCTGGTGTGTCTAGGGGAAAAGGGACACAACATGAAAAACAAGCCATATTTTCAATGAAGTAAGGCCTAGAGGTAGAAGTAGATCATGAAACATAGCGTCATGGCATACCATAGGTCGAGGTATCTTTTCTGCAAGGGGAGAATAAGGCGCCAGCTGAGTGTAGTGCGCAAGGAATATCATGCACACATGAGGAATTAGAAATCGGCATGCCAAAGATCCTCGATGGAGTGAAGGATGAGGATGAGATGGTTGGAGGATTAGATACCATCAAATAATTTGATCATGATGTAGAAGATGCAGTCAAATTCCCAAATTTGGTGCCACAGAACTATTTCGAGAGAAGGGGAGAAGACCCATCAAGTGTGACACTGTTGGAGCTTGAGCAATGGATGTTAGGGCTCTACAGCACTAGAATAATGCATTTACTAGATATACCTCACTTCAGGTGTGGTAAACACATCAATGGATGTGTGAAGCAACTCCTAGAAAGGGTACATGGAGGAATTATATGCATCGATAAGCCATTGCCTATCAACGTTGATTTGATCGCAACAATCACGGGCTTACCCATGGATGGGGAGAAGCCAACATAGTACTTAGAGGGAAAAATGAAAGGAATATCCATCTCTGAAGAAATCAAGGAAAAGTATGGCATGGAGAGAGGTAACAGGGGAATTAGGATCAGTGACATCATCGATCCTACAATGATTTTTGCGAGAAGGTTTCTAGGTAGAAAATTAATGTGCAAATGAAAAAAGGAGGAAGTACCAGTAGGAGTGATAGTAGTTGCAACGTAGCGCATGAAGGGGAGCTCAATGAGTTGGGCCCCATTGTCTACTTAACTCATTCTTGGAGGATTGCAAGGACACGCCGGATTGTGGTTATGAGTTCCACTACTCATGGTTACTCATCCCATTGCATTGGTAGTATGGAAAGAACCAACATAGAATATGTTCCTGTAGAGGACAGGAAAGTGTGGCATTGTCTGCAACATGTCGCTTAGAATCACAACAGACCCAAAGGCAATGAAGAAAAACAACGATGTCTTCGGTCTGTACTTGATGGAGACCGATAGAAAATTTCCAAGCATCGCGCCATAGCATGTGGATATAGGTAAATAGGGATCCAGTGAAGGAGTGGCTACAATTGAGTTATTGCGCGACAACACAAGACATCCATATGGAGGTCAAGGAGTGGCATGAGGAGTGGAAAGAATAATGATCCCAAAAACAATGCTAGCAGTATAAACTTAGACGCAGAGTAGAACAGTCCCCGTGTAGCGGACAAGAAGGAATGACACTAGTAAAAAGAAGAAGATGACACACAGTCCAGTGGAGAAAATAATCCCTATTCAGAATAAAATAAGGTCACAGAATAAATTACAGCATGGTTCTACATGGGATCAACTGCACATGGAGCAGGCACCAAGGGAAACAACAAAGCAAGTGCATGCAGAAGAAATAAGAACAGAAACGCAAGAGAAACATGTGGACGAAGAAATTCGGCATGATGCAAACATGGATACATAGATGCCAGAGGCATCTAATCCATCATACACCCAAAATAAGAGAATAGGGAAGCAATCAGGTGGCTCCAAAAAGGAGGTGAAGGCCCACAAAACTCCAATGCAAACATCACTGACAACAGACGATGTGGATATGATAGCTACCAAAGTCGAAGATCAAATGGAAGAAGTATGGGATAATGATGAGAATCATGAGGAATTGATTCTGGAGCAGATATAGGAAGTGAAAATTGCACTGGATCAGTTGAATATCAGGGCAGAGCAGCAACAAAATGATAAACCAATGAACGGTAGAAAAGGAACACCTGTTGGAGAGACAATAAAAATCATGGTGTAGGGGAGTGTGAACTTCATCATAACACCTAATATGTTATTTTTTTGATGAGGAGAAAACATGAAATCCCTTAAAATACATTGATACATTGAACTTCGCTTTGCCCAAGATTCCAACAAAGGCACTGTATAAATTACAGGTTAGTTTCACGCAGGATATTCTGTCTAGGTAAAGGTATGATGTAATGAACTTATAGTTGGTGCAGGAAGGCAACACCTCACTCAAGGAGACAAATATCCAAGCAAGGAAAGTGAAGAAGATAGCACAACAAAAATTCAACGAGATGGAGAAGTAGGTAAATGTAGTATTTCAAGCCATCTCAGATAGTGAAGAATCATAAGGAGCATCTTTAGAAGAGAAGATAAGGAAAATAGCATAGGCTATGGAGAAGTATAAGGAACATATAAAGGAGTTGGAGGAGTATGCAATACCTACTACTCCTCCAGAATTCAGAGTGCAAAGAGAGCAGAACGCAACAACATCTACGGAGAACATCATGTAGAATATACATAGAATGACACAGTTGTGGGAAAAGAGAACCCAACTGTGGACATAGATCTTAGAGGATGGGAGCGTACAAGAGTTGCAATGGAAGGAAGACAAGTTGCATGCAACAATGGAATATGTAAAGAAATGAAAAAAGACAATGTCACTTCCAAAGAAGATCAAGATGGACGTAGAGATGAAGAGCCTAGAGGCAAAGGAAAAAGTGGTGCATGCACAGAAGATGGAAAGATAGGCTTAGTTGGAGCCCTTGCAGGAGAAGGAAGAATAGATGGTCATGGATATTGACACAATGAAATTGATCATAGAGCATATAGGCTTAGAGGGGGGAGAGATATTAATATCTCCAATCACCGTTCAAGAGGTAGAGGCCATGATGGAGAAGAGAATCCAAGCTCAGTAGAAATTATAGTGGATAATAGAGATATATGAAGCATTGGCATACGCATTGAAAGATGTTGGAGTCCATGAGTGACTTGGGACGATTCATGATGTCAGTGTTGGGGGCCTGTTGGCACAGGCCAATTTTGGGAAAAATAGAAGAAGTATTGGCACAGGGGCAGACCTAGGGTTAAGCTCCAAGAGCGCACCAATAAGCCCTAACTACTGGCCCTTTCAGCAACACCCACGAAGAATATGTAGTCTCACCCGAAGTAGTTATGAGGGGGTTGCGGGATAGAGATGTCTAAAACCAAGGTGAATATCAAGTGGATCTACCACAAGGGCAGTGCAACACTCATATATCACCTATCAACTTATCACTACTCTACACATCTACTTATCAGATCTAACACAACAATGCAATCACAATATATGAATGACAGAGACAAAATATCAATCACACATAACACAAAATGTACGTGGTTCACCATCTCTCTAGGGCTACGTCCACATAATTGTGCTTTATAATATATTAAGTTGAAGCATACAGTTCTCGTCTGTGCTCTTAGCTAGCAGATATCTTCTCTTCTCCTCTCTTTCTCTCCCCTCCCAACGCACCCAGTTGCAGGGTTTATATTCGCACCCAGTTGAAGATCTTACAATACCAGAAGGCTCTCACACTTAACACTTCTTCCTCACCCAACAATAATCTCTCATAAAAAAAATACCACTAGATTGAAAATAATATCATACCAACCCAAACTAGTTCCTCATGACCTTTATTTATACATTACAATTACTCACCGACAGCCTTAGGCCGAAACCTAGGTGTCCAAAACCATACATACCAAAACCCTAGGTGTCTAAAACCCTAGGTCAACTGACCCATATTTTCAGGGCTTCGCCAGCCTATCTTTCCTTCCTTCTCACACAGTGCTCCAAATCATCCAACGATGGATTTTTCTGCTCGTTGAATTGTCCACGATCCTTATTTCTTTCTTATCTGTCATTCCCAATCTCCTCATCCAACGACTTACTTCAATCCCTATTTTCTGCTCTTTTGCTCACTTCGACCCAGTATCAGTCACTATGTCTTCTGCAAAGTTCGCATTCTCCCTTTTCTTCCTTGATATTTTCTTTCTTCCATAAACAAGGGCCAACAAGCCCCCAACACTCACATGTGACTCGTCCCGAGGCACTTTAGATATCATCTTCCTATTTTACTTTGAATTCAGACTACGCATTGTAGCCTCTATGTTCTTCTCTTTGCCTCCTCTCCTTCTTTGTGCAGACTATCTTTTCTGTGTCTGGTACCTAGTTTCAACTGCACTTGCTACCTAGACCCTTTTCTTCATGCTTCTACTAACAGATGTGAGGAAACTGGTTGTCATAGTACAACTTCAGCTGACTCCCATTCACCAAACCTTCCTTCCATTCTCCATTCAACATCTTCAATTGTGCAGCTCCTCCCTAAATAACATAAGAGATCTCGTACGGCCCTAGCCAATAGGTTTTGAACTTCCAAGGATGTTTGATGAACTTACTGTCATATATCAGGACTAGATCATCTTGTTTAAATGCCTTCTTCCTTATGTGCTTGTCATGGTAGGCTTTCTCTCTTTCCTTCTGAACCTGCTGATGGAATACTGCAATCAATCTATCTTCCTCTAATTCAATCAGATTTATCATCCTCTCTTGAACAACTCCAGGGTCATCCATATCTATAAAAGAAGTAATTCTCAGGCTTGGTACCAAATATTCCATTGGAACAACAACTTCAAGACCATATACCAACTTAAAAGGTGTCTGCATTTTCAACTTCTTGCAAGTGGTTCTATAGGCCTATAATGTTTTTGGTACTCTTAAAACCCAATCATCCTTTTTCACACTACAAATATTAGTTAGTGTTGTTTCCAAAATCTTGTTGAATGCTTCAACTGTCCCATTTTCTTGTGAATGGTATAGTGCGCTCTTCTGATGGTGCACTACAAATTCTTCAGTCAAGGCTTCAACTGTCTTATTGATTAAATGTGTACCTTTATCACTCATAAGGATATTTGGGCATCCAAACCCATTTATGATGTCATCAAATATGAAGTGTACAGTTGTAGTTGCACTACAGTCTTTGACTGCTCTTGCTTCAGCCCATCTAGTTAAGTACTCTGTCGCAGTAATTATGTACCTTTCTCCTATATGCTTTCCTGGTGGGTTTATAGGTCCAACGAAATCAATGGCCCATTTATTAAATGCTTGTAGGTTCAGTTGTGGTTCTAATGGAATTTCATTTCTTCTGGATGGTTTCCCAACTCTTTGGCATACATAGCAGGCTCTTAAGTATTCTTTAGCATCTTTGTGTAAGGTAGGCCACCAAAGGATAGCTCTTAGAACCTTCTGCGCAGTTTCTTTTCCTGCATAATGCCTTCCTGTGATGCCTTCATGAGCTTATGCAAGGATCATTGGTCACTCTTCCTCCATAACACATCTTCTCAATATCTCATCAGGTCCCATCTTGTATAGATGTCCAGCTATAAATGAGAAGTCTACAGTGTGCACTACAAGTTGTTTCTTCTGGGAAATTGTATACTCATTAGGTGCCATTCCTCTTGATAGGAACTGGACTATCTTGGCGAAGTGGTCATCAATCTTTCTGATGGAAAGTAGTTGTGCATCTGGCAGTGCATCCTCCAAACTAGTTGGCTCTTCTCCATGTTCCAACCTTGACAAGTGGTCAAGACCTTTTTTTATTCTCCCTGGATTTACTATGATCTCAAAATGATACTTCTAAAATAACAGAATCCATCTGCACATTCTTCCCCCCAACACTAGCTTGTTGACTAGGTATTTCAGCATGGAGTGATCAGTAAACATTTTAAAGTGTCCTCCCAACAAGTAGTGGTGAAAATTATACAATGCATACACCATGGCTAACCCTTCTCGCTCAGTGGTGGTGTAATTAATTTCAACAGTTGATAGCTTCCTGCTAGCAAAGGCTAATGAGTGGTCAATATATCCTTCTCCAGGTTGTGATAACACTACTCCTAAAACAATGTAAGACGCATCGACATGCACATGAAACTCCTTGGTCCAGTCTAGGAAAACCAGAATAGGCACAATAACCATTTTTTGTTTCAGTGTGTCGAAGCTCTGTTGGCATTCTTCTGTCCAACTAAACTGACAATTCTTCTTCAATAGCTTTTGCACAGGTGTTGCAATCTGAGCATATCCTTTAATGAATTTCATGTAGTATCATGTGTGTCCCAACGCATTGCATATCTACTTAACTAAAGTAGGAGGGGGTAGATCAACTATAATGGTGATCTTGGATGGATCTACCAAAAATCCTTACTTACATACAATATGACCTAACAAAACTCCAAATGGTGAAAAGAAAATGATTTCTTCAGGTTTAAGGAAATTTAACATTGCCTGCATTTATCCAACATTAGCCTTAGACATTCAATATGATTTTTGAATAAACTTAAAACAGTGCAATCATCAAAATATGCTTCTAAAACTTTATGCAGAAATTTCTTGAATGCTTCAACCACCACCCTGGAAAAGATGGTTGGGGCATTCTTCAATCCGAATGGCATCACTGTATATTGGTAGGATCCCCATTCTATTGCAAATTTGGTCTTATGGAAATCTTCCTTGGTAATATGGATCTCATGGTATCCTGAAAATCCATCTGTAAACGAATATACCTCTTGGCCTCCCACATTATCTAACACTTCGTCAGTGAATGGTTTAGGGAAGGGGTCATGCAAACAAGCATCATTCATCTTCCTGATATTTATGCATATCCTAATCTCTCTCGTCTTCTTGTCTTGTACCAACATAGGGCTAATCCACTCTGACTCTTCCACAACTTCTATAATCACTGCTTCCAGCATTTTGTCAAGCTTAATTTTCACTTTTTCGTTATATTTAGGGTTCAGTCTGTACGGTATCTAATTGAATGGTCTAGCATTTGGCTTTAAAGGGATCCTCATTTCTCCCATAGTCCCTTTAATGCCCTTCATCTCAATGAACTTGGTTAGAAACAAGTCCTGATATTCATGCAGTAACTCTTTAATTTTGTCAATGGTACCAGCATCCCAATAATCTTTGACATTTGCAAGCTTCGGTGTCTCTTTTGTTCCAATATTGACTTTATTATTATTGATTGGATTTCCAATGAATGGTAACTAAACTCTTGGTCCTTCCACATCCCTTTGTCCTTTTGTTTCTACGATGTTCACCTTCCTAGGATCATCATCTTCATCAACATTAATGTTGTAACAGCCTTGCAATTTCTGGAGAAGCACAATCCATTCATCCTCTTATTTCTCTAAAGAGAGGCTAGATGCCTCTTCAAATACTTTATGTATTACAATCTGTAATGCTTGATCCACTGAAGGATATTGACTTTCAAATAAGAAGGTGGTCACAAAATTCTGAGTCATACCTTTCCAATCTGTAGTGATGAGGCACAACTCTTCTTGAAGGTACCAATTGATAGGGGTTGTGTCCAGCATGTTAATGAATTTGTGCACCCACTACTCTTGCGGAATGTTTCTCCAGGCCTCTTCGCATCTTCGCACATGGTCCTTTGGGAAGCTTTGACCGGTGTACCTTACTTCGCATCTTTCTACTTGTGTTGAGAACCTCGTTGTCATCAGTGTACGACATTGTACCCATTCTGTAATGTTGTGTTTATGTGTCCCCCACCATCTTGTTGGTGTGGATTTTAGTGCCTCATCCATTACCAATAATTTTTGTTTTACTGGTGCACTTTCTTCAAAGTCTGACAAGAAGGATTCTAAAGGATTCATACCATCAAAGGTGGGTAAGTTGCTTACTGTTGTGCCAATCCAACGAATGTCTCTGGTTAATATAGCATATCTTCTTGTAGATACTTCATACATTTTATTTTGCTAGTTCTCTAGTGCTTCTTCTGAGTCTAATGAACACATGCTATCACTTCGCCAGCTTAGGTTCCCATCAACTGTAGGATTAATCTAATCTTGTTGTCTAGCTATTAGCTTGTATATGTTTTCTAGTGCATATGCATGGTCTTATTCTCTGATAGGTTTTGTGTACTGCTGACCTTCATTTGGATATAAAGGTGCGATGACCCTAAGGCCATCCCTTTAAAAATTCATACGTATTTTCTTCAAATCAACCATAGTGGAATTATTGAAAGCCCAATCAATTCCTAACAGCACGGGGAAAGGACAACTATCATCAACTATTTCAATTACCTCAAAATATGCAAACATTCTTACTCTGTCAATGTCCACATGGACATGTTCCAGTCTGCCAAATGGAGTTACAGCTTGTTGATTGGCCATCCTAAGCCTGATAGGGGAATATATTAACTTTGGTTTTCCCATCAATTCCTAGGTTTTCTTCGTCATGACATTGACCTCCGACCCTAAGTTGAGGACTACATAATATATCTCATACTCTCCTATTTGAGAATTCAAATGTAATTCCTTATTTGTCCTTCTCTTCTTACCAATTTGGTGTACTTCCCTATTCAGTAAGGGGTCTATATTTCCTAGATGATATTATCTGATTAAATTTTGTAACTCTTGTACATCGCTCTCATCCTGAATCAACTTAATATAAGTATATAGAAATTCCATGAGACTGATAAAATGCCAGAGTCATTCCATATTGTCCCACTTGTGGTATTGTCTTTGATGAGGAACCTTGGTCTTCTCTGAATTCATTTCTTTCTTCCTCAAACATTTGTCTTTCTTTCTTTGCATCAAACATTTATGTCTTCTCTATAGCTTTCCTGATTCCCGAGTCTTCTGTAATATTCCCTTGGGTGAATTTGTCTTCTCCTGTAATAGTGCCTCTTCTGGTTATAAAATCCACTCTAGGGTCATCTCTGCGAGGTTCAATGTATATCAATTTCCCTTGCAGGTTTTGTTGACATCCTCATCTTTCCTGAAGCTTAGCTAGCAGCATAGGACAATCTTCTATAACATATTCAAATGAGTTGCAGTAGCTGCAAGTAGTACAAGGGTTCTGAAAATCCCTTGCAAGGTGTCCTAGTTGTGCACAGTTATAACAGATGATCTGTCCTCGGCCTTGACCCATTCCGCCTCCTCATCCTCTTCCTCTGAATCCACTGGCAGGATTGAAGTTTCCTCCCCCAGGAGAGTTATACTCCATAGTGTTTCCTTCTTGTTGTACTTCATATTGAATATTGTATATGTCTCTCAACCTTTCATGTATGAGATCGTAAGCCCTACAATCTCTATCATCATGCCCCATAGACTTATAGAACATACAATACAAATTTGTAGGTGTTTGGACATAATTTTTCATGTAGTAGCACTCACCAAGCCGATGTCTGTTTCTGCATACCTCGCACCAAGGTAAGGTGACTTTCTTCAAAGGGCTCGGAGCTTCAAAAGCCAAGTATTCATTGAATAGGGGACAATTTTCTTTTTCATGGCCTTTCGATCTGCATCTAACACACCATATATCTTCTCTTTTATCGTTTCCTTTATCTTTCTTCATGTCTTCGACCTACAGAGAAAAACTAGTTAGCTGACTCAAGATCTGACTCATACTTGAGATGGATTTTTGTTGGCCCTTTGTTATGAAAGGAAACAGAGAAGAAGGAAAAAATGGTAAAAATCGAACTTCACGGAAGACATAGTGACTTTCACTGGGTCGAAGTGAACAAAATAACAAAAAAGAGGGAGAGAAATGAGGAAAAGCAAGTTGTTGGATGAGGAGATCGAGGAGAACAAATCAGTAAGGAAGATGGACCAAGGACAACTCAAGAAGTGGAAAAAGCCATCATTGGATGCTTTAGAGCACCATGCACGAGAAGAAGGAAAGACAGGCTGGCGAAGCCTGGAAAAATTGGATCAAGTTGACCTAGCGTTTTAGACACCTAGGATTTTGATAATTAGGGTTTTTTACACCTAGGTTTCGACCTAAGGCTGTCGAGGAGGGACTGTAATGTATAAATAGAGGTCGAGAGGACCTAGGTCGGGTCGGTACTAGTGGTGGGGATTGATATTGATTGTTTTTTGTTAATATATTATTGTACTGTGAGAGAGAGGAGTGCTACGAGTGAGAGCCTTCTGGTATTGTATGATCTTCAGCTGGGTGCGAAGATTAGATCCTGCAGCTAGGTGCATAGGAAGGGGGAAGGAAAGAGAGAAGAAGAGAGAGGATCTGTTGGCCATGAGTGCAAATTAGAACTGTAAGCTTTATCTTAATATATAATGAGCACAGTTATGTGGACATAGCCCTAGAGAGAGGGTGAACCACATATATTTTGTGTTGTGTGACTGATTAATGCTTTAATCTCCGCCATTATTATACTATTCTTTTCATTACTGTGTTAGATCAAGATCTATATCTATGTTGAGTAGATCTTGTTGATAAGTTCTATACTAATTGTTGTTATACAGGATTCCCCTTGATATTCCCCTGTTTGTAGACATCTCTGTCATGCAACCCCCTCATAGCTTCTTCAGGTGAGACTGCATCTACGTCGCAAGTGTTACCGAAAGGGCCAGTAGATAGGGCTTGTTGGTGCACTCTTGGAATGAACCCTGGGTCTACTCCTGTGCCAACAAATGGTTCCTTTGCTGAGACAAAAATATTTTTAACGGAATGTCAAGGTGGTTCCCATCGAAGACATAGATTCATAAGTGGACAGAGGATCAAGAGGAGGACTTCGCTGAAGCCCAGAACAAGAACCCTAAACTGAGTATTGAAGATTGGATACAAAGATACATCTTCACTGACATTCATGAGATATTATTTGGAGGAATCCATGAGGATCTACATGAGTGGTTGTCTAGGTTAGCTGACACACAGTTTGAGATCACATCTAGACCTCATGTGGTTTGGAAACCGAGAACTTGTTTAAGCAAAACTATGGATAAGAGGGTTTCTACAGTGGGGAAGAGGTAGATCTAATCGACGAAGAGAATCCAGAGCCCACTAGAACAGAATAAGGGGAAGTTGAAGAACTACACCAAAGTGAGCCAGAAGACTCAAGAACTGTGCGGACTACTGAGGTAAGTAATGTTAATCCTCCTGTTGTCCCAACAGTACTTAGCAGTCAGAACAGTCAGAACCACTAGAATCTTTAGAGTACTATTACTAGTATCTCAACATCTACTCAGACAAGAAGTCTAGTCAGCTCTATGGAAGATGAAATGAGACTCCCTATCTTTAGAGGAGATGGATCTAAATATCTATATTAGCATTGGTTTCTGTGTGAAGCTGTATGGAATATTAAAAGTATCACCGATGAATCCATCAAGAGAACACAGTTCAACACTACGCTAAGGGACCACACACTGAGCTAGTATATGAAACTTGTCCAAGGACTAGCACAACCTACGCCCCTGAATGAGATCAAGAATGGGTTGGTTGCAAATTTTAAGAAACATAAGTCGGATTCACAATGTATTATAGAACTGAAATAGATTAAACAAAGGGTAGTAAAACTTGTTTGGGAGTTCGATCAGAGATTCAAGACCCTGACAAGAAGATTAAATTTTCAAATCCTCAATGAATAGAACAAATAATGGTTCATCGTTGTGTTGTTATCACACATAAGAGTCCCTTTGATGCAACAGGAGATTGCATCATAGGCAGAATCTTTGGAAATCGCCATGAAGCTTGAATCAACACCAATGGGAGAATCTAGCTCAGGCATTAGCGAGATCATGATCCAGCTAACTAGTTTAACTCTACAAGTTGAGGACATGAAGAAAGATAAGGGAAAAGACAAAAGGGAAGATATTTGGTGCATAAGATGATGATCTAAAGGCCATGATAAGGAGCATTGTCTCATGTTTCATGAGTACTTGGCCTCAGGGGCACCGATCCCCTTGAAGCAAGTTAACCTACCCTGGTGCGATGTATGTAGAAATAAGCATCGCCCAGGTGAGTGCTACTACATGCAGAAGCATGTTCAGACACCCACAAACTTGTATTGTACATTCTGAAAATCAGCGGGGCATGATGATCAAGATTGTAGAGCTTATGATCTCATGCATGAAAGGTCGAGAGACATATACAAGATTCAAGGCGAAGTACAACAAGAAGGAAACACTCTGCAGTACAACTGCTCGGGGAGAGGAAACTTCAATCCCTGTGGTGGATACAGAGGATGAGGAAGAGGAGGAGGTATGGGCCAAGGCGGAGGACAAATCATCTGTTACAATTGCATGCAGCCAGAACATCTAGTAAGGGATTGTCAGAATCCTTGCACAACCTGTAGTTATTGTAACTCCTTCGAGCATGTCATAGAGGAATGCCCTGTGATGCTGGATAAACTTCAGGAAAGTTGAAGACCTCAGCAGAAACCAAAAGTACAATTGATATATGTTGAACCTCGCAGAGAATACTCTAGGTTTGTTGTTATCACTCGAGGAGGCACTGCTACAGGAGAAGACAGAGCAACCCGAGGAAAGACTAAAAATGACCATGAAGTCAAGAAAGCTATAGAAATACCCCAATGTTTGATGCTAAGAAAGAAAGACAGATATTTGAGGAGGTAAGAAAAGAGTTCAAAAGAGGTCAAGGATACTCATGAGAGAGACAACCATAAATCAAAGAATATGGCACGCCTCAGGAGTTTGATTCATCTGCATCACCAACTGAAGGGAAAGAGGTAAGAAAACTCATGGAATTTTTGTGCACTTGTGTTAAGTTGATTCAAGATAAATCCATTGTACAAGAATTACAATATTTAATCAAGAAGTATGAGCTAGAAAAGATAGACCCCTTACTGAATAGGGTAGTGCACCAATTTGGAAAAAGGAGAAGGAAAAATAAAGAATTACACTTGAATGCTAAGATAGGAGAGTATGAGATAGACTATGTGGTCCTCGACTTAGGGTCGGAGGTCAATGTCATGATGAAGAAGACTTGGGAACTGATGGGAAAAACCAAGATGATATATTCCCCTATCAGGATTTGCATGGATAATCAGCAAGTTGTCAGCCCATTTGGTCGATTAGAGAATGTCCCAGTGGATATCGATGGAGTAAGAACCTTTGCAGACTTTGAGGTAATTGAAATTGTTGATGATAGTTTCTCTTACTCTGCAGTGTTAGGAATTGATTGGGCCTTTGATAATTATATTGTTGTTGATCTAAAGAAAAGAGGCATGAAATTTGAGAAATCTGTCCTTAGGGTCATTACACCTTTAGATCCAGATGAGGGTCCATGATATAGAGAGCCCATTAGGGAAGAAGACCACGCACTTGAACTGGAAAACATATACAAATTAATTTCCAGACAACAGGATTATATCAACCCTACAGCTAATGAGAATCTGAGCTGGTGAAGTGACAACACATGTTCATCCGACTTAGAAGAAGTGTTGGAGAAATGGCAGAACCATATGTACGAAGTATCTACAAGAAAATGTGCTAGGCTAACCAGAGAAGTTCGTTGGATTGGCAAAACAGTGAGTAAAGTACCTAGATTTGATGGGTTGAACCCTTTAGAGGACTTCTTCTTAGAATTTGAGACAAGCGTACCAACACAACAAAGGCTTTTGGCAATGGATAATGTCATGAAATCCACACCAGCAAAATGGTGGGGAACGCACAAGGGAAACATCACAGGATAGACACAATGTCGAACTCTGATGACAACACGGTTTTCAACACAAGTAGGAAGTTGCGAAGTAAGATACATAGGTCGAAGCTGCCCAAAGGACCACGTATGCAGTTGTGAAGAGGCCTAGAGTGACATTCCTAGAGAACAATGGGTACACAGATTTGAAAATACGTTGGATACCACCCCGATTAACTAGTACCTTCAAGCAGAGTTGCGCCTCGTCACTTCAGAATGGGAAGGAATGATCCACAATTTTATAACCACCTTTTTGTTTGAAAGTGAATTTCCTTTAATAGATCAATCACTATAGATGGTGAGAAAGAAATTATTTAAGGAGGCATCTGACCTCCCTTTGGAGGAAGAAGAGGATGAATGGACTGTGCCCCTCCAGAAGCTGCAGAACTGCTACAACATTAATGCCAACGAAGACGATGATCCAAGGAAGGTGAATATCGCAAAAACTGAAGGCCATAGAGATGTAGAATGACCAGGAGTTGAACTGCCATTCATTGGACAACCAATAAAGATAAAGAAAGTCAATATTGGGACAAAGGAGACACCAAATCTTGCCAATGTTGGAGATTATTGGGACGCTGCTACCATTGACAAAATCACAGAATTATTTCACGAGTATTAGGACATGTTCTCGACCAAGTTCACTAATATGAAGGGAATCAAAGGACCTATGGGAGAGATGAGAATACCTTTTAAATGAGATGCAAAGACATTCAATCAAATACCCTACAGATTGAACCCAAAATATAAGGAAAAAGTGAAGATTGAGCTCGACATAATGCTGGAAGAAGGAATTATTGAACCTGTCGAGGAATTGAAGTGGATTAGCCCCATGGTAGTGAAATATAAGAATACAGATGAGATTTGGATTTGTGTAGATCTCAGGAAGATGAATTATGCTCATCTACATGATCCTTTCCCTACACCATTCGCAGACGAAGTGTTGGATAATGTGGGAGGCCAAGAAGTATCTTCTTTTACAGATGGGTTTTCAGGAAACCATCATAACCACATCACCAAGGAGGACCACCATAAGACTAAGTTTTACATAGAGTGGGGATCCTACCAATATATAGTAATGCCATTTGGATTGAAGAATTCCCCAACCATATTTTCCAGGGTAGTGGTTGAAGTGTTCAAAGAATTTTTGCATAATTTTTTAGAAGCATATTTTGATGACTGGACTATTTTTAGTTTGTTGAAAAATCATATTGAATGTCTAAGGCTAATGTTGGATAAACGCAGACAGTGTCAAATTGATTTAAATATGAAGAAATACCTCTTCTTCTCACGATTTGGAGTATTATTAGGTCATATTGTATGCAAGCAAGGATTGTTGGTGGATCCATCCAAGATTGCAATTATAGTTGATTTACCACCACCTACTTTAGTCAAACAAATGCACACTGTGTTAGGACATACTGGCTATTACAAGAAATTTATCAAAGGATATGCTCATATTACTGCGCCAATGGAGAAGTTATTAAACAAAGACTATCAGTTCGGTTGGATAGAAGAATTCCAGCATAGCTTCGACACACTGAAACAAAAGATGGTAATTGCACCTATAGTCTTTCAAGACTGGAGCAAGGAATTTTACGTGCACGTTGATGCATCTTCCATTGCATTAGGAGTTGTACTGGCACAACCTAGAGAAGGGGACATTGATCATCCATTAGCATTTTCTAGCAGGAAGTTGTCCACAGCCGAAGTTAATTACACCACTATAGAGAGAGAGGGACTAGCCATGGTGTATGCATTGTAGAAATTCCGCCACTATTTGTTGGGAGGACACATTAAAATGTTTACTGATTACTCCGCATTGAAGTACCTAGTCAACAAGCTAGTGTTGGGGTGGAGAATGTGCAGATGGCTTCTGCTATTTCAATAGTATGATTTTGAGATCATAGTTAAGCTAGGAAAAATGAACAAGGGCCCAAACCACCTGTCAAGGTTGGAACATGGCGAAGCACATACCAGTATGGAGGCTACTTTACCGGATGCAGAAATGCTCGCCATTAGAAAGACTGACGACCAGTTTGAAGACATAGTCAAGTTCCTGTCAACATAAATGGCTTCGAGTGAGTATACAATCTCCTAGAAAAAACAACTAGTTGTGTGCACTGCATATTTTTCACTGATAGTTGGTCAACTATATAAAATGGGACCTGATGAGAGACTGAAAAGATGCGTTATGGAAAAAAAGCATCTGATGATCCTCGCAGAATATTATGAAGGCATCATAGGAGGACATTACGCAGGGAAAGAAACTGCGCAGAAGGTTCTACGAGATGGCCTTTGGTGGCCTACGTTACACAAAGATGCTAAAGAATATACTAGAGCATGCGATGTATGCCAACAAGTTCGAAAACCATCCTGGAGAGATGAGATTCCATTAGCACCGTAGATGACCTTGGAATCATTTGAAAAATGGGTCATTGACTTCATGGGACCTATCAACCCACCAGGGAAGTGCATAGGATCAAGGTATATTATCACTACGACATAATACCTAACTAGATGGGCCAAAGCAAGAGCAGTCAAGGACTGTAGTGCAACTACAACTGCGCATTTTATATTTGATGACATAGTAACCATGTTTGGATTCCCTAATGTCCTTGAGTGATCAAGGTACACATTTCATCAATAAGATAGTTGAACCCAGGACTAAAGCATTTGTATTCCACCATAAGAAGAGTACACCTTACCATCCACAAGAAAATGGAACGGTTGAAGCATTCACCAAAATCCTGGAGACAACATTGACAAAGATTTGCAGTATGAACATGGATGACTGGGATTTAAGAGTGCGAGTAGTACTCTGGGCTTATAGAACCACTTGCAAGAAATTAATAATGCAGACCTTCTTAAAATTGGTTTATGGTCTTGAAGTTGTTGTCCCAATGGAGTACTTGGTACCAAGCTTAAGAATTGTTGCATTTATAGACATGGATGATACTGGAACTGCTCATGAGAGGATAGCATAGCTAGTTGGTATAGAATACGATAGACTCATTATAGGCTTCCATCAGGAAGTTCAGAAGGAACGAGAAAAGGCCTACCACGACAGGCACATCAAGAAGAATATATTCAAGCAAGGTGATTTAGTACTGGTATTTGACAGTAATTTCATCAAACACCCTGGGAAGTTCAGAACAGATTGGCTTGGATTGTACGAAATCACCTATATCACATAAAGAGGAGCTGCACAGCTAAAGATGTTGAATGGATAATGGAAATAAGGATTGGTGAATGGGAGTCGGCTGAAGTTGTACTATGACAACCAACTGCCTCACAGCTCTAAGGAAAGGCACAAGGAAAAGGGTTTAGGTACCAGGTGTAGTTGAAATTGGGTACCAACACAGAAAAGACAGTCTGCACAAGGACGAGAAGGAGGCATAAAGAAGAAAGCAAGGGTTGCACTGCGCAAACCAAATTCTAAGTAAAATGGAAGGATCATATCTGAAGTACCTCGGGACGAATCACAAGTGAGTGTTGGGGGCCTGTTGGCCCTTGGTTATGAAAGGAAATGGAGAACAAGGAAGAAAAGGTAAAAATAAAACTTCGCAGAAGACATAGTGACTGTCACTGGGTCAAAGTGAACAAAAGAACAGAAAAGAGGGAGCGAAGTGAGGAAAAGAAAGTCGTTGGATGAGGAGATTGAGGAGGACAAATCAACAAGGAAGATGGACCGAGGACAACTTAGGAAGTGGAAAAATCCATCATTGGATGCATTAGAGCACCACGCATGAGAAGAAGGAAAGACAGTCTAGCGAAGCCCAAAAAAAATGTATCAAGTTGACCTAGGGTTTTAGACAACTATGGTTTTGATAATTAGGTTTTTTGACACCTAGGTTTCGACCTAATGCTATCGGGGAGGGACTGGAATGTATAAATAGAGGTCAAGAGGACCTAGGTCGGGTTAGTACTAGTGGTGGGGATTGATATTGATTGTTGTTGGTTAAGAGATTATTGTACTGTGAGAGAGAGGAGTGTTGAGAGTGAGATCCTTCTGGTATTGTAAGATCTTCAACTGGGTGCGAAGATCAGATCCTATAGCTGGGTGCGCAGGAATGGGGAAGAAAAGAGATTAGAAGAGAGAGGATATGTTAGCCATGAGCACAAATCAGAACTATAAGATTTATCTTAATATATAATGAGCACAGTTCTATGGATGTAGCCCTAGAGAGAGGGTGAAACATGTATATTTTGTG
Organism: Picea glauca; assembly: GCA_000966675.3. Lineage (NCBI taxonomy): Eukaryota > Viridiplantae > Streptophyta > Pinopsida > Pinales > Pinaceae > Picea > Picea glauca. The sequence goes on from JZKD02S1645371.1 coordinate 496,596, forward strand.
TTGTGTGAGTGATTGATGCTTTAATATCTACCATTATTATATTGTTATTTGCATTACTGTGTTAGATAAAGATCTATAGCTGCATGGAGTAGATCTTGTTGATAAGTGCTATATGAATATTGATTATTGTTATACAATATTCCCCTTGATATTCCCTTGGTTGTAGACATCTCTATCCTGCAACCCCCTCATAGCTGCTTTGGGTGAGACTGCATATGCTTTGCAAGTGCTTCCAAAAGGGCTAGTAGCTAGGGCTTGTTGGTGCGCTCTTGGAGTGAACCATGGGTCTACCCCTGTGCCAACAATTTTCCCATAAGGGTTGATTTTATCTTCATGGCGATATCCAATGCCTCAAACTGCAAAGAAATATTTTGTTGCATCAGAGGAACTCTTATGTTGGGTAAGAGCGCAACAATGAACTATTCTTCATTCTATTCATCTGGGATTTGAAAATTCAATCGACCTGTTAAGGTTTTGGATCTCTGATCGAACTCCCAAACAGGTTCGACCACCTTCATCTTGATCTTTTTTATCTTTGTAATACATTGTGACTCTAACTTGGGTTTCTTGAACTCTGCAATCAGTGCATTCTTAATCTGATTCAGTGGCTTAGGCTATGCAAGTCCTTGGACAAGCTTCATGTACCAACTTAATGCATGGTCCCTTAGAGTGGTACTAAACTGTGTTCTTTTGACATCTTCATCGGTGACATTTTTAATATTCCATACGGATTCACATAGGAACCAATGTTGATCATCATCTTCAGATCCATCTCCCCTAAAAATAGGAAGCATCATCTCATCTTCCATAGATCTTCCTAGGGTTCTTTACTGAGTATGTGGTGGACTGCTAGTGACACTGCTCTTGAAGCTTTGGTGGTTGGGATTAGTTTGATTTCTTAATACTACTGAATCAATAGGAAGGATAATAGTAATTACTTCAACAGTTTTCACAGTTTATGAAGTTTCAAGCTCTTCCCGGCGAATTTCTTCAGCTTTTCCTTCTTCTGTCTTGGTGGGTTCTGAATGCTCTTCATCCATTACATCTTCCTCTTCTCCACTATAGAAACCTTCATCTTCGTAGTTCTTCCTAAACAAGTTTGCAAGGTGGACTTCTCTGAACACTCTCCCACTTCGCGTACATCCAGCTTCTATGTCATTGTCGTTGTCCGAGTTCTTTAACATTAGCTTTTCTATATCCAACCAATCTATTGTATCTTCAATATTTTCTTCTCATGCAATAGAATATTGAGTCTCAACTTCAGGAATTGTAAAAATTTCCCTCTAGGTCCCTTGAAGTAATATATCTTGGCTTGTTTGTATGAATCTACTCTGTCAACAACAAACTTTGTGATGTACCCTCCAATGGTACTATCAAACTAGTGATCTACTCCTCATGATACGGTTCTATCAACTCTTTTGACCTTATTGATCAGCTCCAATGTCTAAACCACATGAGGTCTAGATCGAATCTCAAACTGGGTATCTGCTAATATAGTTAGCCACTCATACAGCTCCTGATGGATTCCCCCAAAGAATATCTCGTTTATATTAGTAAAAATATCTTTCTCCAACCAATCCTATGTACTAAGATCAATGTTATTGTTCTGGGATTTAGTGAAGTCCTTTTCTTGATCCTCTATCCACTTTTGAGTATTTGTCTTCGATGCAAACCACTTTGACATTCCCTCAAGACGATTCATGTCTCGGCAGTAAAACCATTTGTTGGCACAGGGGCAGACCCAGGGTTCATCTCCAAGAGCACACTAATAAACCCTAACTATTGGCCCTTTCGGCAACACCTGTGAAGCAGATGCAGTCTCACCTGAAGAAGTTATGAGGGGGTTGCAGGTCAAATATGTCTACAACCAAGGGGAATATCAAGTGGATCTAACACAAGGGAAGAGCAACACTCATATATCACTTATCATCTTAGCTCTACTTTGCACATCTACTTATAATATCTAACACAACAATGCAATCACAATATATCAATGACAGAGATAGAATATCAATCACACATAACACAAAATATACGTGGTTCACCATGTCTATAGGGATACATCCAGAAAACTGTGCTTTATAATATATTAAGTTGAAGCATACAGTTCACGTCAGCGCTCTTAGCTAGAAGATATTTTCTCTTCTCCTCTCTTTCTCTCTCCTCCCTACGCTCCTAGCTGTAAGGTTGATCTTTGAACCCAACTGAAGATCTTACAATACCAGAAGGCTCTCACACTTAGCACTTCTCCTCACCCAACAATAATATCTCATAACAACAATGCCACTAGATTGACAATAATATCGTACCAAACCAAACTAGGTCCTCATGACCTTTATTTATACATTACAATTACTCATCGACATCCTTAGGCCAAAACCTAGGTGTCCAAACCCCTAGGTGTCTAAAACCCTAGGTCAACTTGACCCATATTTTCAGGTCTTCTCCAGCCTATCTTTCCTTCCTTCACGCACGGTGGTCCAAAGCATCCAACGATGACTTTTTCTACTTGTTGACTTGTCAACGATCCTTATTTCTTGTGTATTTGTCATTCTTGGTCTCCTCGTCCAACAGCTTACTTCGCTCTGTATTTTCTTTTCTTTTGCTCACTTCGACCTAGTATCAGTCATTGTGTCTTCCGTGAAATTCTTATTCTCCCTTTTCTTCCTTGATCTTTTCTTGCTTCCATAACCAAGGGCCAACAAGAAGTTTCTAAGTAAATAAATCAGCACCGGAAAATAGGGGAGCACGCAGGAAATAAAGTAAAAGAAGTGTCATAAAAAAAGGAAAAAGAAACACCGAGAAAAGCAATTAGAAAGTGGAAAAACTAATGAGGAGCAGTTCGAAAGTGGACAAGTGTCTACTTGGAACAATAGTTGGATCAATGAATAGAAAATATTAAGTCGAGGAGAAAGTGAAAAAACCTAATCTACTTAGGGTTAGGGTTTTTGTAAGGGCTTTGTCCCAGTTTTGTATAACTAGAATGTATTAGGATAATGAGAGGGTTGTCCTTTTGGGTTGACATATGTATTATTGAGATTGTAATAGGTATTTTTGGGGTTGAGTAGAAGATCTTGCTGAGATACTTTAGAAATATGTGGAGATTGAATGTAATGGAAAAATAATTGTATAGTGCGCAACACTGGATTTATAGAGAATATGAATGAAGATCCCAAGAGAAAAATATTTGTGGATATAGCCCTAGAGGGGGGTGAACCATGGTATATCTGTATTTTATGTGACCATGTGAAATGTCTATGATTATATTTTTTTTAATGAGTTTTTATGATGAATATGTTATATGATAAAGGAATGAACACTACGCAGTAAGAATAAGCTAATGGAATGTGTAGAATACCACTAATAAAATGAATGTTATAACTAGTGTTTAGATCAGAATATTGTGTTCCAGCAAATAAATGCTTGTCATTGAACACCTGTGGTTATAATGGAATGAAGTACTACTATAATAGTTTTGACAATGGTATGGAATGATATATAATGAGGTTTTTAAGGTTGAAAATAAGTAGGTTTAACGCCTCTGAGAGAAACACATCCCATCCCTAGGCCACAAACATTTGAGTCCTGTGACCACCCATAGAATCCATCTCGGGAGAGACTGTGCAATAAACTTTGTGCATTGTGTTTCCTTATGGTATCCAGAAGGGATGATGGTATAAGGGTTTGTTGGTAATATCGTAGTTAGAACCTAGGTCAGCCCACAGTAAACCCAACATAGGGCCTCAAAACAACCACAAAAGTTCGGGACTCGAAAAACTATAAAAAATGCCAAAATGAAAAATGGTTCTTTGAGCCAGTGGAATAGGTGGGTGGCCACTAATATCCTCCTGGATCAATCTTGTACCCTTAGGAATCAATGGTCTCCATTGTGTGAATTCCCCAAGGAATATTTCTCCGAATCAGAACCTTGGTGAGTCGCTTTCCTTGTTGAAGGAGCTGCACTTCTTGACTTGTGAAAGGTTGTCGTGAACCTAATGTTGTAGGGATTGGACCTTTTTAACCAATCTAAATGCATGAGATGGCAGTGTGTAGAAGGAATATTTGTTCTTTGCTTAAATATTTTTGACCTACTTCTATTGGATAGAAGGCGCTTGGACAAAGGTTGTAGTGGTCACAGTGTCCTTTTGTTCACCTTCTTCCTGAATCATGAAGAAGATAAACTCTGTCATATGAGAGATGACTTTGCTGCAATTTTTGGTTGAAACAATAGTCGGAATTACCTCTGGTATCTTTTCGAGGTGATCCCCTAGAGTAACAATGACACTATGGGGTTTAGACTCACAAAAAGCATGGCACCTCCACATATATGGCTAGCCAAAAAGAACATCACAAACATCCAACAGTGCCACATGGCATAATACCTCATTCTTCAAGGGCTTTATGTCATAGGAAAGGTGACACTATTGGTTGATCTTGGCTCTTGACCAAGTTTTGAGGATTCTTGGTCATGTTTGACCTAGTTTTGGGACTTCGATAGGTTGTCGAAGGCAGAGCGCAAGACAAAGTGGAGATCGTAAGATGTTGGCCCCTTTCTAGGTATTTTTTGGTTTTGGGATTATGTAACAGGTATGGGAATGTTGGCCCATGGGTTTACCCATGTTTAGGCCCGATTTTGTAATGTATAAATAGAAATCTAGGCGATGTAGGAAATAGTTTGATCTATGTGATCGAAGAGTTGTAAGTTGTGCTAAGTGCCAGTAATAGTTGTAAGTGCTTCATTCATACTGAGTGAGACTTGCAGAGCTAAGTGAAAGTTACTGTAACAGACTATATGTAGGCTTTATGTTGTAACCTAGCTTGGGGAAGGAGGATCTAACGAAGAGTGAGCAGATCTCTTGTCCTTTGCAAAGTTGATCCTGAGGCTTTGTGCATGTAAGAAGATTGAAAGAAGATAATAAAGAAGACGAAGAGCTAGTGGACGTAGCCCCAGGGTGGGGGTGAACCATGTATATTCTGTGTTATGGTTTCCTTCTGCAATGTATTGATGTGTTTATCTATTTACTTGTTTAGATGCTTTGATATAGATGAATGATAGATATATATGTTGATGTTACATGCTTAAAAATATGGATGAATGCTATATCTGACCTATGTGGATGTTCTTAGTTCTTGAACATACTAGATCTGGTTGAATAATGCGATGCTCTGTAATTAGGGTTTTGTCTTCGAAGTAGATACTGGTTTAATACTAATGAACTGTAATTGCTAAGTGCGTTGATAAGGTGCTATAATCACAGATATGTGTCCCAGCTAAGGTTGCATACATCTGAGTCCTGCAACTAGCCCTGCTTCTACCTCGGGTGAGAATTCACCTGCTTCATAGGTGTTGCCAAAAGGGTCGGTAGTTAGGGTTTTGTTGGTGTGGTGTTGTAGCATTGAACCCTGGGTCTGCCCTTGTGCCAACAAATGGTTCCGTTGCTGGGACCAAAACAATGATTGTTGGGAACTAAGGAAGAATAAGTGTTGTGTGAAGATCTGACCCAAACTGTGATTGTTGAGAACTGAGGAAAAGAAAGGAAGATCTGTGCGTAGATCTATTGCTTGAATTGTGAAGCTCTGTGCTAAGGAAGGAGGTAGATATAAAGAATAGTTAAAATTTTTATATCTAGAAGCTTTGTGCTCTGCCGAAAGAAAGATAAGTGGAAATTTTTGTTTTAAGAATATGGATATAGGTATCTTTGATAAATTTTGTCCTGGCCTGAAAATTAGGGCACAACTAGAAGAAAGAAGATTTGATATGAGTAGATATGATAAGAATAGTGAAATATATGTTATTCCTATGCATAGAAACATCGTTTGGACTAATAAATGGATGCAGGATCCTAAAAATAATTTTTTTCAGGTTAGCTACCATGATCCTAGCGCACAGTACAAGAAAGGATGGGGATCATTTAAGAGAAAGTGAGGATTAACTCATTGTTACAATTGCAGAAGACTAGGAATTCTTGCTAATGAATTCCCTGGTAGAAGACCAAGTTGTCTTTGTTGTAAATCTATGGATCATGAAGTTTTGGATTGCCCTAGAGTTATTGCCAAACTTGAAAGAATGAATATGGAACAAGTAGACCCTGAGAAAGGTCAAGAAACTGAGACCATGGCAGAACCCAAGAAGGAATTAGATACTATACTATTACAGATGAAAGAAACCTTGAATGACCATAAACATACTAATCTATCAGATATCTTAAAAGAGAAAGAGCAAAGAGAAGTAAGAATAGGATACTTTGACATTGATTGTATTCAGAATGAAGAAACACGGGTGAATATTATGACAGAAAGAACTTGGGAAACTTTAGGAAAGCTTGCTATGATTCCTTCATTGAGGGGAATAGGATTATTTAGAGGAAAGTTGATAACCCTATGTGGAAGACTTACCCAGATATCTATGAGTGCTCATGGAACTTCGACAGAGGGAGAATTCAAAGTTGTTAAATTTATTGAGAATAGCGCCCCATTTGCTATATTACTAGGAAAACCTTAGATTGAAGGGGGTCAGGCCAGAAGGAAATAAGAAGAAGTCTTAGAGTATAAGAAGCAAGAATTTAAATATTTCATGACTAGGAGGATTGCACACTTGATTGAAGAACATAAGAATAGATCGAAGATATTTAAAACTAGAGACTTGGATGTCTAAATTGGAAGAACACATGAAGACTCATAGAAGAATGAAGCACCTACCCCAGATAAAGAAGAAGTATTGCCCCTGAAAACTAGGAAAGAATCTCAATAGTGCGAAGTTACTATTCTAAGAGGAGATAAGAATCAGAACGAAGAGAGGAATACCGAGACAAATCCCATTGGAAAGCAGGCTAGAAAACTAAGAAATAAGATATCAAAGATCGAAAAAGTTACAGAAGGTTCCAGAGGGAACTTCGTAGAAGGAAAATTTACAAAACTGGAACTTCGTCAGGATATCAGAACAACGTCACATCGCACTTCACCATGGCACAAAAATATATCCATTTGGAAGAGTATAACCATTATACCAAGACCCCAAATGGGTAGAATGGCATTTATGGTCACAAATCCCACCATCGGACCATTGGGACTACGTCGTAACGGGACGAACTGAATTAATGAAGGCTTCTCACCCTTTCGAGAGATACATTGCCTAGTTATCTACTTATTTTGTCGAACCTTGCACCAAGAACACTTTTTCCAACCATGATTATCTGAGCCTACAAATTAGTTGATTTTACACAGTGATCATCATGCTATCACCATTCATCCCGTTGCATTGAGTAGTTATTCTTCAAACCCGAGATATTCAACCACAAGCGTGTATGTTCGAAGAACTTAGCACAGTTGAAGAGTCTATGAAGGAGGTACTCATCGAACTCATGACTGAAATAGTAATGTCTATGTCCGTGGGTTTACAAGCATAATCGACAAGAAGAGTACAAGCCTCTTCATCGACTACTTGCGGATCCAGACCATCCCAAGTCGTCATAGAAAAGAGAACCAAGCACAGAGACAACATAGAAAATGCAAAGCTAATCCCGACCATCTTAACTGACTACATCCTGCCTCTATCTGATGCATTGAGTCATGATAGTGTGCCAAGATATTTTGAGTACAGCATGGTTACTGCGTATCTCTTGAAGGGATACGCGCAATTCAAGCGCATAAGGACAAGATCACAACGTTGAATTTCAATGACTTCAACTTAGGTGACCAAAAGAACCATAGTATTCTCACCCCATATAAATACTTGACCAGGATGAAGGTGAAGAACTCAAAAATAATCCCCCAGCCGTGGACGATGAACCTCATCGAGTCCACCCTGTTGAATGTAATGAAAATCCCACACTTTGGAAGGCACCAAGAATTTAACACCCGTTTCAAGCTCCTACTTTCATGTTACCATGGAAACTACTTATGGATAGACCGTTCTATCACAGTCAATCCAATGTTCATCCATAGGATCATCTGATTAAGTATGCAAGGACCCAACCCATAGGACTTGTATCCAGGGAAAGCCATGGATTGCACATTAGAACAAAAGATCAAGGATACATACGACGATGTTGAGAAGGGGACGCGAGGCTACAAGGTAGCTTCCATCCAGAATGGCGCAGTACACCTCTCATGCCAATTAATCGCAAGAAAGCTAGTAAAGAAGAAAAAACCCACGCAGGTCAAAGGATTTGTCGTTGACCTCGCAGGGAAATGTGTGGAAGGCGTATAGATGAGTTGGGTGAAGTACCTAGTTAATCAGTTAGAATTAGACTTCCATGAAGCACATGATCAGAGCTATGAGTTCCACTTTAGCTGGCTCCTGATCCTCATCATGTTTGTTGCTAGGGAGATGCTCGAAGCTTCCACCTTCCCAGACATTGATCCATTTGAGCCGCTTTCCATGAAATTCACCACACTTTGGTACTTAAACGATATGGGAAAACAATGGCAGTTGAATGCATTTTTTCATATATACTATCTCCAGATGAAGAGGTTTATCGAAGCTGAACCTCACATGACTCCGAACACCCTACAATGGTTTCGACCCCTCATGAAGTTCTGCGCAGATTGGCACTTCATCTATATCACCGCGCGAGCTGATGAGCATAAGGAGGAGCTTCATTCATACTACAAGATCACATAAGAGGACCTCGAGGAGATAACTATGGACTGGTCAACAAACTTCCTTATCCCTGCTGACCCTGCAAAGATGTATGATCACAAACTTGTCAGCCCAGAG
>JZKD02S1645371.1:512422-523766 GCA_000966675.3 Picea glauca
TTTTGATTTTGACTTTCTGATCCTTGATGAAGTCAACATACTTCAACAATTCAAAGAATTGCTTCTCATATTCGTCCATTTTCATGGTTTCCAACTTGAGTTCAAAGAACTCTTTCATATTTCTTTCATAGTAATGATCGGACAAATATTTCTCTTGGAAATATCCCTTAAGCTACCTCCATCATATTATTTTCTCATCAAGGTTCTTGGCTTTCCTAACTTGATTCCACCACATGGTTTCCTTCCCTTGGAAGTGGTAGGTAATAAATATAGCTTCCACCCAAGATGGGTAATAATGTAGCTAGAAATATGTATTCATTTCCAATATCCATACCTATGACTCTTCTCCTTTCATTTTCTCACCATTGAAATTAAGTGGCTTAATCTTCCTGAGGTCTTCTCCTTTTCCTCTGAACATGAGACAAACTTGGGATTCTCCCTGAACTTGAACTTGCATGAGCTCCTATAGTGGAATACCTTGGAGAATGATAGAATATACTCATGATTCTTGATTTCCTATCATTCCCATGATCAATCTCTTTTTCTATGCGATCTTGATGTTGATACTTGTCTAGCACTAGCTACTTTTTTGGTGCCAATGTCCTTGTTAACTTGCTTCTGTAGAATATTTCGGATTTGAAGTATCTCTTCTTGAGCCTTCATTATCCTCTCATTATCGTCCCTATAGCTCTACACTTCTTTTTGCAAGCTTTTCATAGTTACAGCCCCCTGCATGTCTCTTCTTCCATTAGACTCAGTCTCGGCATTACCCATGATGGTATGAAGATCTCCAATTTCTTCTTCATGGTTGTATAACCCTTGCACATCCTCCATGTATCTATCTCTAATGTAGGAACTAAAGTATGCTTTTCGATACCTTTAATTCTGCAAGAGTGTACTTAATTGTTGTTAGAATTAATCATATTGCAAAATATTTATCAATTTAGATTACAGGTCATTCTTCATTTTAAATTATGAATAATATTAATGCACTACTCTCAAGTAGGATTCCTTAAATTCATTAATTTTAGAATCAACTTTCCAACGACTATCCTCATGTCCCATTTTGAGTTTTGAGTGAATAGTTACAACAATTACAAGTTGCAATTTTCACTACTACAAGATTAACTTTTAGCACTTTTGAAGAAAATACAATGCACAAAATGAAATTTTGGGTCGATAGATCTCTTCTAATTCTCAATATATTTCCAACAACTATTCATTTTCCCGAATTTGAGCTTCGAGCTAAAAATTATGGTGGCAAAATTGTGAAGGAATATTCTTTGGCATGTGCAACATAGTAGCAACACTCAACAATCGTTCGATCATTTTTTGATTAGATCTCCATCGTTGATCGGTCTTAATGGATTCACTGTGAATATAGCCATATCTCTTCTTCATACCTTTCATTAACTCACCACCAACACTTACTTTTTTTTTCCTTTGTAGACTCGCGGACTCATGAGCTCATAAACTTATAACTTCCCTTCATAAGTTCGTCCAAGAAGTCCCAACACCTATGATTTTTCCATCTTCATGAACTCGTGGACTCATAGTATCACATCCTTATTTTCATAAGTTCGTCTGATAAGTCCCAACACTTAGCCATTTTTCCATCTTCATGGACTCGTAGATTGATACTTAGACAAATATTCAAGATTTTACCGTGGTTTCGTGGGACTGACACTTAGATTTCAACGTGGCCCCACACCATCTGCCAACTATCATCCCTTCCAATAGGTAACTTCCACCATGCAAACACACATCTTCCTTCTACCATGTCATCTGACATGTGGCCTCCACATCATGTTGAGATCATCGTACAAAAAAATACCCATGTATTTTTCTGATTTTCTTATGCTAGAAACTTTCAAAGAGGCTCAATTCTTCACATTACCCCTGAAATTCTCTCAGTTTTACTCTAGTAATTTAAATAAACAACTTGCAGACATACTCTAGAAATTAATTGTCAACGATTTTTCTCTTCAATGTTCTTTTAACTCGTCCCATCTAGGATCAACATTGAAAACGGGGCTCCAATACAACTTTGTAACGCACCCAGCCACCCAGGATGGGACATGCCACACAAAACTCTCTCATTGTTATCTCTAAAACCATTTTTGTAACATACCCATCCTCCAACTAAGAAACATCACATGTGGAATACACATAACAATGAAACTTCTTCTAACTAAAGTAATTCTTTTACTCTTAGCCAATTTCCTATATCTTACAACTACAAATTTAAAATGTATTTAGCTATTTTCTATAAGCACAAAATAGATGCATCTAAAGCATGCTAATAATCAACATGAAATACAACTAAACCATTCATTAAATAATCATATAAGTCATTCTCATTCACATAGATTTCATGCACAACAATAACACATGTATAGCTAACTCAATACAAGATAAAACACTTATCTTTAAACAAGAATCGTGCAACTAGCTTCATGGGATGTATATTCCACCCAAACATAGACTTAATCTTCCAATTATAAACATCCATACACCCTCAAGATGAGGCTATTAATCCACAAAAGAGAGTGGTATCTCACAGTCCACTTGCAGCTCATAAAGCTCATAATCCAATTGATATTCTCCTACAATTATCCCGACTTTTTCACCAACTCTCTTCCTCTTGACCTTCCCAACCCAAAGAATGCACCATTCGTTTATCATGTATCATCCAAGGGATTTACCATCCATTTATTAGGGATAACCCAAGGAATGTGTCATTCATTTATCAGGGTCTCTTTGGCACAGGTAACTAGGAATCTCTCATCTAGGAACTCAAGGGAACTTGTTGCTAGGAAAAATATCAGTAAACAAACAAAAACACTTCTTATTTTAGTGCAACTCACACAAGAGCTCACTCTTTAGGTGTAACAACCTGGATTTTTAGTTCTCTGACTCCAATTTTCTCCAATTGCACTCTAGAATTCAACCTCCATGGTTGCACTAGCTCCAAGATTTTTCTTTCTCGTCTCTTGCATAAAACTTGACTGACTCACGAAACTTCCCTCTCCAACCCACATGAAATTCCTCTTTTTTGGATTGCCTTTCTTGACTCACACTCTTCCTTAATATGATTGTACTCAACCCCCCCATGTGCCCAATAAATATGCAATGTGACCACTCACACCCACCCTCTTACATGTATTCAATGATTGGATTTCAGAAGACTTAATTCTAAAGTGGAAGGTTCGGATACAATAAAAAACTTTAGGAAAATTGGTTAAATTAATATACATGGGTAATCCCCTTTTGACCCCTCTTGGCCATTATCCTAGACACTTCCCTCTCTTATGGATTAATTCATCCCCCGTCTCTTTTCCATGGCCCCTTAGCAACTGACATCACATTTTTATTATTAAAACATTGAAATACAATTCACATATTACATCGCCTGGTTGTAGCCACATATTATATCCACATAAGAATTAATTAATATGGGGATTATAATGGGGATGTTACTAGAAATTTAATACGACACATAACTAAGAAATTTAATACTAGAAGAAGTACATAAGAAACCATATTTAGTTCATCAAAAGAAAATAACAAATTTAAAGAAGGAGTATTGTTTTCCAAGAATGAAAACATAAGTAGCTAAATACATTGCTAGGTGTCTAGAGTGCCAACAAGTTAAGGTTGAGCACCATCACCCCGCTAGATTATTGCATCCTATACCCATTCAAGAATGGAAATGGCAAGTAATCAGTATGGATTTCATCACTCAATTACATGTAACTAAGAAACATAATGATGTCATAATGGTTTTAATTGACAAACTTTCAAAAGTTGCACACTTTATCTAGGTAAAATCTACTTACAAGGCTATAAAAATTGCAGATATTTTTATGAAAGAGATTTTTAGGATGCATGAGCTACCTAAAAAAATCATTTCTTATAGAGACAAAAATTTCACTTCCAACCTATAGAAGACCTTGTTCAGTGGTATGGATATACAAATGAGCTTTAGTACTGCTTATAATCCTCATACTGATGGTCAGACCGAAAGGACTAACTACATTGTTGAGGATATGTTGTGAATGCATATTACATATTTCCCAACAAAACATGAGGATTATCTTCATTTAGTTGAATTTGCATACAGTAATGGTTATCAGTCATCCTTAAAAATGAGTCATTTTGAAGTGCTATATGGAAGAAGGTATCGAACACTTGTAAGTTGGGACAATCGTGTTGAAAGACTCATTTTGGGGCCAAACATTTTAAAGGAAATGGAAATGATAGTTCATAAAGGAAAACAAAACTTTAAAGGTGCACAGGACATGCAAAAGAGTAGTGTAGATTTAAAAAGGACACATACAAAGTTTAATATTGGAGATCATGTCTATATAAAAGTGAAACCCAAAAAAAGTTCACTCAAACTTTGAAAACATTCTATGTTGTCACAATGGATTTGTGGGCCTTTTGAAGTTGCTCCCAAACTAGGACTAGTAGCCTACAAGCTTGCACTGCCAACCAATTTGAAAGTACACAATATATTTCATGTTTCAATACTAAATAAATATGTGCATGATTTAACTCATTGTTAATTGGAATGTGATCCAGGTGGAACTAGAAGGTGAGTTACATGTGGAACCTCTACACATTCTTGACATGAAGGAAACTTTGTTGTGGAATATATCGATCAGCTAGGTTAAAGTGTTGTGGAGGCACTTTACTTTTGAAGATGCCACTTGGGATATGGAATAATCTATGACTAAAACTTATTCATTTATGTTCCAGAGTTTAGATTCTCATATGGAACACCGAGGACGGTTTTCAGTTCAAGGGGAGGAAGGATGTAATATCCCTCCATTTTAAATAATTTTAAATAATTGTAATTATTGAATTATTATGCTGAGAAAAACTCAAGTTAACATTATGTTAGCATAAAAATTTGATGGTGAAAAATATTTTTGTAAATATTGTTTTAAATTTACAAACAAATTGATGAGAGAATCGAGTTATAAAAAGAGTAATTCTTTATTCCATGGGAAAGTGAAAAAAAGATAAAATCCACCAGGGTAAATGTTGTCCATCAGGAAAAGTGTAAACCTACTACCAAGGATGTGGGAGGTGGGGGAACAAGCTAGGAAGAATTTAGGTCAAGACTCCCCAGAGTTAGGTAAGAGGATAACTTGAAAAAGGAAAAACCTGGGCAATATATTCTTCTTCTATGAGAGAAGAGAAAACACAAGTATGGTGTAAGGAGGACGTTGTTGAGTATTTGTGCAAGGTTTCAACTTCAGGGTTTAGAGAAAGAGTCAAGTTCTGGAATTTACCTGGAAAGGGTTGTTGACATTGTCAGTTCTCATGGAATAAAGGATTAGGGTCGAGGGTGATAGGAGAAATTAAGTTGTGGTTTCTTTGATCTATGGTTGGGAGGAGCTCGATTCTCTCCTCAGTTTGTCGCTAGTGCATCTTTTGGATTCATATATGTTTTTTCCGATCTTTTATTTATGTTTATTACTAGTTGTCGATAGTTACAGTAAAAAATGATTATATACATTTATTTTCAAATGGCTAGAATAGTCTTGCTAAGAGTTACAATCATAATATTTATTCAATTTCTTGTCAAGTAACTAGAGTATTTTGAATATAAATCTTCTAAGAAAGATTAGGTATTTTATTTGGTACTTGATGATGAGATCTTANTTTTGATTTTGACTTTCTGATCCTTGATGAAGTCAACATACTTCAACAATTCAAAGAATTGCTTCTCATATTCGTCCATTTTCATGGTTTCCAACTTGAGTTCAAAGAACTCTTTCATATTTCTTTCATAGTAATGATCGGACAAATATTTCTCTTGGAAATATCCCTTAAGCTACCTCCATCATATTATTTTCTCATCAAGGTTCTTGGCTTTCCTAACTTGATTCCACCACATGGTTTCCTTCCCTTGGAAGTGGTAGGTAATAAATATAGCTTCCACCCAAGATGGGTAATAATGTAGCTAGAAATATGTATTCATTTCCAATATCCATACCTATGACTCTTCTCCTTTCATTTTCTCACCATTGAAATTAAGTGGCTTAATCTTCCTGAGGTCTTCTCCTTTTCCTCTGAACATGAGACAAACTTGGGATTCTCCCTGAACTTGAACTTGCATGAGCTCCTATAGTGGAATACCTTGGAGAATGATAGAATATACTCATGATTCTTGATTTCCTATCATTCCCATGATCAATCTCTTTTTCTATGCGATCTTGATGTTGATACTTGTCTAGCACTAGCTACTTTTTTGGTGCCAATGTCCTTGTTAACTTGCTTCTGTAGAATATTTCGGATTTGAAGTATCTCTTCTTGAGCCTTCATTATCCTCTCATTATCGTCCCTATAGCTCTACACTTCTTTTTGCAAGCTTTTCATAGTTACAGCCCCCTGCATGTCTCTTCTTCCATTAGACTCAGTCTCGGCATTACCCATGATGGTATGAAGATCTCCAATTTCTTCTTCATGGTTGTATAACCCTTGCACATCCTCCATGTATCTATCTCTAATGTAGGAACTAAAGTATGCTTTTCGATACCTTTAATTCTGCAAGAGTGTACTTAATTGTTGTTAGAATTAATCATATTGCAAAATATTTATCAATTTAGATTACAGGTCATTCTTCATTTTAAATTATGAATAATATTAATGCACTACTCTCAAGTAGGATTCCTTAAATTCATTAATTTTAGAATCAACTTTCCAACGACTATCCTCATGTCCCATTTTGAGTTTTGAGTGAATAGTTACAACAATTACAAGTTGCAATTTTCACTACTACAAGTTTAACTTTTAGCACTTTTGAAGAAAATACAATGCACAAAATGAAATTTTGGGTCGATAGATCTCTTCTAATTCTCAATATATTTCCAACAACTATTCATTTTCGTGATCTTGAGCTTCGAGCTAAAAATTATGGTGGAAAAATTGTGAAGGAATATTCTTTGGCATGTGCAACATAGTAGCAACACTCAACAATCGTTCGATCATTTTTTGATTAGATCTCCATCGTTGATCATTCTTAATGGATTCACTGTGAATATAGCCATATCTCTTCTTCATACCTTCCATTAACTCACCACCAACACTTACTTTTTTTCCCTTTGTAGACTCGCGGACTCACGAGCTCGTAAACTTGTAACTTCCCTTCATAAGTTCGTCCAACAAGTCCCAACACCTATGATTTTTCCATATTCATGAACTCATGGACTCATAGTATCACATCCTTATTTTCATAAGTTCATCCGATAAGTCCCAACACTTAGCCATTTTTCCATCTTCGTGGACTTGTAGATTGATACTTAGACAAATATCAAAGATTTTACCGTGGTTTTGTGGGACTGACACTTAGATTTCGACGTGGACCCACACCATCCGCCAACTGTCATCCCTTCCAATAGGTAACTTTCACCATGCAAACACACATCTTCCTTCTACCATGTCATCTGACATGTGGCCTCCACATCATGCTGAGATCATCGTACAAAAAAATACCCATGTATTTTTCTGATTTTCTTATGCTAGAAACTTTCAAAGAGTCTCAATTCTTCACATTACCCCTGAAATTCTCTCAGTTTTACTCTAGTAATTTAAATAAACAACTTGCATACATACTCTAGAAATTAATTGTCAACGATTTTTCTCTTCAACGTTCTTTTAACTCGTCCCATCTAGGATCAACATTGAAAACGGGGCTCCAATACAACTTTGTAACGCACCCAGCCACCCAGGATGGGACATGCCACACAAAACTCTCTCATTGTTAGCTCTAAAACCATTTTTGTAACATACCCATCCTCCAGCTAAGAAACATCACATGTGGAATACACATAACAATGAAACTTCTTCTAACTAAAGTAATTCTTTTACTCTTAGCCAATTTCCTATATCTTACAACTACAAATTTAAAACGTATTTAGCTATTTTCTATAAGCACAAAATAGATGCATCTAAAACATGCTAATAATCAACATGAAATACAACTAAACCATTCATTAAATAATCATATAAGTCATTCTCATTCACATAGATTTCATGCACAACAATAACACATGTACAACTAACTCAATACAAGATAAAACACTTATCTTTAAACAAGAATCGTGCAACTAGCTTCATGGGATGTATATTCCACCCAAACATAGACTTAATCTTCCAATTATAAACATCCATACACCCTCAAGATGAGGCTATTAATCCACAAAAGAGAGTGGTATCTCACAGTCCACTTGCAGCTCATAAAGCTCATAATCCAATTGATATTCTCCTACAATTATCCCGACTTTTTCACCAACTCTCTTCCTCTTGACCTTCCCAACCCAAAGAATGCACCATTCGTTTATCATGTATCATCCAAGGGATTTACCATCCATTTATTAGGGATAACCCAAGGAATGTGTCATTCATTTATCAGGGTCTCTTTGGCACAGGTAACTAGGAATCTCTCATCTAGGAACTCAAGGGAACTTGTTGCTAGGAAAAATATCAGTAAACAAACAAAAACACTTCTTATTTTAGTGCAACTCACACAAGAGCTCACTCTTTAGGTGTAACAACCTGGATTTTTAGTTCTCTGACTCCAATTTTCTCCAATTGCACTCTAGAATTCAACCTCCATGGTTGCACTAGCTCCAAGATTTTTCTTTCTCGTCTCTTGCATAAAACTTGACTGACTCACGAAACTTCCCTCTCCAACCCACATGAAATTCCTCTTTTTTGGATTGCCTTTCTTGACTCACACTCTTCCTTAATATGATTGTACTCAACCCCCCCATGTGCCCAATAAATATGCAATGTGACCACTCACACCCACCCTCTTACATGTATTCAATGATTGGATTTCAGAAGACTTAATTCTAAAGTGGAAGGTTCGGATACAATAAAAAACTTTAGGAAAATTGGTTAAATTAATATACATGGGTAATCCCCTTTTGACCCCTCTTGGCCATTATCCTAGACACTTCCCTCTCTTATGGATTAATTCATCCCCCGTCTCTTTTCCATGGCCCCTTAGCAACTGACATCACATTTTTATTATTAAAACATTGAAATACAATTCACATATTACATCGCCTGGTTGTAGCCACATATTATATCCACATAAGAATTAATTAATATGGGGATTATAATGGGGATGTTACTAGAAATTTAATACGACACATAACTAAGAAATTTAATACTAGAAGAAGTACATAAGAAACCATATTTAGTTCATCAAAAGAAAATAACAAATTTAAAGAAGGAGTATTGTTTTCCAAGAATGAAAACATAAGTAGCTAAATACATTGCTAGGTGTCTAGAGTGCCAACAAGTTAAGGTTGAGCACCATCACCCCGCTAGATTATTGCATCCTATACCCATTCAAGAATGGAAATGGCAAGTAATCAGTATGGATTTCATCACTCAATTACATGTAACTAAGAAACATAATGATGTCATAATGGTTTTAATTGACAAACTTTCAAAAGTTGCACACTTTATCTAGGTAAAATCTACTTACAAGGCTATAAAAATTGCAGATATTTTTATGAAAGAGATTTTTAGGATGCATGAGCTACCTAAAAAAATCATTTCTTATAGAGACAAAAATTTCACTTCCAACCTATAGAAGACCTTGTTCAGTGGTATGGATATACAAATGAGCTTTAGTACTGCTTATAATCCTCATACTGATGGTCAGACCGAAAGGACTAACTACATTGTTGAGGATATGTTGTGAATGCATATTACATATTTCCCAACAAAACATGAGGATTATCTTCATTTAGTTGAATTTGCATACAGTAATGGTTATCAGTCATCCTTAAAAATGAGTCATTTTGAAGTGCTATATGGAAGAAGGTATCGAACACTTGTAAGTTGGGACAATCGTGTTGAAAGACTCATTTTGGGGCCAAACATTTTAAAGGAAATGGAAATGATAGTTCATAAAGGAAAACAAAACTTTAAAGGTGCACAGGACATGCAAAAGAGTAGTGTAGATTTAAAAAGGACACATACAAAGTTTAATATTGGAGATCATGTCTATATAAAAGTGAAACCCAAAAAAAGTTCACTCAAACTTTGAAAACATTCTATGTTGTCACAATGGATTTGTGGGCCTTTTGAAGTTGCTCCCAAACTAGGACTAGTAGCCTACAAGCTTGCACTGCCAACCAATTTGAAAGTACACAATATATTTCATGTTTCAATACTAAATAAATATGTGCATGATTTAACTCATTGTTAATTGGAATGTGATCCAGGTGGAACTAGAAGGTGAGTTACATGTGGAACCTCTACACATTCTTGACATGAAGGAAACTTTGTTGTGGAATATATCGATCAGCTAGGTTAAAGTGTTGTGGAGGCACTTTACTTTTGAAGATGCCACTTGGGATATGGAATAATCTATGACTAAAACTTATTCATTTATGTTCCAGAGTTTAGATTCTCATATGGAACACCGAGGACGGTTTTCAGTTCAAGGGGAGGAAGGATGTAATATCCCTCCATTTTAAATAATTTTAAATAATTGTAATTATTGAATTATTATGCTGAGAAAAACTCAAGTTAACATTATGTTAGCATAAAAATTTGATGGTGAAAAATATTTTTGTAAATATTGTTTTAAATTTACAAACAAATTGATGAGAGAATCGAGTTATAAAAAGAGTAATTCTTTATTCCATGGGAAAGTGAAAAAAAGATAAAATCCACCAGGGTAAATGTTGTCCATCAGGAAAAGTGTAAACCTACTACCAAGGATGTGGGAGGTGGGGGAACAAGCTAGGAAGAATTTAGGTCAAGACTCCCCAGAGTTAGGTAAGAGGATAACTTGAAAAAGGAAAAACCTGGGCAATATATTCTTCTTCTATGAGAGAAGAGAAAACACAAGTATGGTGTAAGGAGGACGTTGTTGAGTATTTGTGCAAGGTTTCAACTTCAGGGTTTAGAGAAAGAGTCAAGTTCTGGAATTTACCTGGAAAGGGTTGTTGACATTGTCAGTTCTCATGGAATAAAGGATTAGGGTCGAGGGTGATAGGAGAAATTAAGTTGTGGTTTCTTTGATCTATGGTTGGGAGGAGCTCGATTCTCTCCTCAGTTTGTCGCTAGTGCATCTTTTGGATTCATATATGTTTTTTCCGATCTTTTATTTATGTTTATTACTAGTTGTCGATAGTTACAGTAAAAAATGATTATATACATTTATTTTCAAATGGCTAGAATAGTCTTGCTAAGAGTTACAATCATAATATTTATTCAATTTCTTGTCAAGTAACTAGAGTATTTTGAATATAAATCTTCTAAGAAAGATTAGGTATTTTATTTGGTACTTGATGATGAGATCTTA
>JZKD02S1645371.1:533107-604843 GCA_000966675.3 Picea glauca
CTTCAGATTCAAATTTGGTGGATCCCAGGATGTACAGGTAATATATCAGATCCTTGATGTACCTGGTTAATGCCAGGCCAGATATTTTATTTGTAGTGAGAACCTTGAACCAATATTTGGTTGAAGACAAGGCAGTTCTAGTGGGTGGAAGCGAAGCATGGTACAATTGTATATGATTTGTCTCAAGTGATGAAATGAGCCTACATATATATACAAATTATGATTGAGCGGGAGTGTAGTAGATAGATTAAGCACCTTAGGGTGCTTCTTCAACTTGGAATGAATTACAATTTCATGGATAAGATGGAAGAAAGTTTATGTAGCACTCAATACAACATAGACGAAGTATGTCACGGCCAGTGTCACAAGTCGTGAAGTGGTGAAACTTCATAAGATTCTTGCAGGACTTCATCTAAGACATGGTATAGAAGGGAGAAGTGAAGCTCCAATACTTATCCATAGATGTGAATATTGCAGATATCCTCATATAGTGGCCATGTTCACTTGGCTACGGAGGATGATACACGAGATTAACAATATTGATTTGGCTAGTGATGAGCATTGATGTTTCAACATGGGATATACATTCCCCTAGATTCGTCATGCATGGGGCTATGCTAGTGTTGATATGACAAAGGGGAGACTGACTCATTCACTCATGGGGATATACTAGTGGTGAATGGCCCATGTATGTTGATGTTCTCAAGGTTCATACATACATTATTCCTAGATTGGTCATGCACAGGGATATGCTACTGTTGATATGACCAAAGGAAAATGATTGACTCATCCATGAGGCTTTGTTACTGGTGAGTGGCCTAGATAAGCATCATGAAGACATTATCCCAGATTGGTCATGCACGGGGCTATGCTAGTGCTGATATGACCAAGGGTAATGATTCATTCACTCACAGGGCTCTGCTAGTGGTGAATGGCCTAGGTGTATCCATTCTCTTGTCAAGGACTGGATGGAATCAAGATGTTATCACATGCATATTCTCATATGGAATGCATGTGTGGAGATGGCACATCAACATGGATCATGAATACAACCTTTTTATGATAGAATAAATCCAAGTATGGATAATTCCTCCCTCATTGATAGGGATTGTTGGAGATTTGCAACTTCAGATGGTCATTCTCCACAAGAAAGTACAAGAAGACCCATCTACAACATTACAAAAGCCTCGAGAAGAGAAGTCGTCCCAACAAGAAAAATAATAATAAAATTGAAGACCCATAAATAAGAATTTGGCCCCATATTAGTGTCGAGATAAGTGTTAATACGCGACTAACTCATTTCATTTTTATGGCGAGAAGACTCCTTTTGCAGTGCGTACAAGGGAGCTATTGCCACAATTTTTGGCTATTTTGCTATATCTTGGTTTTGGTTGTCTTGGAGAGTGCACCAAACTAGGAGAAGCTATTGCTTGGTTATTCTTGGTCATATTATTGAGGAGATAGGTCTTAGTGATGCTAACCCTGGGGATGATCTTTTATATATGGTATTTTGGCTATTAATGGTGATGTACTAGTAATATCTTGAATTGAATTCTTCTAGAGAAAGGTTGTTGCGTTTTCTCCCTAATTTGGATTTCCCATGATAAACTCTTGTGTTCTTGTGTTTACTATGTATGATTAATATTTCTAAATATTTTTATTTCCACAACAGTATTATAGTTGAGATTTTCAATATATAGTTATTCTATGATAATTGTTGTATGAAATTTTGTTTCTTTTATAATCATAAAACAATAACTATAAAATCATATAAAAGACCAACGATAGGGAAATATGGTTCCTATTACCATTTTATTTTCAAGAGCAAGAATCTACATTTATATATATTAAATAAGAGGACTCGAATCAAATACATACAAACTATACAAAGTATAAGCCTAGGGTTTAAAAAGATGAAGTATTAGAATATATCGTCTTGGTAAATTAATTCATCCATGTGACCCATGAAGTAAACAAGAATAGCTCGATGAATTTGTACAGTCAAGCCCATGACCATAAATGCAAAGACGAAGAACCAATACTTATGTACCTTCAAAGGGAAATGGAGGATTAAGTGGGTTTCGTTGCTTGATGAAATGCCCTCTCTTCCTTGGTGTCGGTCAAGGCGTCGACCAGGGAATAGCCATTGTTGTAGTTTGGGAATAGCCATTGTTGTAGTTTGAAAACAGGCTAAGACATGGTCGTAGTCTGCAAATGCACTTACCTGCAACAAGGCCAAAAGTTAAACACCAGGATAATGAAGGTATAGTAGATCACATAAACTGCTATAAGAAACTATAGAAATACTTGTTACCTGTGGTCGGTTATCCAACCAAAGAAGTAAGCCTATTGTATCCATTTACTGGCACATTTTTGGATTTCTCTACAATAAAGAGTAATGATATCACTCACAAGTAAAGTAAATAAGCCACAAAGTTAGCTATGAGAGAAATAAGACATGGTTAGAAACCTCTTACCATGCGACGACCCTTCTATGAAGAGGCTTGGTGACTTAACCAGCCTGATAAAACCATTTAATTGTGGAGTAATCACAAAGTTTATTCTCTACATCAATATGAGGATATCATACGATTAGAATGGAATATCATAGAGAGGAAATGAAAAAAATCTTAATTGCAAATGTAATATTCACCATTAAAACCATAATCCGAACCTCGAAGAAAAACCACCTACGTGAGGACTCCATGGGAGGAGTGTATCTTACAAGTCTGCATTTGTTTATCAGATAAAAAGTTCACAGGGTTAGAGGAAATGGAGCTGAGCTCTACATTTCCCTCCAAACCCACATAAACAAGCTAAGTTAATAGCTCGTACGAGCATTAGTTTGTAATAATGGCGCCAACAGAGGAGATGTGAACTTGAGTTAACAAATGATTGTGATTATTTATTGATATCCGTGAATTAAGGACTTGCTAAATCGTATCCAATACAGCTATTGAGTGTTCAGTACAACACAAGGTCATTCAATGCCAAGTCGTAGGCATTCAATTAATAAAGGAAAAACAAATTCTTGTATAAGTTAAGCATGGGATTGACCCACCCAAACCTTTAATACGACGGTTAAAATCATTAATATATATTGTAGTGGAAAATCCTAAGGATTTGGAATGAGGAGTAATGTAAGTGCACTGTAATTAGAATCCTATGGGATCATAGATCATTTAATATTGTATATTAAGTGGCTTAGAATCCCATGTGATTATTGTCTATTTAAGTTTAATAACTATTGTTAGGAATTGATAGGAATGGCATATAATTTTAAAGGATTTATGTTTAGTATGGATTATGGAGTTACAAATATATAGTTTATAGACATAAATTCGTATAGTGGGCGTACACAGTGAATGTGCAAATCAATATTTGGATTGATGCAATGGTTGAGATGCATCTAAGAGATGTATTGAATACAAAGGGTCGTAACTCTTTGTTTAATGACCATTAAAATCCTAATGATAATTATAACATGTGAAATTCAATAAAGTTTACATATTAGTATACATATTCAAACAATCGCTGCTAGATGGGGATGACGAGAAATGATAGAATGATAACTTATGTTGAATAATGTGCAACTTGAACCTTTAACTTGTCGTGAGAAAAATAATTATGGCATAATTAAAGATCAATATTGTTTTTAATATAATTTAACATAATAAGTGCAACAAACATGATGAATCTACTTTCCTTGACATGATAATAGTAAGTATTTTTTAGAAAAAAATTGAGTGTTTGGTGATGTTACAACTATATAACAAAGGAATGTCTTGGGCAAGAGGGGATAAATTAAAAGTATTGTTATGATGTTCAATTGGTGGGGTACCTATTTCATCCATCACAGACAAAACTCAGAAGTGCCTAGCCTAACCAATAAGCCAAGGGAGGAGCAAGGGGTGGGGAATTAAAGAAGGGTGCATCTTCATTAACGTATGATATTGCATGTATTCTATATGTTTTAATCAATAGATCATTGGTTTTCCTCCATAGCATTTGTATTCAATTCATAAATGTTTAGATGTGATTCATTGTATTAAAGATCTGATTAGAATCAAATTAGATCTACAATTCTAATCCCATTTAGAGAAGTAGAAAAGTATTGTTTGTCTTTGGTATGAAGGAAGCAGGTTGTGGAATTGGTAGTAGAAGTTTCAAATCTGCAACAATGAGGAGTTACGAAGGACAACTTACAAATAGAGGTATGAAATATCCATCCCTCCTTAGGATAGTGATGAATCCAAGTGTTTCAATCTGGATCTAGGGAAACCATAGGAGTATAAACCCTCTTTTGTCTAGGATAACTAGTCTAATCCTGGGGATATCTTGTTGATCATTCAGTGAGATCCATGTGGTGTTTTGTCCCATAACATCAATAAACTCCCTAAAATTTTTACATCTCACATATATATGCTCTTTAACAGTTGTAAATATGGCATATGCAACTTTATATACGCTCACTAACAGTTGTACATAATGTGCATGCCTCAAAATATTTTAAAAATATATATAATTTTCAAAAATGTGCCTTTTTGGGTGGATTTTATGGTTTTTTTTTTTATCCAGGTGGATATCGGTGGACACCCACCTTTTCCAACTCGCTAAAACAGTTTTTTGGCAATTTTGGCAATTTACTATTTTTAGCAGTTTTAACTTCCGGGGCCATTTTGATGGCCTAAATGAGGGTTTTTTGGGATCGAGCTTTCAATGGTAGCCAAAGGCGAGATTGAGCCCCCAAAATGAATCTCCTTGACAATGCCTTTCCAACAGGCTATCGTGCGCCTAAAATGGAGATCGTATGCAAAAGTTACGACCTCAGGAAGTTGATGTACTGACTTACCCAAACGGGGCCCACATGACTTTTGGCGCATGATCTCCTAGGGTTAGGTTTTTGGATGTTTAGGGTTTTTTACATTCCTGTTTATTGTAAAAATGCCTCAGATCCTCATTGTAATCATCGTCTTGTGAATGAGTGCATCTGTCACATCTCTTCTCAGAGATAAGTCGCCACCATTCTAGCAAGCTTGTTTTTTGTTGCATTTTATAGTTTCAGCTTAGTTCATTATTGAATAGAAAACCAATTTTATTGCATCTCTGTTATTCTGTGTTGAGCGTATTTTAATAATATGTATTCATTTTGTTATGCTCATAAAATTCGGATCAGTGGTATCAGAGCGATCTTCTCCTTATCTTCTTAATGCATGTCCCCAACGAGGTCAGGGTACAAAGAATTGGGTCTCAAGCTTGTTTCTCTTGAGGACAAAAGCTCTCGCAAGCCCAAGCGACCTCTCATGGCAGGAGAAAAGAAATATGGCGGGAGAGGAGATCCCTTCAAAATGTTGCTTGAGGAATCCCTCACGCAACAGAGGAATGAGATGATGGATAGTTTCGTGCAAATCCTTCGGCGACTACCAACAGGCAATGCATCTTCCTCTAGCAAAGGCGTTGCCCCCTTCAAGGTACAAATAAACTTCGATATTGTTATATTTCAAGGTTATATAGATGCAAATGTTGTAGAAAAGTGGTTGAATCTACTAGAAGGGTATTTTTCTGTCCATAACTTTTCGAATAGAGAAAATATTACTTTTGCACTCCTGAAAGTCGTTCCCCATGTCAAAGATTGGTGAGAAACTTTCTTTGAGCAAAAGGAAACAGAGGAACCCTCATTATTTACAGTCGTGGCCACCTGGGAATCCTTCAGGGATTCTATTAAGGAACAATATTACCCTGTCGGAAGTTATGACAACTTGTATACCAAATGGACCACACTACGACAAGAAAGAGACCAAGCAGTGCTAGAGTTCACAAATATCTTCCATACATTGCGCACCAAGCTGGGTATCAAATATTCAGAGCGACATTTGGTGCTCAAGTATCGCAGTGCTCTTCATAGATACATGCAGACCGAAATTGAATTTATGTACATCTCATCCTTGGGCGTGGCCTACCGATATGTCGTCAAAATCGAGTAGAAGCTCAAACAAAAGACATGACAATTTTGGGCTGGGGACCCCTCACAGCAAAATCCAGGAAGGGCAGCCCCAACCCATAGAACAAAGGACAGAGAAATGATGGACAATATCATCACAACCAATCTAATATGCAAGTAAAGAAGGACACCGAAAAGACAAAGAAAGATATCGAAAAGTGGTACGACTTCCATAAGAGCCCTTGGCATAACACTATCGACTGCTGCTCAAAGCAGTCATCGGTGGCCAAAGTAAAATCCAATGAATCAGATGCATTTTTTGACTCTGAGTCAGAACCAAAAAGGGGAAGACGGATCATTGAAGCGGAACCCATTGCCATCGTTGCCACCACCATGCTCTAGCCTAGTGAACCAGACGAGTCAAAAGAAGGCTAGCGCCTATTCCATTCACAATGTGGATAAAAGGCACCCCACTACACTTCATTGTTGATAGTAGTAGTAAGAAGAACCTCATCTGAGCAAAGGTCGTCAAGTGGTTGGCCCTACCGACAATGCCACACCCACAACCCTACACCATTGGATGGCTCCGCGAAGGAAGCGAACTTTGCGTTAGCCAACAGTGTTGACTATCGTATGGAATCAAGCCCTTCAAAGATGAGGTAATGTGTGATGTTTCTCCTTTAGAAGTTTGTAATGTCCTTTTGGGCCAACCTTATTTATGGAAACATCATGTTGTATATGAGTCTAGGCCTCGTAGTGTTATTATTAGTTTGAACAGGAAATTGTACAGGATACCCGAGGCAGTCCCTCCTAGTGCTATTTTCTTAATCTCTGCCAAGAAATGCAGAAAGGTCATATCTCAGATCGGGAAATTTGTCTTCTTCATGACTCTCTCTCAAAGTGAGTGAAAGATCGAAGCCATATCCAGATCCTTCACGGTCGATCTCTCCACACAACATAAGAAAGTGGATAAGGCTGTGGAAGAATAATCATATATCTTCTCCTCTCCTACCGGGATACCTCTACACTGCCAGGTCAAGCATTACATCGATCTGACCCCAGGCACACTGCTACCCAATGGGCCAGTCTACCACCATTCTTTGTTATAAAATGAGGATATCAAGAGGAAGATCCAAGAACTGTTCCACAGGGTGCACATACGTCCCAGCTCACTGCCTTGTGGGAGCCCAATCGTGTTGGTGCAGAAGAAACAAGGGACCTGGAAACTCTACATTGATTACCAAGCCCTCAATAAAATCACATTCCAAAACTGGTATCTGATTCCTTGAATCGATGACCTCCTTGATCATCTCACGGGGGCCAAATACTTTAGTAAGATTGATATGAAGTCTAGTTACCACCAGGTCCCAATAGAACAGTCAGATGTATGGAAGACCGCCTTCAAGTCAAAAGAAGGGCGTTTTGAATGGTTGGTCATGCCCTTTGGTTTGACAAATGCTCCAACAACTTTTATGAGAATGATGGATGTATCCTATGACCTTTCACCAAAAATTTTGTAGTGGTGTATCTAGATGAAATCCTCATCTACAAAAAGACTTGGATGGAACACTTGCAACATATTTAACAGGTTTTGCATGCCCTGCGACAACACAAACTATATGCAAACTTGGAAAAATGCTCCTTCATCATGGACAAGGTCCATTACTTAGGCTACATTGTTGATCGACATGGTATGTATGTGGATCCAACCAAGATCCATGTCATAAATGACTAGCCAGCCCCAACGACACTCACTGAACTTTAGAGCTTCTTGGGCCTCGCCAATTTCTATTTCAGGTTTGTGTTAGGATTCTCTCATATCACATGGGCCCTCAGCCAAGTAACTAGGGGTGGTGGTAAAGAAAACAATGTGTGGGTCTGTCCCAACAACAAGCCTTTGATGACATGAAGAATCGTTTGTGCTCATCCCCAGTACTTTCATTACTGGACCTGCAACATCCCTTTGAGATCGAGACAGATGCTTCAGACTATGTTGTGGGCGTCGTTCTCACTCAACATGGCCACCCTGTGGCATATCATAGTGAGACACTATCAGATGTTGTCCATAACTACCTTGCATATGACAAAGAAATGTACTCAATTGTGCAAGCCTGCCGCCTATGGAGACATTACATTCTTGGGAAGGAGACAATCATCCACACTGATCACAATCCACTACAGTTCATGCAAACCTAAGGAAAATTGTAAAATGACCACCATCATAAGTGGTCCACATAATTACAACACTTCCACCTCAACATCAAGTATAAAATAGGAAGTACCAACCGAGTTGTTGATTGCCTCAGCCGACATCCAGTTGAGACACTCACCACGGTGCTAGAATCTTGCAGCCATGAAACCTCTGCATGGTCCCACCTCTACGAGATAGACCCTAAATTCTCCACCACCTACCAAATTTTGGGTGCAAACTCAATGGTCACTAATTTCTATCTTCAAGATGGGTTGTTGTGTCATCTAGGCCATCTTTGCATTCCATCAAGCGAGCATGAGAAGCTAATTTGGGAAGCTCACTACAATAGAGTGGTAGGACACTTTGGCATAAAAAATATAGTGGCAGTGCTACATAAACATTTCTACTAGCCAAAAATTTGACAAGATGTCGGCAAGTATATTAGGTCCCGCACTATCTACGCTATTTCCAAACCGACCACTAAGAAACAGGGCCTATACAAAACTCTTTCTACTCCTAATAGGTTGTGGGAACCCATCTCAGTGGAGTACTTGTCGAGCCTCCCATCCACCAAGATGGGAAATGACTATGTTTTTGGGGTTGTTTATCGCTTTTCCAAGATGGCGATTCTAGTCGCCTGCAAGAAAAACATCACAACCGAAGCCACTGCCAAGCTCTTCTTTGAATGAGTATGGGTACATTTTGGGATCCCAAAAACTATTATCTCATACCGTGACAGTGGGTTCCTTATCACATTCTGGTCGAGCCTCTAGTCACTGTTGAATACCAAGCTCACCAAATCCACCGCTTTCCACCCCCAGACAGATGGCCAAACTAAGGTCATCAATCAGATGATTGTATATATCCTGCGCATGAACAATTCAAAACACCGCCGCACATGGGATGAGAGTCTTCCCTATGTCCAACATAGCTACAATCGAGCCCTGCATAGTTCAACTGGACACAACCCCTTTCAGGTGGGGTTGAGATTCCAACCATTGGGCCCCATGGATGTTGCACTACCACTGGTGACCACCTCAACTGAATCGTCCCCTACTCCACCAGAAGCTGACAAAACCACCCGGTTCATTGAGTGGATCCAACACATCTGCCAATAGGTTCAGGATATTCTATAGAAGTCTAATGCCAAGTATAAGCAGTGTCATGATCAACATTGGGTGCCACATAAGTTTCAGCTGGGAGACAAACTTTGGCTTCACTTCCAGAAAGAATGCCTTACAGGGAACCATCGGAAGCTTCACCCACTCCATTACAGGAAATACATCACCAAGGCTATGGACGACAATGATTTTGAGCTCAACATTCCCCCTTTCCTTGTCCTGCACCTAATCTTCAATGTGGCTCTCCTTCGGCCATATTTCCCACCATTATTGGACACCTTAGAGATATCAAAGCATTTGAAACCAACATAGCTCAAACCTGACTGCATGCAATAGATATTTAGTGATCATATTATGGACACCCATATCAAGGGCACTCAACAACAAAGGATCCATCTTTATCGAGTTGTCAAAACAGGACAGCTCCTGCACCAAGGTATGTGGCTCACCCGGGGCCAAATTCAGTAGAAATTTCTTGATCTGATGGGGGAACTCAACGCAATGGAGACCATTTATTCCTAAGGATGGAGGATTGATTGAGGTGGATATCAGTGGCCACCCACCTTTTCCAACTCGCTCAAAACAATTTTTTGGCAATTTTGGCAATTTAATATTTTTAGCAGTGTTAACTTTCGAGGCCATTTTGAGGGCCTAACTGAAGCTTTTTCGAGATTGATCTTCTCAATGATAGTCGAATGCATGATCAAGACCCCAAAATGAATCTCCTCGATGACACACTTCCAACAGCCTATTGTGCACCTAAATAGGATATCGTATGTAAAAGTTACGACCTCAGGAAGTTGATGTACTGACTTACTCAAACAGGGCCCACATGATTTTTGGCGCTTCATCTGCTAGGGTTAGGTTTATGGATGTCTAGGGTTTTTGAAATTCTTGTTTATTGTAAAAATTCCTTTAGAGCCTCATTGTAATCGTCTTCTTGCGAATGAGCGCATCTGACACATCCTTCTCAGAGATAATCCACCACCATTCCAACATGCTTGTTTTTCTCTTCATTTTACAATTTCATCTTATTTTGTTATTGAATAGAAAACTAGTTTTATTGTATATTTGTTATTTTGTGTTAAGCATATTTTAATAATCTGTATTCATTTCATTCTGCTTATAAAATTCGGATCAGTGGTATCAGAGCGGTCTACTCCTTGTCATCTTAATGCATGTCCCCAATGAGGTCAGGGTACAAAGAATTGGGTCTCGAGCTTGTTTTTCTTGAGGACAAAGGCTCTCACACGCCCAAGCGACCTCTCTTTGCAGGAGAAAATAAAGATGACGGGATAGGAGATCGTTTCAAAAAAATTCTTGAGTAATCCCTCATGCAACAGAGCAACAAGATGATGGATAGTTTTGCGCAAATCCTTCGGCGAATACCAACATGTGACACATATTTCTCAAGAAGAGACGCCACCCCCTTCAAGGTACAAATCAACTTCAATATTCCTATATTTGAAGTCTAGATAGGTGAAGATGTTGTATACAAGTGGTTGAATCTACTAGAAGGGTATTTTTCTATCCATAGCTTTTCGAATAGAGAAATGATTAGATTTTCACTCCTCAAATCCATTCCCCATGTCAAAGATTGGTGGGAAAATTTTTGTGATCAAAAGGAAACATAGGAACCCTCATTATTTACAGTCGTGACCACTTGGGAATCCTTCAGTGATGATATTAAAGAACAATACTACCCTGTCGGAAGTTATAACGACTTGTATACCAAATGGACCACACTGCGGCAAGAAAGAGACCAAGCAGTGCCAGAGTTCACAAATATCTTCCATACATTGTAGACCATGTTGGGTATAAAAGATTCAGAGTGACATCTGGTGCTCAAGTATCGAGGTGCTCTGCATAGATATATCCATACTAAAATGGAATTTTTGGACATCTCATCCTTGGGCGGGGCCTACCGATATGCCGTCAAAATTGAGCAGAAGCTCAAACAAAATATGCAACAATTTGGGCCTGGGAACCCCTCATAACAAAAGTCAGGAAGGGGAGGCCCCAACCCATAGAACGAAGGACAAAGAAAATATGGACAATATCAGGAAAAACAATCCAAGCCGCAAGCAAAGAAGGATACCGAAATAAAAAGAAAGATACTGGGAAGTGGTGCGACTTCCATAATAGCCCTTGGCATAACATTGTTGACTATCACTCAAAGCAGTAGCTGGTGGCCGAAGTGAAAACCTCTGAATCATATGTGATTTCTGACTCTGGATCAGAACTATAAAGGAGAAGATAGATCATTAACATGGAACCCAGTGCCACTATTTCTAGCACCAAGCTCCATCCTAGTGAACTAGACGAGCCAGAAGAAGGCGAGTGCCTCTTCCATTCATAGATGTGGGTAAAAGGCACCCTGCTGCACTTCATCGTTGATAGTGGTAGCCAGAAGAACCTCATCTCAACATAGGTTGTCAGCAGTTGGCCCTGTCGACAACACTGGACCCACAATCCTACACCATTGGATGGATACGCTAAGAAATCGATCTCTGTGTCAGCCAATAGTATCGACCATCGTACGACATTAATCCCTTCAAAGACGAGGTATTGTGGGATTTTTCTCCTCTCAAAGTTTGTAATGTTCTTTTGGGAAACCTTATTTATGGAAATGTCATGTTTTATATGAGTCTAGGCCTCGTAGTGTTATTATTACTTTGAACATGAAATTGTAGAGGATACCTGAGGCAGTCCCTCCTACTGTTATTTCCTTGATCTTTGCCAAGAAATGCAGGAAGGTCCCCTCTCTAACCGGGAAAATTTTCTTCTTCGTGATTCTCTCTCAGAGTGAGAGAAATATCATAGCCACATCTAGGGCCTCTGTGGAAAATCTCTCCACACAATAGAAGCAAGTGGATAAGGTTGTGGAAGAATACTCAAATATATTCTCTTATCCTACCGGGGTACCTCTGCACTGTCGGGTCAAGCATCCCATCGATCTAAACTGAGACACACCACTACCCAATGGGCCAGTCTATCGCCACTCTCTATTAGAAAAAAAGGAGATCAAAAGGCAGATACAAGTACTGCTCCACAAGGGGCACATGTGTCCTAGCTTGTCGCCTTGTGGCCAATCGTGCTGGTGCAGAAGTAAGATGGGACCTGGTGACTCTTCATTGATTACAATGCCCTAGATAAAATTACAGTCTGAAACTGATACACTATTCCCCGAATCGATGACCTCCTTGATTAGTTCACGGGGGCCAAATGCATCAGTAATATTGATCTAAAGTCTAGCTACCACCAAATCCCAATAGAATAGACAAATGTATGGAATACACCTTGAATTCAAAAGAAGGTATTTTTGAATGACTAGTCATGCCCTTTGGTTTGACAAATGCTCCAACAACTTTTATGAGGATGATGGACGATATCCTACGACCTTTCACCAATACTTTTGTAGTGGTGTATCTGGATGACATACTCATCTACAACAATACTTGGGTGAAATAGTTGCAACATATTCAACAGGTTATGCACACCCTACGTCAACACAAACTATATGCATACTTGGAAAAATACTCATTCGGCATGGACATAGTCCATTACTTAGGCTACATCGTTGATTGACATGGTGTGCATGTGGATCCAACCAAGATCCAGGTTATTCATGAATGGCCATCTCCCACCACATTCACTGAACTTCAGAGCTTCTTGCGACTCTCCAATTTCTATCACAGGTTCATGTTGGGATTCTCTCATATCACATGGGCCCTTAACCAAGTAACTAGGGGTGGCGATAAGGAAACATTTGGGTGGGGTATGTCCCAACAACAAGCCTTCAATGAATTGAAGAATTGTTTGTGTTCATCCCTAGTACTTTCATTATCGAACCTACAACATCCCTTTGAGATCAAGACAAATTCTTCAAACTATGTTGTGGGCGTCGTTCTCACTCAACACGGCCACCCCGTGGCATACCATAGTGAGACACTATCATGTTTTTTCCGTAAGTACCCTACTTATGAAAAATAAATGTACTCCATTGTGCAAGCCTACTGCTAGTGGATACATTAAATTGTTGGGAAGGAGAGAGTCATCCACACTTATCACAAGCCACTATATTTCATGCAGACCCAAGGAAAATTGTAGAATGACCGCCATCATAAGTGGTCCACATACTTACAACAGTTCCACCTCAAAATCAAGTATAAAACAGAAAGTACCAACTGATTTGTTGATTTCCTCACCCGACCTCCAGTCACGACACTCACCATTTTGCTAGACTCTTGTGGTCTTGAGACCTCTGGATTGTGCCACCTCTATGAGACAAACCCTGACTTCTCCACCACCTACAAAATGTTGGGTGCAAACTCAGTGGTCGCTAATTTCCATCTTCAAGATGGATTGTTGTGTCATCTGGGCCATCTTTGCATTCCATCAAGTGAGCACAAGAAGATGATTTGGGAAGCTCACTACATTCGGGTGGCAGGACACTTTGGCATCGAAAAGAAAGTGGAAATGCTACAAAAATATTTCTACTAGCCGAAACTTTGATAGGATGTTGACAAGTATATCAGGTCCTGCACCGCCTGTGATATTGTCAAACTGACCACTAAGAAATGGGGCATGTATACCCCTCTTCCTACTCCTGACAGGTCATGGGAATCCATCTCAATGGACTAGATGTCGGGCCTCCCATCCACGAAGAGGGGAAATGACTTTGTTTTTGGGGTTGTTAATTTCTTTTCCAAGATGGCGATTCTAGTCGCCTACAAGAAGAACATCACAACAGAAGCCACTGCCAAGCTCTTCTTTGAATGAGTATGGGTACATTTTTGGATCCCACAAAGCACTATCTCAGACCATGACAGTCAGTTCCTCATCACATTATCGTCCAACCTCTGGTCACTGCTAGATACCAAGCTCACCAAATCCACTGCTTTCCACCCCCAGAAAAATGGCCAGACTGAGGTCGTCAATCAGATGATCATACATATCTTATGCATTTACAATTTAAAACACCCCTTCACATGGGATGAGAGTCTTGGCTATGTCCAACATATCTAAAATCGAGCCCTGCATAGCTCAACCAACCACAATCCTTTTCAGATGGGGTTGGGATTCCAACCATTGGGGCCCATGGATGTTGCACTACCCCTGGTGACCATGACAAGTGAATCGTCCCTTGCTCCACCAGGAGCTGACAAATCCACCCGATTCCTTGAGCAGATCCAACACATACGCTACTAGGTTCAGGATATTCTATAGAAGTATAATACCAAGTCTCAACAGCGCCATGATCAACATCGAGTGCCACATAATTTTCAGGTGGGATACAAAGTTTGGTTGCACTTGTAGAAAGAATGACTTACAGGGCCCAATCAAAATCTTCTCCCACTCCATTATGGGTCGTACACCATCACCAAGGTTGTGGGTGACAATTCTTTTGATCTCAACATTCCCCCTTTCCTTGGCCTGCACCCAGTCTTCAACATGGCTCTCCTTCGGCCATATTTCCCACCATTATTGGACAACTCATAGATAGTAGAGAAGTTGACACCAACAGAGCTCAACCCTCACTGCATGCAACACGCATCCAATGATAATTTTGTGGACACATAGATCAACGACACTCAACAACAAAGGATCCAACTGATCCATATGGATGTAGGTGGCCTCCCACCTATTCAAACTGGTTCATTTTGGGAGTTTTCCAGTTTGGGAGTTTTTTTCCTAGTTTTCGGGTCCCTCACTTGTGGGGCCATATTGAGGCCCTAAACAACTTTTTTAGGGCTCGCCGCAGTTGAGAATTCTGTTTTATAGGTCACATCAGAGTGTGTAGTCCTTGGATAAAACTTTCCAATGGGCTATCTTGTGCCTAAAATGAAGATTGTATGCAAACATTACGACCCCGTGAAGTTGATGTACTAACTTACCCAGACAGGGCCCACATGAATTTTGGCACTTCATCTCCTAGGGTTAGGTTTTTGGATGTATAGGGTTTTTGACATTCCTGTTTATTGTAAAAAGGCCTTTAGAGCCTCATGGTAATCGTCTTGTTTCGAATGAGCACAATCATAACATCTCTTCTCAAAGATAAGACGCCACCAGTTTAACAAGCTTGTTTTCTGCTCCAATTTACAGTTTCATATTATTTCCTCATTGAATAGAAAACCAATTTTACTGGATCTATGTTATTCTATGTTAAGCATATTTTAATAATCTTTATTCATTTCATTCTACTCATAAAATCGGTATCATTGGTATCAAAGTGGTTTGTTCCTTGTCATCTTAATGCATGTCCCCAACGAGGTCAGGGTACAAAGAATTGGGTCTCGATATTGTTTCTATTGAGGACAAAATATCTCACATGCCCAAACAACTTCTCATGGTAGGAGAAACGAAATATGATGGGACATGATATCCTTTCAAAATGTTGCTTGAGGAAGCCCTCATGCAACAAAGGAATGAGATGATGGATAGTTTCGTGAAAATCCTTCGACGACTACCAACAAGCGACACATCTTCCTTGAGCAGAGGCGTCGGCCCCTTCAAGGTACAAATCAACTTTGATATTCCTATATTTGAAGGTCAGATAGACACAGATGTTGTAGACAAGTGGTTGAATCTACTAGAAGGGTATTTTTTTTCCCATAACTTTTCAAATAAAGAAAAAATTACTTTTGCACTCCTCAAAGTCATTCCCCATGTCAAAGATTGGTGGGAAACTTTCTGTGAGAAAAATGAAACAGAGGAACCCTCATTATTTATAGTTGCATCCACCTGGGAATCCTTCAGGGATGTTATTAAGGAACAATACTACCCTATCGGAAGTTATGACAACTTGTATACCAAATGGACCACACTGCAGAAAGAAAGAGACCAAGCAGTGTCAGATTTCACAAATATCTTCCATACCTTGTGCACCAATATGGGTATCAAAGATTCAAAGTGACATTTGGTCCTTAATTATCATGGTGCTTTGCATTTATACATCCAGACCGAAATGGAATTTATGGACATCTCGTCCTTGGGCACAGCCTATCGATATGTCATCAAAATTGAGTAGAACCTCAAACAAAAGACGCGACAATTTGGGCCTAGGAACCCTTCGCAGCAAAAACCATGAAATGGAATCCCCAACTTATAGAACAAAGGAAAGATAAAATATGGACAACATCAAGACAACCAGTCCAATCTGCAAGAAAATAAAAACATCAGAAAGACAAAGAAGGATACCGAGAAGTGGTGCGACTTCCATAAGAGCCCTTGGAATAAATCTGTCTATTGATGCTCAAAGTAGTCATTGCTAGCCAAAGTGAAATCCTATGAATCAGATGTGGGTTCTAAATATGAGTCAGAAGGAGAAAGGGGAAGACAAATCATTGACGTGGAACCCAGTGCCACCATTGCTAGCACTAAGCTCTATTCTGGTGAACCAGACGAGCCAGAAGAAGGCGAGCACCTTTTCCATTTGTAAATGTGGGTAAAAGGCACCCCGTTGCACTTCATCGTTGATAGTGGTATCCAGAAGAACCTTCTCTCAGTAGATCTCTTCAAGTGGTTGGCCCTACTGACAACGTCACACCCGCAACCCTACACGATTGGATTGCTTTGCCAAGGAAGCGATCTCTGCTTCAGCCAACAGTTTTGATTTTCGTACGACATCAAGCCCTTCAAAGACGAGGTATTCTGTGATGTTGCTCCTCTCGAAGTTTGTAATGTTCTTTTGGGAAAAAATTATTTATGGAAACATCATGATGTATATGAGTCTAGGCCTTGTAGTGTTATTATTACTTTGAATAGGAAATTGTACAGGATACCGGTGACAGTCCCTCCTAGTGATATTTTCTTGATATCTACCAAGAAATGTAGGAAGCTCATCTCTTAGACCGAGAAATTTCTATTCTTCATGATTTTCTCTTAGAGTAAGAAAAATATTGTAGCCACATCCAGGGCCTCTGCAACTGATCTTTCCACACAACAGAAGAAAGTGGATAAGGTCATGGAAGAATACTCATATATATTCTCCTCTCCTACCTGGGTACCTTTTCACTGCCAGGTCAAGAATCCCATTGATCTAACCTGAGGCGCATCGCTACCCAATGGGCCAGTATACTACCACTCTCTGTTAGAAAACAAGGAGATCAAGAAGCAGATATAAGAAGTGCTCCAAAAGGGGCACATCCATCCCATCTCATTGACTTGTGGGACCCCAATCGTACTGGTGCAGAATAAAGAAGAGACCTAGTGACTCTGCATTGATTAGTGGGCACTGAATAAAATCGCAGTCTGGAACCAGTACCTGATTCCCAAAATCGATGATCTCCTTGATCATATCATGGGGGCCAAATACTTCAATAAGACTGATATGAAGTATGACTACCACCAGGTCCCAATAGAACATACAGATGTATGGAAGACCGCCTTCAAGTCAAAAGAAGGTCTTTTTGAATGGTTGGTCATGCCCTTTCGTTTGAAAAATGCTCCAACAACTTTTATGAGGATGATGGATGATATTTTGTGATATTTCACTAGTAATTTTGTAGTGGTGTATCTGGATGACATCCTCATCTACAACAACATGTGGGTGGAACACTTGCATCATATTCAATAGGTTCTGCACACCCTGGGGTGGCACAAACTTTATGCAAACTTGGAAAAAGTCTTTTTCAACATGGATAGGTTCCATTACTTAGGCTACATCATTGATCATCATGGTGTTCATGTGGATCCAACCAAGATCCAGGTCATCCGTGACTGGCCAGCCCCAACCACACTCATTGATCTTCGAATATTTTTGGGCCTCACCAATTTCTATCGCAGGTTTGTGTTGGGATTCTCTCATATCGCATGGGCCCTTAGCCAAGTAACTAGGGGTGGTGATAAGGCAAAATTTGTGTGGAGCATGTCCCAACAACAAGCCTTTGAAGACTTGAAGAAATGTTTGTGCTCATCCCCAGTAATTTCATTACCAGACCTACAACATCCCTTTGAGATCGAGACAGATGCTTCAGACCGTGTTGTGGGCTCCGTTCTCACTCAACACTGCCACCCCATGACATATCATAGTGAGACACTATCATATGTTGTCTGTAAGTACCCTACTTAAGAAAAATAAATGTACTCTATTGTGAAAGTATGTCGCCACTGGAGACATTACATTCTGGGGAAGGAGACAGTCATCCTCACTGATCACAAGCCACTACAGTTCATGCAGACCCAAGGAAAATTAAAGAATGACCACCATCAGAAGTGGTCCACATATATACAATAGTTCCACCTCAACATCAAGTATAAAATAGGAAGTACCAACCAAGTTTTTGATTTCCTCAGCCGACCTCTAGTTGCAACACTCACGACTGTTCTAGACTCTTGTGCCTATAAAACCTCTGGATGGCCCCACCTCTATGAGACAGACCCTGACTTCTCCAACACCTACCAAATGTTGGGAGCAAACTCAGTGGTTGCTAATTTCCATCTTCAGGATGGGTTGTTGTGTCATCTGATCCATCTCTGCATTCCATAGAGCGAGCATGTGAAGCTGATTTGGGAAGCTCACTACAGTCGGGTGGCAGGACACTTTGGCGTCGAAAAGACAATCGAAGTATTGGAAAAACTTTTCTATTGGCCAAAAATTGGGCATGATGTCGGCAAGTATATCAAGTCTTGCACCGCCTGTGCTATTTCCAAACTGACCACTAAGAAACAGGGTCTGTACACCCCTCTTCCTACTCCTGACAAGCCACTGCCTAGATCTTCTTTGAATGAGTCCGTGTACACTTTGGGATCCCACAAACCATTGTCTCAGATCGGGATAGTCAATTCCCTAGAACATTCTAGTCAAGCCTATGGTCACTTCTAGATACCAAGCTCACCAAATCCACTGCCTTCCACCCTCAGACAGATGGCCAAACTGAGGTCGTCAATCGGATGATCGTACATATCCTATGCATGTACAATTCCAAACACCCCCGCACATGGAATGTGAGTCTTCACTATGCCCAAAATAGCTACAACCAAGCCCTGCATAGCTCAACTGGCCACAACCCCTTTCAGGTGGGATTGGGATTCCAACCATTGGGCCCCATGGATGTTGCACTAACCTCGACGAACACCTCGACCGACTCATCTCCTGCTCCACCATAAGCTGACAAAGCCACCCGATTCATTGAGAGGATCCATCACATCCGCCAAGAGGTTCAGGATATTTTAGAGAAGTCCAATTCCAAGTACAAGAAACTCAATGATCAATGTTGGGTGACACATAAGTTTTAGGCGGGCGAAAAAGTTTGGTTGCACTTGCAGAAAGAATGCCTTACAGGGTCCCGTCGAAAGATTCGCCCACTCCGGTATGAGACATACATCATCACCAAGTCTGTGGGTGACAATGATTTTGTGCTCAACATACCCCCTTTCCTTGGCCTGCACCAAGTCTTCAACGTGGCTCTCCTTTGGCCATATTTCCCACCCATATTGGACACCTCAGAGATAACAAAACAATTGAAACCATCAAAGCTCAACCCCAACTACATGAAACAGGCATCCAATGATCAGATTGTGGACACGTATATCAAGGGCACCTGACAGCAAATGATCCAACTTTATCGAGTTGCCAAAGGAGGGCAGCTCCTGCACCAAGGCAAGTGGCTCACCCAGGGACAAATTCAACATACATTTCCTCATCTAAATGGGGAAATCAATGCAATGGAGACCATTCATTAATAAAGGGGGAGGATTGATCTAGATGGATTTCAGTGTCCTCCCACCTATTCCAACTGGTTCATTTTGGCATTTTTCCAGTTTCATAGCTTTTTTCCTAGTTTTCGAGTCCCTCACTTGCGGGGCTGTTTTGAGGCCCTAAACAACGTTTTTAGAGCTCACCATAGTCAAGATTTCCCTTTAATAGGGTGCAATAGAATGTGTAGTCCTCGAATAGATATTTCCAACGGGCTATCGTGCACCTAAAATGGAGATCGTAAGCAAACATTACGACCCCGAGAAGCCGATGTAGTAACTTATCCAAACGGGGCCCACATGACTTTTGACACTTCATCTCCTAGGGTTAGGGTTTTGGATGTCTAGGGTTTTTGACATTCCTGTTTATTGTAAAAAGGCCTTCAGAGCCTCATGGTAATCATATTCTTGCGAATGAGCGCAGTCCTCACATCTCTTCTCAGATATAAGCCACCACAATTTCAACAAGCTTGTTTTTCGCTGTATTTTACAGTTTCAGCTTATTTTCTTATTGAATAGAAAACCAATTTTAATGTATCTATGTTATTCTTTGTTAAGAATGTTTTAATAATTTGTATTCATTTCATTCTTCCCATCAAATCCATATCACCAACTTTATCGAGTTGTCAAAGAAAGGAAGCTCCTGCACCAAGGCAAGTGGCTCACCCAGGGCCAAATTCAGTAGAAATTTCCTCATCTGATGGGGTAACTCAAGGAAATGAAGACCATTTCTTCCTAAGGAGGGAGGATTTATATAGGTGGATATCGGTGGCCACCAACCTTTTCCAATTGGCTCAAAACAGTTTTCTCGCAATTTTGGCAAATTACTATATTTAGCAGTGGGAATTTTCGGGGCCATTTTCAGGGCCTAAATGAAGGTTTTTCAGGATAGAGCATCTCAATTATATTCAAAGGCATGATTGAGCCCCCAAAATGAATCTCCTCAACGATACCTTTCCAACGGCCTATCGTGCACCTAAAACAGAGATTGTATGCAAAAGTTATGAGCCCAGGAAGTCGATGTACTGCCTTACCCAAATGGGGCCTACATGAATTTTGGTGCTTTATCTCCTAGGGTTAGGTTTTTGGATTTCTATGGTTTTCGACATTCCTGTTTATTGTAAAAAGGATTTTAGAGCCTCATTTTAATCATCTTCTTCGGAGTGAGCACAACCATCACATCTCTTCTCAAAGATAAGACGCCACCATTCCAACAATCTTGTTTTCCACTTCATTTTACAGTTTCAGCTTATTTCGTTATTGAATAGAAAACCAATTTTACGGTATCTCTGTTATTCTGTGTTAATCATATTTTAATAATCTATATTCATTTCATTCTTCTCATAAATTCAGATCATTTTTTCTAATCAATATCTGTCATAACTCATTCCTCACTACTCCAACCAAATTTCTAAAGTATAACTAACTACCATTGGGTTGAGGAGAGGGGGAATTCGAGATAGCATCATTAAGATCGAAAAATTATGCTACGTCTACAAGCCCCTTCTTGTGGTTTTTAATAATCCCCCCTTTTCAATCCTGAAAACCCTTGTTTCCATCGTTCTTGCTTAGTTATCCTGGTCAGAGAAAGACTCCTTTTATTTTCTAACTTTCTTCCAGTAAGGATCTAGGAACTGTGAGGATCCTTAAGTGGTTGTTGATGCTGGTGAAAATATCAATGTTGACATGAGGGGGAGTTGACCGATGGTGGGTGCCAATTAGACCCACTCTCATTTGAATAACAATACCCACCAGTATATGGGCCCGAATGTCACTATCTAAATTAATTTCTCTCATTGGAGAGAACTTTTAATCTAATTTAGACTAAATCCTAAATGCAAAACTACTCCAATATGTTGATGCAATCATATGGTAATGCACAACTACAATCTTATTCTAATAGTAGCATAATCAATTATAGGTATACAATTCAATGTGTAAAATATAAATAGTCCTTATTTCATAGAATCAAATCATATAGAATTCTTGTTTGCATGTAGATGACCATAAGCATGCTCCTGTAATTGAGTTCACAATCCATTTATATTCATTCTCTACAAATGAAAATGGACAAAAATGATAATTTGATAAACATTATAGAAAGTAATCGACAATATTGCACCATTGAATAACTGAATCATGAAGTCACTTTCAATTATTCTCCTTGAAATAAATAGTTCAATCTAAAAAATACAAGAATGGGAAGAGATATTTCACATCTACCTTTGAGCCTGATAAATAGCTTTACAACACTAAATTTTTATTCTCTAGCTCCCCTCTCCCTTCTTTTCATTATCTCAATTTCTTTTATACACGAAGGATGATTGTTGACGTTCCTAAGACTACAATTTCCCTACTCTTCCCATTCCAATTACATTTCTGATTTTCCAAAACATAGAGAAATCATTATGTAATATTCCTTCCTACTCTCATCTCCTCAAAATATGAAAAACTTAAAATATTTTGTAGTAAAGGGATCCTCCCCTAAAAAATTGGTCTAGATGAAAACCAAAGATAGGAAAACATGTTTATTGATCCCATACCTTTCATGTTTTCTCAGGGAACCCAGTTGGCCTAGAAGGAAGCACAAATTTACCCTTCAATCTTCTCCTTTTGTGAACAGGGATAATTCTTGAGCGCTATTTTTCTTCTTTTCTCATGCTGCATGGTCAATACTTGGCTATTTTTTTTTTTATCTAAATGGACCTTAGATTGAAATTTGTATTATTTCCATCTCTCTGACTATATCCTGCATTACCTTAGAACAAGTACTTTGTTGCTTGAGTAAACAAGTGAATCTCCTCCTAAGTATGGAGTTTTCAAATCTTGGTACTTCCCCTTGCTAGAAATAACTAGGAAATTGAGTATATCTCTCGTGATGTTGTGGCCATGGTAGCTCAATTTTTAATTTCTCCCATTGTCAAATAATGAAGCTTCTTTGTCTCCCATGTCCCTTTTCTAGTCGTACAATGATATTTTCTTACAAGGTGATGACGAAAGGGGAGGGATATTATCACTGTCAAATTTGTCTCTTCCAACTCAAAAGATGACTTGGTATAGTCATTATCTCGAATCTATGTAATATTTGGGCATTGCACTTTGGGTTTTCCTCTTCAACCTATAATTGTTCACATGCCATTGGTGTATATGTTGTAAGTGCTTCTAACCTATGTTTCTTGACTATCTTCAGATATAACCTTCTCCCATCATTTTTTACGCGTGGTGACTAGCTTTTGCCCCTATCTTGGTCTTTTGCGTTGATCCTTAGAAACATAAAAATCCAAGACAATTGTTATCCTTTGTATCAATGACAATGTAAATGTGATAGTGTGATGTTCATCTTGGTTGACTGATGTCAAATTGCTATATTCCTCATTGGTTCTGTTCCATTGTCATGTCCATCAAGGACTATGTCACATTACGATAGTCATCAAGGGTTATGTTTGATTGTGATGTTCCCTAATGATTATGTTGCATTGCAAAGTTAATCTTCATTGCGTTATGTTGAATTGCTACCTTCCCCAATGGGTACATCACATTGCGACATTCATTAAGTGATATGTCGACTCCGATGTTCCTTAAGGGTTATGTTTAAGCGAGATGTTCATGAATGTTCATGAAGCATTGTTATATTCATCTTGGACGACTTACAAGGAATTGCTATGTTCCTTAATGGTTATGTTGCATTATGTCATTCATGAAGTCGCATGTCACATTGTGATGTTTC
Organism: Picea glauca; assembly: GCA_000966675.3. Taxonomy (NCBI): domain Eukaryota; kingdom Viridiplantae; phylum Streptophyta; class Pinopsida; order Pinales; family Pinaceae; genus Picea; species Picea glauca. The sequence continues at coordinate 556,786 of JZKD02S1645371.1, forward strand.
TTAATGGTTATGATGCATTGTGGCATGGATGATTATGTAATATTGTGACATTTATGGATATCTCACATTGTGATGTTCAAGCATAGTCATCCATTCATAGTCATCCTATGGATTACTATGCTTGACTATGGTTTATGTGGTATTTTGACATACATGTTGGCTCGCTTATGTTGAATTTCTACATTCTTCAATGTTATGTTGCATTACGACATTCATGAAGGGTTACATTGCATTGGTACATACCTCAATGGTTATGTTAGATTGTAATTGTTGTGTTAGGATGTTCCCAATGCATTATGTTGGATTGTAATGTTCCTTATGGTTATGTCGCATTGCAAATTTTATCTATTTTTACTTATGTTGAATGCTTATGTTACTCAATGGTTATGTTGCATTGCAATTTTCATTAAGGGTTATCTCACATTGTACAATTAATAGTGTTCCATGGTTTAGATTAAAACATTGACATCAAGATTATGTCACATTGCAATATTAGAAAATTCGTTGACTAATTCAATGGTTCTCCACAAATTATGCCTCTTTTGAATGAACATTTCTATTATGGATAAAGATTTTGAAAGTGCAAAATGTCTATGCAATAAACCTTTATTTTTCTTACCAATTTGGATAACTTTAAACCCAAAATAGAAGGAATGGTAAAATAAAAAGGTGACTAAACCACATAATGATGATGTAACACAATTTTACCATGGAAAGGAGTCATCAAAACCCATACAATACATTTTGAGAAATAACCTTGCTATGTGTACAATATTTTTATGGTTAGATACTTATGAAATAATTATTTAAGAGTACATGAAATACCACAAATATTTTACTCAACAAATATTAACAAAACTATTTATGATTTTGGATTGATGGACTCGCATATGTCATATGTTAACACAATACGATTTAGTTGTAATAGAGGTATTTGAGGGCATTAAATCCATTTTTGCACTAAAAAACAATTTTATTAATAAAAAATTATAATTTCAACAAAAATTTCATAATCCAATTCTAATAAAAGAAAACTAGAAAAAAAATAAATCATATAATATATAAGCTTCTTGCCTATAAAACAAAAACAAATAAATAGACAAAATCAAAATTAAAAAAAATCCAAACAAAACTAAATGACTATAATTGGATAAGTGAAAAATAATTGAACTAAAAGACTTTACAATATAATGCAAAATGATATAACTACACATAAAACTTGATAATGTCTTTTCATATATGCAAGGATTTCAATATAAGGATATGCACACCATCTGAACACAATTTGTTAAGCAAAATATAAATAACTATAATTATCAATATAATTAATAAAACTACATATAAAAAAAAATATTTAAAAAATAATATAATTAATAAAACTATATATAAAGAAAAAATATTTAAAAAATAATATATTAGAAATTAATAGTTTTAAAATAAATATAAATAAAATTTAGTATATTTCATAGAAAAGAGATCTGCATATGCATCTAGTATAAATCTAGATCTGAATTATAATTAAGAAATTTGTGATCGTATTTTAGTTTATTATATTAAGTTTTTTTTTTTGTTTCTTAATTTGTGTGGAACCTCTTGGTTACGCGATTAACCCGGCCACACCAACCTTTAACATCACGGAGTGGCTTAACAACACACTCCGTCACCAAATACACACCTCAGGAACAGTTTATTATATTAAGTTAATATGTTACCAAATATTCGAAATGCTAATCAAAACTAAAACCAAATTACCAAAAACATACTACTTATCGTTAAAGTGACATGACCTATTAAAGACACGGCCATCTCTAACCTGTACAATCGAATCGCCATGCTTGTACCTATGCAATCAAATCGCCAGTTGTGGTGTGATGGAAGATACATCGGACCTGTACTACTCGTTCCAGGCCCATGATCAATACCGCTCTCTTTTTATCAGGTACCTATAAAAATGTCGATTAAATTTTGATAGAAATACAATAATAAAATAAAAACTCTGGTAGCTCAACAGTTTATGTAATTCCTTTACATGACAAAATATACTAGTCAATCAAGCACCGAACATAAAAATATTTGTCCTCTTATTAAGCTTATGTTTAAATTTATCAAAATTCATAGGTAAAAGCATTCACGGCAAGGTTATGTCTGTTAGTGAATTTCGTTAGATATAACAAGGTATAACACGATTGGCATTAATTGATCGTGAAAGGTGACTTATAATTTAAAATGTGAATCAAAAGATTTGTAACTTGTATATCTGAAAGAGAGTTCGATCTGAATCAGAATGAGTATTGAAAGGTGAAAAATGATCTTGTGTAATATGAAATTTTTGGTGCGAATTAGTTTTCCATTTTTTTTTTAATGATATGACAAGTTTCTCAGCATGTCTTGTAACTGTTTTTTCATGAATTACTTGTAATTCAATCTTTTCATGAATTATTTGTGATCTAATCAGTCAAATTGGTCTCGGTAGATTTTTCAATATTAATTTTAATATTAATTTTATATTTTATCAATTGGATTTAGTGTATATTTTATATTTTGTTAATTAGATTTATTTTGGGTAATTGGGAGGAGTGATCCTGGGAGCGAATATATTATTGTAATGACTTTATAACCTAAAAAAAACCTAATTATAAATAGACTCACGGCTCATGGCACTGAAATCAATCATGATAAAAATAAAATAAAATAAAAAGTCCTTAGTACAGCGAAAACCTTGGCTGGTAGATTCAAGACTCATAACACTGAAACCAATGACTGGTAGATTCAAGACTCATAACACTGAAACCAATCAGGTTAGAAAAAAAAAAAAAAGTCCCGGGCACTGACAAAACTTTGGCTGGTGGAGAGGCTTATGACATTGCAACCAAACACGTTAGAAAAGAAAAAACAAAAGCGTCCTTGACACTGCTAAAACTTTGGCTGGTGGAGAGGCTCATGACACTGCAACCAATCATGTTAGAAAAGAAAAAACAAAAGCGTCCTTGGCACTGCTAAAACTTTGGCTGGTGCTGGTGGAGAGGCTCGTGACACTGCAACCAATCATGTAAGAAAAGAAAAAACAAAAACGTCCTTGGCACTGCTAAAACCTGGCTGGTAGATAGGCTCATGGCTTTGAAACGAATGGTAGATCACCAATAATAAAGGATTTTTTTTTTATCTCATAATCTGCTGTGTTTATGTGACAAACCATGGATTGAACACAATAATAACGAAAACAAATACTATATGGTAAAAGGAAAAGACAAAAAGTCCTTGCCACTACTAAAACCCTGGCTTGTAAATAGAATCATGGGATTGAAGCCAATGAATTGTACATAAAAATAATCAAAACAAACGCTACATTGAAAAGACAAAAAAGTCCTTCGATTGAACATAATAATAACCAAAACAAATACTATAGGGTAAAAATAAATAAATAAATCCTTGCCACTGCTAAAACGTTGCCTTGTAAATAGACTCATGGCACTGAAGCCAATGGATTGTACATAAGAATAATCAAAACAAATACTACATTGTAAAAAAGAAAAGATTAAAAAGTCCTTGGCACTGCTAAAACCCTGGCTGATAAATAAGCTCATGGCATTGAAATGGGAACATAAGAATCACCAATAATTAAGAAAAATATATATATCTTGTAGTTTGCTGTATTTATGTAATAAACAATGGATTAAACACAATAATAACCAAAACAATTACTACATGGTAAAAATGAAAAACAAAAAAGTGATCAGCATTCTTAAAACCCTAGAATGAAATGTAACATAAAAATCACTAATAATTAAGATTTTTTTTTATATATTTTGCTGTATGTAAATAATAAACAATAAATTAAACATAATAATAACTAAAACAATTATTACATAGTGAAAAAAAACAGAAACAGAAAAGTGCTTGGCACTGCTAAAATCCTAGAATGTCGGAGTTTAACATTCTAAGGTTTAACATCAATAAATTTCCATGTCCGAGTTTATCATGCTTTCTGTCTGATTTCCTATTGCCTATTGTTGCTTATCTTAAAAAGTAAAAAAAAAAAAAAAAAAGTGCCGGGGATTGCTTCGCTGCTTACTCTTGCTTCGCTGCTTACTCGTTATTAAAAATATTAATATGCAAACTGTATGTTAAACTAAAAATGCTAGCGGCGAGGAAGTTACTTTCAAAAAAAATGCCGGGGATTGCTGGGCTGCTAACTCGTTATTAAAAATATTAATATGCAAACTGTATGTTAAACTAAAAATGCTAGCGGCAAGGAAGTTACTTTCCTGGTAAGTAATGAGTTTTTATTTCCATGTCATTTACGGTTAGACTCTGCTGTACATCTGCTTCCTTGAACTGATTCAGTCACGTTCTCATTCCCCTAATCAACAAACGAAGTTCGGATAAAACTAGTTGATCGGAAACTAGTTTGGCCTGAAGTGTTATTAATCAAATATACTTACATGTCACTGACCTTTTCACTCCCTTTCGTTAAAGGGAAAGAATTTCCATTCCATTAGCACATTTGGTGAAGACATGTGATATTTTTATATGGGAGTAAAAGATTAAGATTATAGAACTTCATGTTAAGTAAATCTCATTTTATATATGGAATACTAAGATGTTATTATTGGTGAAAAAAGAAGATAAGGATGTTTTTTAGGTAAGTGAAAGTCATTAGTTATGGGGATACCTCAAATCCAATCATGTTAAAAACAAGATAAGGATGTCTTCTAGGTAAGTGAAAGTCATTAGTTATGAGGATACCTCAAATCCAATCATGTTAAGAGTTAGTGTTACCAAAAAAAAGGCATTAAAATAATAATAACTTGGTATGAGGGAGATGTTCATGTAATATAAGACATTAAAATAACAATAAAACATTATATATAGAGAGAGAGTTTACATACACCATGAGAAGATAATGGAATCTACATAATTTTTTATTATTTTTTTATATTTTATTATTATTTTATATTTTAATGGGTTCTGTTACATGAAAATCTCTCCCATGAAAATTATATTTTTATTGTTAAATGTTTTTCATATACATCATTTAGAAGAATAATGGTCATGTTTAAGTTTTTTGTATTATTCTATATAGTTTTGTTTTTCTCTACTTTTTGTTGCTTATTTTTATGAAAAATCTCAAAACTATGATAATTCTTTCAATTACTCATTCTTGAGATATTAGAATATCTCTCAAAAGTATAATGTAAAAGTGTATCTTTATTTCTCCTACCTTTTTACAATTTATAGTGGATATTGCACTTTGATAGTTCACTACAACAAATCTTACAATACTCTGTAATTTCTTATTATGTGGTGTTTCACTTTAGATTTTATATTCTATATTAGTACTATATTTGTCCACACATTACTAAAATAAATTGGAACCAAAATGAAAGAAGCTAAGAAAATAACACACCATCAACACAATGAACATAACATCTACCTTGGGAAAACCCAATATGGGAGATTATAGGTGGAAAGTGAGACCTATGACTTGCTCTTTTATTCTCAGTTATGAAATGCAAATACAAAGAAAGAAACACTCATTATGGAGTTGTCATGGATAGTATGGCTAGTACCACTACTTTAAGATTTTATACTTTCTCTATTCTACTCTAAAATCCTAGCACAAATGTTTTTCTCAACTCTAGAACAATAACAATACAATAAGAATGAAATCCCTTCCTCTCCTAGTGGATTGATATTTAGCATGTCTTGATAGTCATCTAGGTTTACGATTAAGGTTTTCGAATGCCTCAAATTCTAATTAGGATTTGGGTTTTAGACCCTTTAGAATCTTCATGATAGTCCATGTGTGACTAGATCAACATTTGTAGGTGACATGAGATGATGTGGAATCATTTCATATTATGGTGGTCAACAAGATAGGTCAACTTGTTGGAGGCTCAACTTATGCATAGAAACTCGATTGAGGGGACCTTCATTCCTTTGGAAATTTATTGATGTGGAAAACACCATTAAGATGTTGTCAAATTTTCTCACAAAGTTTTAAACCCAAAAATGACCATTTAATGCCTCAAATGATATTTGGAAGGTTCAAGACCCCAAATCACCAAAATGGGATCTACCCCTAAAATTGCCAAATTTGGCTTTCGGGATTAATTGGATGGATTTTAGTACCAAAACCAATGCCATTTATAAACCAACCCACTTTGATTGTTCTTAATTTTTCTCTACAGTTCTAATAACAAAAATAGTAATGCACTCTACAATCTAGTGGTGAATACACAACCCTCATTTGCAAATACAATTCAATAGCCAATGATGCAACCAATGGGAACATGTTATTGTGGGTTTCTAGGTGTTGTAAATCAACCAATACTACATTTAATTAACAATTTAGTGAATCATAACCATTTGGATGACTCATCGAAGAGGGATACAACCTTCATAAGTTATACATGTTCTCACACTAATTTGTATGGTCCCAAGGAAGGTTATAGAGATTATCAATGGTCAAAGGGAATCCCACGACCTACTAAACAACCAATGAACCTTCTAAATTCACTCGGAAGTAAAGAAATTACTCAAAAACATTGTCAATGGTATAAATAAGGAGAAAATTTCTAGTTACAAGGGACTACAAATAGAAACAATGGCCAACAAATAGTAATTCTCCACCCTTGATTTCATTTGATCCTTCATTCTTTGTCCTTTGTTGATCTACAATGGGGATCATAATCCCTTGGACTTCCCTTTTTATCCTTTGGCCACCATAGCCCATTTCCCTCACGATCTTGGAATCAATTCCTCTAGTGTTCTTTTCAATGGCATCGATGGTCTCTTTGGGAAGGATCTTGAAAGGTGAGTTTACCATGCCTAAATTCATCATGGTGTTGTATTCTAGAGTGGAAACAAAAGGGGATTTATTGGTGTCTTAGACATATTCTTATAGCTTCTTCAAGGCCTCTTTATTTTCTACCAAATCGTGGTATAACTTACTAGTCACTCCGTTGAACCTCTCCTCTTTGCAATTATCCAAGTAAGATAATTTCTCCTCCAATTGCAAGAGATACATTTTATTCCTATGTAATTGTGCCCTCATGGTGGTGAAGGAATCCTGGAATTTGGAAAGTTATTTTTCTATCTCATTTGCTTTCTATCTCCAATACCGACTTTTCTCTTGTATCTACCTACTGAAGTATTTCAACTCTTTTATTTTTTCCCTATTAAAATATTTGTTGATGAAGGTTTCCTCAAGGTATTTGATGAACCTACTATGAAACCTTATGATTTTTAAATGGTACACCTATGGACTATCCGTTTCATCAACATGGATCTCTATAGAGAAATAGAATTCGAAGTCTATGCAATCACAATTTCACTAAGATCATGATTCTCTATTTTCTATTCTCAAACAAGCATGAATCAACCTTATTACAGATTTGGTTTCAAGGATTAATTGGATGGATTTTAGAGATAAAACCAATTCCAACTATGAACCAATCTATTTCAGTTTTTCTTACTCTATCTTTGTAATTCTATTAACACAGATAATAATGCACTATAATATAATGATGCATACACAACCCTAATTCCTATATGTTGTTCGAAAAAAAATGATGCAACCAATGGGAAGTCACTGATATAGGTTTATGGCTAATGTAAATTAATCAATGTTGCATTGAATTAACAATATAGAAAATTAGAACCAATAAAATAACTTGTGGAAGAAGAATACAACCTTCCTAAGTTGCACATGAACAAACATAATGTGTATGGTCTGTACAGACATCGTATGGTCTTGGGGAAGGTTGCAAGGACTACTAATGATCCATGGGAATCCCATGAACTCTGGGACAACCAATGTGCCTTTTGAATTTTCCAAACAATAAAGACATCACTCACTAATAATGAAAACGGTCTGAATGGGGAGAGAAATTCTAGTTACAAGGGTTTGGAAATATAACCAATAATGTAATACCCCTGTTTCTCCTAGCCTATAAATATAACTATAACTTTCCTATAGACTATGGGCAGACTAAATATGTGTGGACATTGGAACTAATGAACCTTTTTATTATAAGAGGTAATGTAAATATATATGTATTTTCTATTATTGCATAAAATAGATAGTGTTGCATAACTACTGATGAGGGGGTTTTCCAAGGTAGACCATGATTCTATGAGAGAGGTGGTGAGGGGGACCATAAATTGTTGAGATAACCCCCACCAGACCAATACCTTATTGGATTTAAATTACTTAGGCCGAACATAGTTCTCTGACCTATAAGTAAATTACTAGTCAGGCTGGTGGTCGGGGAAGTCCTCCTCAAGAGTTAATGAGGATATGGGCATAGTACCCATTTGAGAGAATTCTTGACCTGACCACGAGATGGCGATTCATACCCATGCAATATTGTTGAGGAAGGAAAAAAGAAAAGATAGGAACTCATGGGCAAGGGGAGAGGGAAGAGAAGAGGAGAGCGCATGTAGCTCTCTGGTCCTGGGGAGAATTGAACAACAAGATTTCTCTGGGTGAAAGAATTAGTTGGTAATGTTTTCGGTCCAAGATGATAAACAGGTTTGGAGAGAAGATTGCAGACCCCTTTACTTGGTGAAAAGAAAACAAATTTCCAAGTTCTTGGGGGAGGAGGAGAGTAACCTCTGTCCCTAATTGTCATTGAAAAAGAAGGAGTCTCTCTTAGAGCATCATGGTTTAACTAAGGGGCAGCCAATGGTAAATCCAATTAGGAGTGGTTGTGCCTATAGTTGGGTGGAAACGAGCACCCCTCTAGACAATTGCTTCATGAATCTTGGTTTCTTGATAAGTAATTTTATGCTCTATTTACTAAAATTGAAATGATGGTTGAATGTATATATCTATGAAAAAAGTTTGTATTGTATGATTAAAGAAGGAATTCTTATGGTAGTTCCATGGATCCATGATTTTTAATGGCTTTATATTTTCCTCTGCTTAGAAATAGCATATTTGTTAGATGTGGTACTGTAAACAGATCCAAGAATATGGAATTTCCCAGGGATTGAACTTGTAATTCCAAGAGTTGGGGTAGATTTAGCTTAAATACTTCAATCTTGTCAATCCTTCGAACTTACCTTCGTAGGATTACTGAATTTAGGATCTATGGAGGGAAGGGTCCTCTTTCAAACCATTTGTCTGTGTGACCGGGAGCTCATGTCCATGACCCTAACCAAATAATGGCTAAGGGTAGAGTGTGAAGCCTCAAGGCTTTCCAGGAAAACCCATATGAATGAGACCTTTTAACCCTTTGATAAGTCCGAAAAGAGATAAGATCTTTTTGCTTCGGAACTCCGAGATGATATGACCTTACAACCATCAAAACCCCCAAATTTTAGAGTCATGAAGTGACACGAGCCGTAGATCCGAGGGTATTCAAAATCCTCTCTGACCGTTGGATCTATGCCATGTTCAATCTGGTGTTGATCGCTTCAGTAGAACGGAGGTGTCATAATGCCAAAACCCTTTAATGTCGGATTAGCGAATCAATGTGAGTTGTGGATCTAAGGATTCTTCAAGGCCCATCTCTGTCATCTGATCGACTATCGAAAGGATAGTGTAAAACATTGTGGTGAAGCCCTACACCAGGAGATTCAACACGCTGATGAACAATGATGCTGTCAAAGTGTCGACGATTGTAGTGACACGGTCTGTCGATATCACCAAGGTTGACATAGACCCACAGTAGGGTTGGCACGTGTCAACAAAATTCATGACTTTCATATATCTTAGGGGTCATATAGACCCTGACATGTGTCGCTAGTTGATTGGGCAATGTGTCTCCCGTATCCCCTGCCAAATGTCATCTGTTGGTACTACATTGTGTTCAGTATGACGTTGACCACTTCGAGAGTAAAACAAAAACTGCATGGCCAAACTCCTAAACACCAAAGTCGTGAAGCGACGAGGAACATCGATTCGAAGAAGCTTCGATACCTCTCCTAACCGTTCGATCCAGACCATGGTCATCCTGATGCTAACCACTCTGGAAGGAACAAGGAATCCACACTGCGGATCCCCTGAACGCCAAAGTTGTGAAGCAATGAAGGACTTATATCTATAGATCCATGTGGACACATCTCAATCGTGAATATCTAAAGGGCATTGGAAGGTTGTCAGTCCAGAGGGACATGACATGCTGACATCACCTAGGGTGAGATGAACCCATGTTTGATTTTCCATGTGTCACCATGAATCATACTTTTCATAGGCCCTATGAGCCAATTAGAAAGTGACATGTGTCACCCACTTATGGGGCTATGTGTCACCTATGTCCTATGACGCGTGTTGGTGCATGAGAACTCGATCAAAATATGGTGGAGTACCCGAGACTATGGGAGTTTGAGAATTCAAGAAGATTGGGAGGTTCAAAAGATGGGGTTAAATCGACCGAAGGCCCAGACCCACTTGTCCCTGCCTCTACGTTTAATGCGTCGCCATGTGTAAGTGCAAACCCTTTGAGAGTCTGGAGGATTGGAGAGGTGAGCTCGGTTGAGTCGAAATGGGTTGAAGGCTGGAGCCACGTGGAAATATTTTGGGGTCCTTTGGGAGTTCAGAGTTTTGAGACTCCGAGCGATAGGTGCATAAGAGGAAAAAGGGGTGTTCAGCACCGAAGCACAAAACGTTGAATCTCCCATAAGATTTTGTGTTACATGAAGGGGAAGGTGATGGACACCACATGTATTCCATGTAGGAAGACAAATGGAAAAGGGCCACATGGACCTGAAGTGGCTTGAGGCAGATATGATACAAACCTCGAAACTTTAAGGGGACACAAATTTTGATCCAGAGCTCAGTTTTGATCTTGACGATAGTTGTTTGAAAGCTCTTGATGAGAAAAATACCATGGTATTGTTAAGAAGAGGTTTAGATATGTTTGATAAGAAAGAGAAATTTTGGCGCCCCGTCCCTTAAAAATCCCTTCAAGGGGTTGGGTGTATTACAAATTGGTATCAGAGTGGGCGGCAACACTTGTCCTGCTTGAGCTCATGAATGAGTTTCTTAAAAATCTTATTAGAGAAATTTTAAGGGTAACACCCTACCTTACCCCTTTCTTAAGAAACCTATTTAAACCACTGCTAAAGAGAGGAATGATAATTTTTGTTATTGTTTTATGTTTGAAAGTCTGAACTGTGTGTTGTTAGTATTCCAAATAAAGAAGTTAACTCCACCTCATAAATTGTATGAGTTATTCCTAAACTAGTAATATAATTAACTAACAAAGAATGCTTTATCATCACTCAAGCGGTCAGTGGATAGGAGGAAAACTACAACATGAAGGATGGTAACACACCATGAATTGGGGGAAATCCCACACAATAGAGAGGAAGAATATGATGAGAGGAGGGCGGTAGAAACCCCTCCAAATTTGGATGAAATTGTAAGAATCCTCATTGAAGAATTACAGATTTGTAAGGATGACAATGAAAGGATGATAAAAGAATAGGAAAAACAAACTAAAATTAACGCAGTCCTACTACAAATCCTATCAGATATAGAAAGGAACCTGCAACATGGACCAATAACCAGTCACGTGGAAAGACATCATACTAAGAAAAATCCAAATCCACTTGAGATACAAAATCATGGAGCTGAAAGTGGCCACAGAAGGAGGAGCACCTCAAAGAAGGCCCAACATGGAGCCAAGATACATTCAACATAAGAATCCTCTGGTGAGGAAACTGACAACTCCAAGGAATAGTCTAGTGGAAAGACTACTTCACGTTCCCAAGGGAGAAGAAATAAGAGGAAACATTCCACGAGCCATGACCTTGAAGAGTTTAAGAAATCAAAACCACCCACATTCGATGGAGAAATTAAAAAGGGGGAAGAAGCAGAAGTTTGGCTACATGGCTTGAAGAAGTACTTCAAAGTCCATGACTACTCTAGAAACTTAAAGGATCGAATAACCATTTTCAAATTGAATGGAAAGGCCTCCATTTGGTGGGAATATCTTAGGAATGTGAAAGGAATCCATGAGAAGGAGTTTTCATGGAAACAATTTGAGAAATACTTCAAGAAGAAGTATCTGGCACAGAAATACTTTGATGGGATTTCCAAGGAGTTCTATGAACTCAAGATGGGAAAACTCACAATAGATGAATATATCAACAAATCTCTTGAGCTAATGAGGTATATTCCCTACATAAAGTATGAAAAGGTAAAGATGCAACGATTCATTAGTGGATTTCCTCGGTCCTTCTAGGACAAAATTGAATTTGATGAGCCAAAGACCTTAAAAGATACTATCTGGAAGGCAAGATATTGCTATGAGAAATTTAAGAATAAGGCAGAACATCATGAGGACTGGAAGAGGAAATGTCATTTAGGATTCAAGAAGATGGGGTTTAAAACCTCAATATTTAAGAAACATGGGAAAAGTTCTAAGATGAGCCTTCCTGCTAGAAGTGTGTATCAACATAATTTTCCATCTCAAAGTGGTAATAAACCATTTGGAGAAGCCCCGAGTAAGACCGATAACACAAATAATGAGCCTTTGAAATGTTGGGGTTGTGTAGAAGAAAACATGTTGAGGGACTGTCCACATAGGAAACAAAACAATAGGAGGGTATACAACATACAAGAGGCTACCACAGTTGATGATGTGGCTAGGAACAAGCCACAAATGTATGAAACCTTGGATAATAGACAAGATAACCACCAAGCTTCAGTGGTGGAGATGGAAGGTATGATTGCCAACCAACTAGTTTCCATTTTAATTGACCCTATTTCTAATCTGAGTTATGTTTCCCCTCAAAATGTTGTGAAATGTAAATTGCAGCAAGTAAAACATGTTAAACCATGGCTGGTACAACTAGCCCCTGGAACCAAATGAAAGTTAACAGAGGTCATACCAGCATGCCAATTCATTATGAATGGAATACCCACCCAAGCCACCTTAAACATACTCCCTCTAGGATATTATGACCAACTGATTGGCATGGACTGGTTGGCTTCCCATAAAACCAAGTTGGATTGTTACAATAAAATTTTGGAGTGTGAAGATGTAGAAGGGAGAAAAATAACCCTACAAGGGATTCAAAAGCATGTCTGAGTGAGACAAATATCATCCCTTCACATGGAGAAGTATTGTAGAAAAGGATGTCCTTTGTATGCAATACAAGTTTTGAACTTTGTTGAGCCCAATAAAACAAGAATAGAGGATCGCCCCATATTAAGACAGTATAAACATGGTTTTTTAGAAGAGGTACTAGGCCTACCTCTAAGAAGAGATATTGAATTTTCAATAGAACTTGTATCGGGAGCAGTGCCAGTGTCTACAACGCCCTATAGAATGAGTACATCGAAGCTAGTTGAGCTCAAACTACAACTAAAGGAGATGTTGAACAAAGGCTACATTCATCCTAGTGTCTCCCCATGGGGAGAACCAACAATGTTTGTGAAAAATAAGGATGACACCCTCAGGTTGTGCATAGAATATAGACAACTCAATAAGATGACCATTAAGAATAAGTATCCCTTTCCAAGGATCGATGACTTGTTTGACCAATTAAGGGGTGGTACAATTTTCTCCAATATTGACTTGAGGTCTCCATACCATCAAGTCTGAATTAAGGATGAACACATCCACACAACATCCTTTAGGAAAAGATAGGGGAACTACGAATTTGTGGTGGTACCATTTGGGCTTACCAATGCACCAACCAATTTTATGTGCTTAATATATAATGTACTCAGTAAATTCTTGGATAGATTTGTGTTGGTTTTCATTGATGACATCCTGATATACTCTAAGAGTAGGGAAGAGCATGAAGAACATATCAATTTAGTTATTCAATTACTAAGAGAACATCAGCTCTATGCTAAGTTTAGTAAGTGTGACTTTTTCCAGAAACAAGTCCATTACTTAGGACATGCTATTTTTGAAGGAGTGGCAGTTGATCCTAACAATATCAAATCCATTATGGATTGGCCTACCTCAAAGGATGTATCTAATATCAGATCCTTTATGGGCCTAGCAGGATACTATAGAAGGTTCAGAAAGGGATTCTCCAAGATTGGTTGCCAAATTACCTCCCTTTAGAAAAAGGGGGTCAAATTCATTTGGACATCAAAATGTGAAGAGAAATTCCAAGAGATGAAATACATTCTAACCAATCCAACTATGTTGAATATTGTAGACCAAAACAAGGATTTCCTTGTGTGTACAGATGCCTGCAAGAAAGGGATTGGAGGAGTCCTTATGCAAGATGGACATATGATTTTCTATGAATCCAAAAAATTTAATGAGCATGAAATAAATTATGTGACCCACGATATGAAGTTGGTTTCCATAGTACATGCCTTAAAAATGTGGAGGCATTTCCTCCTAGGTAGAATATTTGTGCTTATGACAAACCATAGTGGGTTGCGATATCTGTTTGATCAACCAAAACTCAATGCCAGACAAGCTATATAGATGGCTCTCCTTGGTGAGATTTAATTTGAAATCAAACATATCAATAGAAAAAAAAATAGGGTGGATGATGCCCTTAGTAGAAGTATGAGAGTGATTCACTTGGTAGCCGCAAGCACTTATGAATCAGGTGTCAAGGAGAGAGTCAAAAGTGCAAAAGAAATAGATGCATTTTTCAAGACTGTGAAATCATACATAGAGCAAGAGCCCATAGGGATGAAGTATGAGGATTATCAATTGTTGAATGATTTCCTACTAACCTACAAAGGTAGGTTGTATATTCAAAATTGTGATGACTTGAAGAGGTTCATAATGGATGAACTACACAAAATACCATATACTGGTCATCCTGGTTATCAAAAAATGATCACAGCCACTAGGAAGTTATTCTATTGGCCCAGAATGAAAAGAGACATAGCTAATTACTTAGCTAAGTGTCTAGAATGTTAGTAGGTTAAGGTAGAGCACTGACATCTAGCAGGGTAGTTGTAGCCCCTACCAATTCTTGACTGGAAATGGGAAACCATCTCCATGGACTTCATCATAGGGTTACCAAAATCAACTAAACAGAATGATGCCATCATGGTAGTCGTGGAAAAACTAAGCAAGATTCTCACTTTATTCCCATCAAATCAACTTACAAGGTAATAGATATTGCCAATATTTTTATGAAGGAAATATGTAGATTGCATGGCATGACTAAAGAAATCGTATCTAACCGAGATACAAAATTTACTTCAATCTTTTGGAAATATATATTTTCTAGATTTCAAACTAAATTATTATTCAGTATAGCCTATCACCCTCAAACTGATTGACAGACAGAGAGGGTAAACCAAGTGTTAGAGGACATGTTAAGGACGCATGTAATGTATCAGCCTAAGAAGTGGGAAGACTACCTACCACTGATAGATTTTCCTTATAACAATGGCTATCAAGAGTCATTGAAGATGATCCCTTTTGAGGCCCTCTATGGTAGACAATGCAATATTCCAATCAACTAGAATAACCCAATAGATAGAAGTACAATCAGACCAGATATGCTAAATGAAATGGAACAACAATTAATTTAGATAAAACAAAATCTGAAAATAGCTCAAGATAGACATAAAAGTTATGCAGACAGAAAGATGACTCCTACAGAGTTCAAAGCAAGGGATCATGTGTATCTCTGAGTTAGACCCGGGAAAATATCCTTGAGAATAGGATCCTATGCCAAGCTAGCACCTTGATATTGTGGACCCTTTGAAATTCTGGATAGAGTGGGACTTGTAGCATATAGACAAGTGCTTCCTCCCATAGTGAAGGCACATCATGTTTTCCATGTTTTGTTACTGAAAAAATATGTACATGATTCTAATCATATAATTGATTGGTCTATGATTTAGGTGGAACCAAATGGAAAATTCTTGTTAGAGCCATAATTCATAATAGACGGGAAGTAAATCCCACTCAAGAATAGAACCATTGCACAGGTCAAGGTTTAATGGAAACACTTTGGTGCAGATGAGGCTATATGGGAAATGGGGGATTCCATGAAACATGCATACCCATTTTTGGTTACTTTTGTACATACAAAACACATCGGCAGGTAGAACACCGGGGATGATGCTCCTTTAAGGGGAAGGGGATTGTAATACCCTTGTTTTTCCCAGCTTGTAAATATAACTATAACTTTCGTATAGACTATGGGAAGACTGAATATGTGTGGACATTGGAACCGATGAACCCTTTTATTATAAGAGGTAATGTAAATATAAATGTATTTTCTGTTATTGAATAAAATGGATAGTGTTTCATAACTACTAAGGAGGGGGTTTTCCAAGGTAGACCATGATGTTATGAGAGAGGTGGTGAATAGGAATACGAATGGTTTAGATAACCCCCACAAAACCAGTACCTTATTGGATTTAAATTATTCAGACCCAGAATAGTCCTCTAAACCATAAGTAAACTCCCAGTCAGGATGGTGGTTGAGGAAGTCCTCCTGAAGTGTTAATGAGGAGCTAGGAAAAGTAACCATTCGAGATACTTCCTGACCTAACCATGAGCTAGGTATTCAGACCCACGTAATATTGTTGAGGAAGGAAAAAAGAAAAGAATGGAACTTGTGGGAAGGGGGAGAGGGAAAAGAAGAGGAGAGCACATGCATCTCTCTGGTTCTGAGGAGAACTGAACAACAATCTTTCTTTGCGTAAATGACGAGGTTGGTAATGTTTTCGGTCCAATATGATAAATGGGGTTGTAGAGAATATTACAGTCCCCCTTTATTGGTGAAAAGAAAACCAATTTCCAAGTTCCTAGGGGAGGAGGAGACTAAACTTCGTCCCTGACTATCACTAAAGAAGAAGAAGGAGTCTCTCTCAGGGCATCATGGTTTATCTAGGGGCTGGCTAGTGGTAAATCCATTCAGGATTGGTTGTTCCTACAGTTGGGTGGAAACAGACACCCCTCTCGACAATGTCTTCATGAATCCTAGTTTCCTAATAAGTGTTTTTATGCTCTATATACTAATATTGAATTGATGGTTGAATGTATCTATCTCTGACAAAAGTTTGTATTGTAGGATTAAAGAATAGATGCTTATAGTATTTCCATGAACCCATGCTTTTGAATGGTTTTCTATTTTCCTCTTCTTAGTATCAAGAGACCTGTTAGACGTGGGTATGTAAACAGATCCAAGAATAAGGTAAAATATTTTTATTGGTTGGAAAATCCTTAAGGTAATTTTCCACGGATTGACCTTGTAATGCCAAGATTCAAGGTAGATTTAGCTGAAATGATTCAGTCATGTCAGTTCTTCGAACTTACCTTCATAGGATTACTAAATTCAGGCTCTGTGGAGGGAAGGCGCCTCTTTCAATCCATTTGTCTATGTGACCGAGGGCTCATTTCCACAACCCTAAAAAAATAATTTCTAAGGGTAGAGCATGCATCCTTAAGGATTTATAGGAAAACCCAGATGACTGAGACATTGGAACCCTTTGCTAAGTGCAAGAGGACCTAATCTCTTTTGGTTGCAGAACTCCGAGAGTTCACAGCTCCGGGATGCTATGACCCTACAACCATCAAAACCATTGAATGTCGGATTTGTGAAGTGATGCGATCCATAGATCTAAGGGTATTTGGAAGCCTCCCTGACCGTTGGATCTACATCATGGTCAGTCTGGGGTTGACCACTTTGAGAGAAAGGACGTGTCATAATGCCACAACCCTTAAATGTCGGAGTAGTGAATTAATGTGCATTGTGGATCTAAGGATCCTTCGGGACACATCTCTGTTGTCCAATCGACTAGTGAAAGGATAGTGTAAAACACTCTGGAAAATCCCTACTCCAAGAGATTCGTCATGTTGATGAACAAGGATGTCGCCGAAGTGTCGAAGGACAGAGTGACGTGGTCTGATGATGTCACCAAGGGTGACATACACTCATAGTAGGGGTGCCATCTGTCACCCCAATTCATGAATTTCGTAGATATTAGGGGTCAAATCTACTCTGACATGTGTCAAAAATTGATTGGACCACATGTCTCCGATATCCCCTGCCAAATGTCGTCCATTGGACCTACACCGTGGTTAGTCCGGTGCTGACCACTTCAGGAGTAAAACGAAAAATACATGGCCAAAATCCCAAATTCTGAAGTTGCGAAGCGACAAGGACCGTCGATCCAAAGAAGCTTTGGGACCTCTCATGACTGTTCGATCGAGATCATGGTCAGCCCAATGCTGACCACTATGAGAGGATCAAGGAACTCACACCATAGATCCCCCAAACACGAAAGCTACAAAGCAACGAAGGTCATAGATCTATACATCCAAGTGGACACGTATCAACCGTGAAGATCTAAAGGGTGTTGGAAGGTTGTGAGTCCAGAGGGACGTGGCATGTTAAAGTCACCCAGGGTGACATGGACCCACATTCAACATGCCACGTGTCACCTTGAATCGTACTTTTCACAGGTGCTATGAGGCTATTAGAATGTGACACGTGCCACGTGTCACCTCTGCCATGTGTCGCGTGTCATTCCACTAGCGAATGAGTGCTCGTTCAAAATTTGGTGGAGTACCAAAGACTCCTGGTGTTCAGAACTTCAGGAATGTTGGGAGGCTAGAAAATTGGGGTTAAATTGGTTGAAAGCCTGGACCCACCTATCCTTTCCTCTGCATTTAATGTGTCACCACATGTAAGTGTAGACCCTTCGGGAGTTCGGGAATTCAAAACTCTAGAGGATTTGAGTGGTGATCTCGGTTGATTCAAAATGGGTCGGAGGCTAGAGCCACGTGGCAAGATTTCAGGATCCTTCAGGAGTTCTAAATTTTGAGACTTTGCAGGATAGGTGAGTAGGAGGAAAAAGGGGCGTTCATCGTCAAAGCATCAAATGCCAAATTTCTCCTAAGATTATGTGTTACATGAAGGGGAAGGTAGTGTATGCCACATCTATGCCATGTAGGAAGACAAGTGGAAAAGAGCCACGTGGACCTAAAGTGGCTTGAGGTGAATATGATACAAACCTCAAAACTTTAAGGGGACATAAATTTTGATGCAGGGAACGGTTTTGATCCAGACGATAATCGTTGGAAAGATCCCGATGAGTAGAATATGATGGTGTAGTTAAGAAAAGTTTTAGATATGTTTGAGAAGAAAGTGAAATTTCGACGCTCAATCCCTTAAAAATCCCTTTAAGAGGTTGGGTGTGTTACAAATAACTAAGAACTAGTAATTCTTCTCCCTTGATTACATTTGAGCTTTGAATGGATGGTGATCATTTTAGATCTATTGCCATTCATTAAAATTCTAATGGAGAGTGAAAGTATGAGTGAAAAAAATATAACAATAGTGGGAATTCACCATTAAACTATTGATTCAATTGTAGGAGACAACTTAGTTATAGAGATGTGCTTCCAAGAAATTACACAAAGTTTTTTTTAACAAAAAATGATAAATATAAAATAGTCAAGGAACAATGGACAATCTATTTTCTATAGAAACCCAAATTAGAAAAAAACTTTGTTCAGTGGGGATTTTATTCAGTAGGAAATCAATTACAAAAGGCTAACCTATACACAAATTTAGTGTATTGCTACTCGTTGGTAGGAAATTTGTAGATGGTCATGGCTCAACAACAATATTCAATCATTGAGGGGCATACTCAATGTCTTTTTCTTCTCCAATTATCAAGAAGACTAGTTCGTTGAGATATCATCTCTGCTACTATCCTTCTCCATTTCCTCCTCTTTGTTGAATTCAATGCTCTTATGCATCAAAACCTTAATTTTTATTGGGCCACCTTGGAAGGAGAACCATCACAATGGTTCATTTCAACTTTCAAGGGAATTTTGAACATTTTCTCAAATTTTCCAAAGATAATTAAATGTTTATTACAAAGCTTACATATATATATATTTTGATGAGGAACCAATTTATATCAATTGTCATTTCAACAAAACCTAACATAGTTCATGTTCCACTGTGTGGCTGTTTTGGGAATTTTATACAAAACTATATCTTTATGGAAGATATTGTGGACAAAAAATTGTGTTTATATTTTTGAAATGCACCGAACATGTTTATATTATTCTTTGGGAGAAAATGGACACCAATTTTAAGTGATATACAAATTTATATGGTACGTAGGACCTGCTCATCAATTTCATGGCCCAACATGGCAGGCTCATATAGTTTTGATTTTCCACATTTACTACTGAGTAAATGCACATATCTAGGTGTAGAATGAGTCTGTAGGCATTATTTCCCACCTTTTCCAATAGTTCAAAAGGACCATAACAAAAATCCTTGATCTTATTACAAATAACCTATAACCTTTCTTTGTTTAGATGCAACCAAAATTTTTTTCCCACATTGAATTTGTTTTCAATTCTATGTTTATCATGCAAAGCCTTGTATTGTTCCTATGACTTATTCAATGTCTCTTGTACTTGCAAATGGATATACCTCATCTTATCAAGGAATGTTTTATCCTTCGTTGCCTCTACTATGGTGTCTTCCATCACTCCTCTTTGTTTTTCATATACAACATCTATGGGAAAAGGTAAAAAATACCCAAAACAAGTTTCAAAAGATAATTTATAGGTAGAAGTTTGGGTTGCTATATTACAAGAGTGTTGAATATCGATCAAATTTTCATTCCAAGACTTTGAATGCCTCTGATTGTAAATCCTAAAAATTTGAACCAATGTAATGTTCACTACTCTTGTCTACCCGTCAATCTATGGATGGAAATTTGTACATCTCTTCAACTTGGTGTCCATGTTCTCCCAAAGTGTAATCCAAAAATCACTAAGAAATCTCATGTCTCTATTCGATATTATGCTCCTTCGCATCTGAAATTTCAGCCAAACCTTTTCAAATAACATGTTTGTTGCATGTTTTCCTTCATGGTCCTTTTACAAGGCATAAGAATACATAAGTTGCTAAAACTGTCAACTACAATAAACAAATAGTCATTTCCCTTGTTCTTTGTAAACCACCCATGAAATCCATGGAGATGATCTCCCATGGTATAGTAGGTACATGTGAGGGATGGTGTGATCATTTAGTTATATTATTTGGCTTATTGGTACAAAAAAGTATGCATCCTAAAAAATTGATATACATATTCTTTCATTTTAGGCCAATACACATACCTATATAATTTAGAAACTATCTTCCAACCATCAAAATTCCCTATCACTTTTGGGGAGAGAACCTCTTTTATAATATGCATTATTTAACCTTTAGGAACACAAATCTTGTATATCTTGTAGAAAATACATACTAGATATGATATCCAACCTTACCATCAACTTCCACTACATGAAATTGTCCTTATAGTTGTTGAAAAGCCTCTTAATGTGTTCATCTTCTATGTATGCCTATTTTTAAGCATCATTGGTGAAAGGTTCCATGTGCATACAATTTTCCAATGCTATGATAATTTATGTTTGTGGCCTTGAAAGCATGTCTACCAACTTATTAGTGTTTCTCTTTTCATATTTTATGATTAGATGAAATATCTGTAAGAAAAACCATCCACTTATAGTGTATAGTTTGTTGAAGGTTACTTTGGGCCCATAAATATTGTAGTGATTGTTGCAGATTGGTCTCCTTTCCCATCATCTAATTCTTTTGTTTATTAAAATATCATGAAAAGAGAACAAAGTTATAACTTCATTTTCATATGTAAGGTAGTTCATGACTCTTCCATGGAACATTTTAGATTGATAGAATAATGGCTTACCTCCATGCATGAAGACTGCTCCCATAACATATCCACTTGCGTCAATCTCCAATTCAAAAGGATTTTATACAATAGGTGATGCAAGAAATATTGCTTCAATGATCTTTCATTTAATTTCATGAAAATCTTGATGCTCATTATTTCCCTACTCATAACTCTTTCTAGTCACTATTATGGCATGGAGTGATGCAACCCTAGTTGAAAAGGATACTATAAAATTTTATAGGTTCTATGCTTCCATAAAAAATCTCATAACTTCAATTCCATTAATAGGATTTTACCACTTTAGGATGGCCTTAATATTTATGGGATCTATATTGAGTTCCCATCCACTAATAACATACCTTGGATACACCAATAAACATTGAGTAAATTCACATTTCTTAAGGTTTCTTAGTAGTTGATGTTTTTTTAGAGCCTCTAACACTACCCACTCATGTAGACATTTTTCTTTTCTTGAAATAAATATTCCAGATGTCTTCTTCTTTAACTTGAAATAAGTGGTATCTTGATCTGTGATCTAACTTTGTGAAGTACTAGGCATGTTGTAACTAATCTAGCAATTCATTGATCCTGGGTAAAGTGAATTAATTCTCGAGGGTGATCTTATTAGTTTGTAGGAATTCTCCAAGCCCCATATTTATCGGGTACTATAATGATATGTGACTGAAAAGATGAGGTCCTTGGTTGAATTAATACTTGCTCCAATAGTTGTTTCCATTATTTCTTCACTTCATCTTCTTCTAGGATGGACTTTCGGTATAGCCCAATGTTTAGAAATAGGGAATCTGGAAACGATTGTATCTCATGTTCTGCTTCGCTCTTAGTGGTAACCTTTTAAGATCTTAGAAAACTTATCTATGAACCTACAAAATATCCTCCAATTGATGTTTTTTTTCTTCAATACCTCACTCTAGAGATGCCTTTACTTTTACATATTCATCTCTTGGTTAGTTGTCTCTTAAGAAAATAAATACATACTTCCTATTTGAACTTATTATCTTCTCAGCTTTCTTACAACTTACTCTAGAGATATCTTGGATTTACATGTGTATGCATTGATAATGAAGGACTTCCCATCATTGACTGGACAATATTGGTTTAGTCTCCTCATGAGAATATTGGTTTAGAATCCTCATGAATATTCCATCCCTCATGTACATGTAGGGGCTTCCAAACACAACACCATTCACATCAAGTGGTACTAAATCTACCTCCACTTCATCCATATAGTTTGCACTAATAAAATATTTCATGTTACACTACTTAGTGACCTAAGATATACATCCTTATCTAACCATCCTAATGTATATGGATGAGCATGGTCATGAAATTCCAATCCAAGTTTTTTCAGTAGATCTTCTACTATGAGGTTGGATCATGAATTGGAATAAAATAGAGCATAAAAATTTGTTCTCTTAACTTTGATATTAATATGAAAGATCTTAGTCATCTCTTTCTCTTTCTTGGGATGGAGTCTACTTATGTTCACTTCCTTCTGCATTGTAGTGTAGAGAATGTTTTCATATGTATATGATACACTCTCTACCTTGTTTCATGGATCCATGGCTAGCATGTTATTCTTATTGGCATCCTTATTATGGTATTCTAATCCAAATTTGGATGTATATTCCAACAATTTTCTTTAGTGTGACCATCAATATTAGAATAATTGTTTGGATCCTTGCACTTACGTGTAGTGGCTATTTTATTCTTGTTCTTTCCTTTTGACTTCTTCTTTCCCTCCTTGGAAGAATCTTGGTGGTATCTTTCTTCGAACCACTTGGTTGTCCTTTATTCTAACCCATATTCTCTAGATAATGTCGTTTCACACAAGCCTCATCAATTTTACTTGGTTTAAATATCATCACTTTCCTTTGTAAATGGTTGTGTAGATCACCTCGATACTTTAGGAGTACTTCTAGGTTCATGGGATATATTCCCAACAAAATGGCCATTTTTATGAACTTGGTGGTGTAATATTTCACACTTTGCAATTTCTTCTATTGAAAGTAATGCCAATAGATCCACTAGTTCTCTTCAGACCCAATACGATAACACTCTGACTTAATGAAAGATTTAAAAGCCTCACACTTAGTTATTGGAATATCACCATCCAACCTAAGCATCTACATACAACTTTTGCACCAAGTTTGGACATGGCCTTATAACTTTAGTTGAAAAAATGAAATCATTTTATTTTATTTTGTGTTATGAAAACTAAAATGAACCTCTAATTATTGCAATAGTTGATTTAATTTAGTAGCAACAATCTCTCCTTAGTAGGTATTGATGTCCACTTTCGCTTCTAGTTTAAATAGAGACTCGGAAGAAGTGATGGCACCAGAACTTGATCTCTCTTTCTCTGGATATTCGTTGATTCATTTTTTTGGGCCCTAATTATCTTCATATTTTCCATCTGATCCATATTTTGAGGTAGATAAACAAAACCCCCTGAAAGATCCAAACTTGTTTTAGATCTTCCATGAGAATGACCCTACTGACATAGATGCTAGAGAATTTTGTTTCTAGATTTGAAAATATCTTCTCTAACTCATATGCTATATTTTTATTATACTCATCCACTTTGGATATATATTAAAGTCTTTATACCAATCCTTGGATTCTACAACATCCTACAAAAACCACAATGAAACGTGGCTCTGATACTAATATGATATGTAAACTTGTGTGGACATTCCATTGCAATAGTTCATCCCAACATATCTTACATTACCTTTCAATATCTTATTTTGTATTGTTTCACTTAATATTTTAGATTTAATACTACTAGATTAGTGCACAAATTATTAAAATGAAGGAATCTAAGAAAATAATAAACCATCCACACAATGAACATAATATGTAGACTAGGTAAACCCAATACAGGAAAAACCTCCAACTAGAAGGTGAGGCCAACAACTTGCTCTTTTCATATCATTTATGAAATGAAAATACAAAGAAAGGAGCACTCACTATGGAGTTTCCATGGGAATTATGCAACTATGGTTACACCAAGATATTCTAAATTCCTCTACTATGTGCCAAAATCCAACTCTTAAATGCTATGTTCAACTATAGAACAATAACATGAAAATAAATATGAAACCCCTTCCTTTCTTAGAAGCCTAGTATTTAAAATGTCTTAATAGCCATCTAGGTTTAGGGTTAGTTTTTTTGCATTGCCTCAATTCCCTATTAAGGTTAGGATTTTTTACCCTCTAAAATCTTCTTGAAATTCCACAAGGGACTATCTCAATATTGTGAGTAATGTGACTTGACGTGGTATCCACACATATCATGGTGGTCAATAGGATAACTCAACCCATGGGAGGTGTAACTTTCACATACGAACTATTGAGGTGGTGTTCACACCATTACAAAGATATCAATGTGTATAAGAACATCAAGAGGTTAATAAATTTATTGGTAAGGTTTTGTCCCCCAAAAATGATCATTTAAGGCCTCAAATAGGCTGTGGAAGGTTCACTTGATATTAAATTGAAACTAATTGCCAAATCTTTGTCAAATCATGATATTCGACTCGTTTCTCTCCAATCATCCCACTTAATATCTCTATCACTCATAATTTACACATGGAAGATATAAGAAAATGATGGCCCACGACAAAATTTCTGTAATAGAAAATTGCACTAGCAATATGAATTGTGCAATTGTTATTATCCCTGAATTGTGCAATTGTTATTATCCCCAACATGATCCTTGAAATATGTCAATGTGACATGTTTACATATCAAAACAATTGGCCCATGACAAAATTGATCATTTCTTCTGTAATAAAAAATTGCACTAGGAATATGAATTGTGCAAATGTTATTATCCCCAACATGATCCTTGAAATATCCCAATGTGACATGTTTACATATCAAAACAATTCAGACGAGATACAAGGTCATAAAAGTAAAATTGTTTAAAACATAACAATGACGAAATATTTAGAAACTCACAGAAAAACTCACTAGCATTTTATTCTCTCTATAAAATGAGTGAGTTATTAAAAAAAGTTGTTAAAATAATTATTGCCTTATTGAGGGAACTTTTTGTGACCACCCTACAATCATAAATTTATTATATTAAATATTTTAGTTTTGACCTAAAGTGATGATGTCATTTCAATTATTACATTAAATATTTTAGTTTTGACCTAAAGTGAGGATGCCATTTCAAAATTACCCATTGTTGAGACTTTACAAAACTTTCTAAAATGATAACGTAAACCCCAAACTCCTCCTCTTATCATATTGAATTCTTTCAATGGGTGATACATAAGTTAATTCCTTTGTCTTTTTCGAGATTGAGAAAATGTGAGCACAAAATATTGATTTGTGAGGGTTAAATTCTAGGAACCAGGGGGTAAACAAAAAACCTTCTCTTCCCAGATCTAGTAACCTTCCTTGAAAAATTTCCGACAATCACCAAGAGCATGGAATTGAACAAAAAAAAAAAAACTTTAATAACAATATATACCTCACAAAGTTTGAATAGTGTTAGAATCCATTAGACCAAGAAATTACCACCATCAACTCATAATATGAAAGGAGGTCAAAATCTATCTCCTCATTACCTCTAGAGTGGAACCTCCTCTCATTTCTCCATGATATACACATTGGGAAAATGAAAGGTCATAAATTACAAGTTCAAATCCTACAAGTCCTTTAGACATATGGATAAAAAGAGGGAATCCACCAAGGTTCCGTTTGAAACAACATGCTCAATACAACTAACTTCTTTTAATTTACAAATAATTGAGTTATGGAAAATGCTTGTATGCAAATTATATGTTAAAATAATATTTTTAATTAGGTGGATACTGGTGGTCACCGACCTATTCCACTAATTCAAAATGATTCCACATCTTGGTATATTTTCTACTATTTTTTGGGTCCCAAACATCTAGGGTCATTTCGAGATCGTAAAAAATGTTTTTTTGGCACGACATTGTCTGCCATGTAGTTGAAGGAAGATGATATGACAAATAGAATGTGTACTCCTTTTCTAGACCTTTTCGATGGGGAACCAAGCACCCCAAATGATGGTTGTATGCAAAATTTGTCCCCTAAGGAAGTTTATGTATCGACTAGCCACATTGGAGCTGGAAAACCATTTGGAGTTTCATCTTCTAGGGTCAAGGTTTTGGATGTTTAGGGTTTTCTCATTGATTATTTATGTTAAAAGGCCTTTTTTTCATCTTTGTAATTAGCTTCTATAGAATGAGAATACTCATCACATATCTCTCTTCGGAGATAAGATACCACCATTCTAGCTATCTTGGGTGCTTCACATTCTACAATATTTTGTATTCAAGACAATCATTAATAGAATATTGGTTTAATTATATTATTGAAGTGTTTCTTGCAATATCTCTATGTATTTCCTTGTTACATATCTACCTTCATTTCGTTCAGTGGTATCATAATAGCTTTCTCCTTGTCATTTCTTAGTGAATTTTCCTGACAAAGTTAGGGTATAGAGAGTTGGGTCTTGAGATATTTTATCTTGAGGAACATGTCTCTCACCATCCCAAGAAACCTCCCATGGCAGAAGAAAATAGAGACAGTGGAGAAGGAGATCCTATCAAACTATTGCTCAAGGAATCCCTAGTGTAATAGAGGAAAGAGATGATGGAAAATTTCACACATATCCTTCGACAGTTGTTAAAAACAATGACGACACCTTCAATGAGTAGTCACTTCAGAGGTGCAATTCCATTCAAGGTACGAATAAACTTTGATATTCCTTTATTTCAAGGCCAGATAGATGTCGACACTTTGGAAAATTGGTTAAGTCTACTAAAGGGTTATTTTTCTATCCAATTTTTTTCCAATAGTGAAAATATCACCTTTTCCATCCATAAATATCTTCCCCGTGGCATATATTATTGGGAAACTTACTATGAGAAACATGTGGGAGATGAGTCTACAATTCTTTTTATAGAACCCACTTAGGAAGATTTTGTTGATTCTCTCAAAGAGAAATACTACCCTATTGGAAACTATGATGACTATTACACAAGATGGACAACTATGAGTTAAGAGAGAGACCAAACAGTGTCAGCGTACACCAACATCTTCCATACCTTGTGAAAAAATTTGGCTATTAAAGACTTTGAGAGACACTTTGTCCTGAAGTACCACAATGGCCTACATAGGTAGATCCAAGCATATATGGAGTTCCTGGAAATCTCCTCATTGGGAGTCGCTTACCGATATGTTGCAAAAATTCAAGAAAAAGAATAAGAAGGATTTTAGTTCTTTAAACCCATCGGAACAGAAGCATGGTAAAGGTGTCTCTAACTCCCAAAGAAAAGGGAAGAGCAAGGATGGTAAGCCCCAAGATAACTAGTCCAAGCTACAAGGAAAGAAGGTTAATAGGAAATCAAAGAAGGACACTGGAAAGTGGTACAAGCTCCACAAAATCCCTTGGAACAACACCGATGAATGTCACTCCAAACAATCATTGTTGGTTGATATGAAATCCTCAGAGTTAGATGTTGACTCAGACTATGATATAGAACTAGATAAGGGAAAAGGGATCATTGACACAGAACCCAATGTCACAATCGCTACCATAAAATTCTATTCAGAGGAGCCAAAGGATGCTAAAGAGGGGGAGCACCTATTACACTCATAATATGTGGGTGAATGGAACCCCCCTCCATTCCATTGTTGATAACGATAGTTACAAGAAACTAATCCCAGTAGAGTCCATCAAGAAGTAGAACCTAACAATTATGTTCCATCCTCATCCATACACCATTGGTTATCTTAGCCAAGGATGAGGCATCTACTTCAACCAACAATATCATCGACATTATGGGTATTGTGTGATGTTTCCCCCTTTGAATTTTGTGATATTCTTTTAGGACAACCATATATGTAGAAGCATCATGTTATTTATGAATCTAGACCCCATAGTGTCATTTTTACATTGGGAGGTCAACTCTATAGGGTATCAGACGTAGTCCCAACTATTGTGGTCTCTTTAATCTCTTCAAAGTAGTGACAAAAGGTGGCTTATCATACTGGGAGATTTTTCCTCTTTATGGCTTGGTAAAAAGATGAACAAAATGTCACTACAACCACCAAAACCTATGCATGAGGTCTATCTACACAACAAAAATTGGTGCACAAGATAGTATAAGAGAAAAAAGGCATATTTTCCTCACCTACTAAGGTTACTTTGCGTTGTCAGGTAAAGAACTTAATTGATTTGACACTTGATGCCCCTCTGCCTAGTGACATTATATACATGTGTTCTATTATGGAGAGTGAATAAATCAAACGCCATATCCAAGAACTAATTATGAAGGGCCACATCAAACCAAGCTCCTCACCTTGTGGGATCCCAATTGTTCTGGTACAAAATAACGATGGGACATGGAGACTTTGTATTTGTTACAGAGCACTGAACAATATCACAGTCAAGAACAAGTACCCAATCCCCCAAATTTATGATATTCTTGATCATCTCAAGGGAGACAACATTTTTAGTAAGATTGATTTGAATTCAGGATATGATCCGAATTTTATGAGAATAACGAAATGAATACAGATTATTAACAAGTGCTTAACAAAAAATAACAGAGATAAAGTAAATTTGGTTTTCTATTCAATAAAGAAATAAGCTGAAACTATAAAATGCAGTAGAAACAAGCTTGTTGGAATGGTGGGGGCTTATCTCTGAGAAGAGATGTGATGACTATGCTCATTCGCAAGAAGATGATTACAATGAGGCTCTGAAGGCCTTTTTACAATAAACAGGAATGCAAAAAGACCTAGACATCCAAAAACCTAACCCTAGGAGATGAGGCGCCAAAAGTTATGTGGGCCCTGTTTGGGTAAGTTAGTACATCAACTTCCTGGGGTCGTAACTTTTGCATACCATCTCCGTTTTAGGTGTATGATAGGCCATTGGAAAGGTATCATTGAGGAAATTAATTTTGGGTAAAATATCGAAGGAATTTCCATATTTCTCCCCCTTTTCCCAAAAAACATCGTTTAGGGCCTCAAAACGGCTTCAGAAGTGAAAAAACTGCTAAAAATAGTAAATTACCAAAATTGCAATGGTATCCATTGCGTAGAGTTCCCCCATGAGATGAGGAAATTTCTACTGAATTTTTCCTCAGGTGAGCCACTTGCCTTGGTGCAGGAGCTTCCCTACTTTGACGACTCGATAAAGTTGGATCCTTTGTTGTTGAGTTCCCTTGATCTTTGTGTCCACAATATGATCACTGGATGCCTTTTGTATGTAGTCAGGGTTGAGCTCTGTTGGTTTCATTTTTTATTCTACTTATGAGGTGTTCAATAATGGCCAAGGAATGGATGAATGTTGAGCTCAAAAGAATTATCCCCCATGGCCTTGGTGATGGTGTACAACCCATAACGGAGTGGGTGAAGCTTTCGATGGGGTCCTGTAAGGAGTTGTTTCTACAAGTGCAACCAAACTTTGTTGCCCACCTGAAACTTATGTGGCACCTGATTTTGATCATGGGACTACTTGTACTTGTCATTGGACTTCTGTAGAATATCCTGAACCTGTTGGCGGATGTGATGGATATGCTCAATGAATCAGGTGGCCTTGTCAACTTTAGTTGGAGTTGAAGATGAGTCGGTTGAAGTTACCGCAAGGGTAAGTGCAACATCTATGGGACCCAATGGTTGGAATCCCGACCCCACCTGAAAGCGGTTGTGTCTAGTTGAGATATGGAGGGCTCGATTGTAGCTATGATGGACACAGGAAAGGCTCTCATCCCATGTACGAGGGTGCTTTGAATTATACATGTGAAGGATATGCACAATCATTCGATTTATGACCTCGGTTTGGCCATCTTCTTGGGGGTGGAAGGCCGTGGATTTGGTGAGCTTGGTGTCCAGCAATGACTAGAGGCTCGACCAGAATGTGTTGAGAAATCGAATGTCCCGATCTCAGACAATGGTTTGTGGGATTCCAAAATGTACCCAGACTCATTCAAAGAAGAGCTTGGTAGTGGCCTATGTTGTGATGTTCTTCTTCCAGGCAACCAAAATCACCATCTTAGAAAAGCGATCAAAAACCACAAAAACATAGTCATTTCCCCACTTGGTGGATGGGAGGCCCAAAATGTAGTCCATTGAGATGGATTCCCATGGTCTGTCAGGAGTAGGAAGATGGGTGTACATGCCATGTTGATTAGTGGTCGGTTTGGTAATAGTGCAGGTAGTGCAGGACCTGATATACTTGTTGACCTCATGTTGAAGTTTCAGACAGTAGAAATGTTTTTGGAGCATCACCACTGTATTTTCGACGTCGAAGTGACCTGTCACCTAATTTTAGTGGGCTTCTCAGATCATCTTTTCTCACTCGCTTGATGTAACACAGATATGTCCCAGACGACACAACAACCCATCCTAAAGATGGAAATGATTGACAACTGCATTTGCACCCAACATTTGTTAGGTGTTGGATAAGTCTGGGTCTATCTCATAGATTTGGGGCCATCTAGAGGTCTCATGTATGCAAGATTCTATCTTCTTGGTGATTTCCGCAACTGGCATTCTACTGAGGAAATCATGGATGTGATTGGTACTTCCTTCTTTATACTTGATGTTGAGGTGAAATTTCTGCAACTATGTGGACCACTTTTTATTGCAGTCATTCTTGATCAGTGTGGATGACTTTCTCCTTCCCCAAAATGTAATGTCTCCACTGGTGGAAGGATTTCACAATGGAGTACATTTATTTTTCATAAGTAGGGTACTTACAAACAACATCGGATAGTGTCTCACTATGATAGGCCACGGGGTGGTAGTGAAAGTACTGGGGTTGAGCACAAGCGTTGCTTCAAATCATCGAATGCTTATTGTTGGGACCACTCGCACGCAAATTTCTCCTTACCACCACCCCTAGTTATTTGGCTAAGGGCCCATGCAATATGGGAGAATCCCAACACAAACCTGTGGTAGAAATTGGCAAGGCCCAAGAAGCTCTGAAGCTCAGTGAGTGTGGTTGGGGCTAGCCAGTCACGGATGACTTGGATCTTGGCTGGATTCACATGTACGCCATGTTGCTCAATGATGTAGCCCAGGTTTTGGAACCTGTCCATGCTGAAGGAGAATTTTTCCAAGTTGGCATATATCTTGTTCTGCCACAGGGTGTGCAGAACCTACTGAATATGCTGCAAGTGTTCGACCCAACTCTTGTTGTAAATGAGAATTTCATCTAGATACACCACTAAAAAAGTATTGGTGAATGGTCACAGGATATCGTCCATCATCCTCATGAAAGTGGATGGAGCATTTGTCAAACCAAAGGGCATGACCAACCATTCAAAAAGGCCTTCCTTTGACTTGAAGGTGGTCTTCCATACATATGTCTGTTCTATCGAGACCTGGTGGTAGCCAGACTTTAGATCAATATAACTGAAGTATTTGGCCCCCGTGAGTTGATCAAGGAGGTCGTTGATTTGGGGAATCGACTACTGGTTTCTTATTGTGATTTTATTCAGAGCCTGATAATCAATGCAGAGTCGCTAGGTTCGATATTTCTTTTGTACCAACACGATTGGGCTCCTGCAAGGTGATGAGATGGGATATATGTGCCCCTTGTGGATCAGTTCTTGGATCTATTGCTTGATGTCCTCATTCTCTAACAAAGAGCAGCGATAGACTGACCCATTGGGCAGCGGTGCACCCGGGGTCATATCGATGGGGTGCTTGACCTGGCAGTGCAGAGGTACCCTGGTAGGTGAGGAGAAGATATCTGAGTATTCTTCCACGACCTTATCTACTTTCTTCTACTGTGTGGAGAGGTCGGCCACAGAGACCCTAGATGTGGCTGTGATATTTCACTTATTCTGAGAGTGAATCATGAAGAAGAAAAAATTCCCCATATGAGAGATGACCTTCCTACATTTCTTAGTAGAGATCAAGGAAATAACACTAGGTGGGACTGCCTCGAGTATCCTGTTCAAAGTAATAATAACACTAGGAGGCCTAGAATCATACACATCATGAAATTTCCATAAATAAGGTTGGCCCAAAATAAAATGACAAACTTCGAGAGGAGAAAAGTCACACAATACCTCTTCTTTGAAAGGCTCGATGTCGTACGACAGTGGGAACTATTGGCTGACGTGGAGATCGCTTCCTTGGCGGAGCCAGCCAATGGTGTAGGGTTGTGGGTGCGGCATTGTTGGTAGGGCTAGCCTCTTGAAAACCTCTTCTGAGATGAGGTTCTTCTAGCTACCACTATCAATGATGAAGTGCAACGAGGTGCCTTTTACCCACATCTATGATTGGAAGAGGTGCTCTCCTTCTTCTGGCTCATCTAGTTCACCAGGATGGAGCTTGGTGGTAGCAATGGTGGCACTAGGTTCCACGTCAATGATCCATCTTCCCCTTTCTGGTTATGGCTCAGAGTCAGAACTCACATCTGATTCAGAGGCTTTCACTTTGGCCACCAGTGACTTCTTTGAGGGACAATCAACAGTGTTATGCCAAGGGATCTTATGGAAGTCACACCACTTCTCGGTATCTTTCTTTCTCTTTTCGGTGTCCTTATTCACTTGCAACTTAGACTGGTTGTCTTGATATTGTCCATATTTTCTCTGTCCTTTGTTTTATGGGTTGGGGCTGCCCTTTCTTGGATTTTTTTTTGAGGGGTTCCCAGGGCCAAATTGTCGCATCTTTGGTTTGAGCTTTTGCTCGATTTTGATGGCATATCGGTAGGTCACGTCCAAGGATGAGATGTCCAGAAATTCCATTTCGGTCTGGATGCATCTATGTAGAGAACCGCGATACTTGAGCACCATATTTTTCTCCAAATATTTGATATCCAGCTTGGCGTGCAAGATATGGAAGATATTTTTGAAATCTGGCACTGCTCGGTCTCTTTCTTTCCACAGTGTGGTCCATTTGGTATACAAGTCGTCATAACTTCCGACAGGGTAGTATTATTCCTTAATAGAATCCTTGAAGGATTCCCAAGTGGTTGTCACTGTAAATAATGAGGGTTCCTCTGTTTCCTTTTGCTCACAGAAAGTTTCCCACCAATCTTTGACATGGGGAATGACTTTGAGGAGCGCAAAAATAATCTTTTCTCTATTCAAAAAGTTATGGACAGAAAAATACCCTTCTACTAGATTCAACCACTTGTCTACAACATATGCGTCTATCTAACCTTCAAATATAGGAATATCAAAGTTTATTTGTACCTTGAAGGGGGCGGTGCCTCTGCTTGAAGAAGATGTGTCGCCTGTTGGTAGTTGCTGAAGGATTTGCGCGAAACTATCCATCATCGCATTCCTTTGTTGCATGAGAGCTTCCTCAATAAACAGTTTGAAAGGATATTTTGTCCCATCATATTTATTTTCTCCTACCATGAGAGGTCGCTTGGGTGTGTGAGAGCCTTTTTCCTCAAGAGAAACAAGCTTGAGACCCAACTCTTTGTACTTCGACCTCATTGGGGACATGCATTAAGATGACAAGGAGCAGACCCATCCTGTATCACTGATCTAGATTTTATGAGAAGAATGAAATGACTAGAGATTATTAACATGTGCTAACATAAAATAACAGAGATATAGTAAAAATGGTTTTCTATTCTATAAGGAAATAAGGTTAAATTGTAAATACAGCGGAAACAAGCTTGCTGGAATGGTGGTGGCTTATCTCTGAGAAGAGATGTGACGACTTCTTTCCTTCATAATAAGATGATTACAATGAGGCTATAGAAAATTTTTTACAATAAACAGGAATGCCAAAAACCCTAGACATCCAAAAACCTAACCCTAGGAGATGAAGCGTCAAAATTTATGTGGGCCCCATTTGGGTAAGTTAGTACATCAACTTCCCAGGGTCGTAACTTTTGCATACGATCTTCGTTTTAGGCGTATGATAGCCCATTGGAAAGGTATTGTTGAGGAGATTCATTTTGGTGGAAATATAAAAGGAAATTCCATATTTCTCCCCCTTTTCCCCCAAAAAAACATCGTTTAGGGCCTCAAAACAACTCTGGAAGTGAAAAACTTCTAAAAATAGTAAATTAGCAAAATTGCTAGGAAATTGTTTTGAGCCAGTTGGAAAAGGTGGGTGGCCACCAATATTCACCTGGATCAGGATAACACTACTTTTCAATTGAGAAAATTTATATATGGAGGACAACTTTAAGGTCTAAAGAAGGTCTCTTTGAGTGGTTGGTCATGCCTTTTTTCTTTACTAATGCCTCAACCACATTCATGTGTATGATTGATCTGGATTTTATGAGCAGAACAAAATGACTACAGATTATTACCAGATGCTTAACACAGAATAATAAAGATACGGTAAAACTAGTTTTCTATTCAATAAGGAAATAAGCTGAAACTGTAAAATGGAGTGGAAAACAAGCTTACTGGAATGGTGGCAGCTTATCTCTAAGAAGAGATGTGACGGCTATGCTCATTCGCAAGAAGATGATTAACATGAGGCTCTCAGGGAATTTTTACAATAAACAGGAGTTTCAAAAACCCTAAACATCCAAAAACCTAACCCTAGGAGATGAAGCGCCAAAAGTCATGCGGGCCCTGTTTGGGTAAGTCAGTACATCAACTTCCCGGGGTCGTAACTTTTGCATACGATCTTCGTTTTAGGCGTATGATAGCCCATTGGAAAGATATATCTGAGGAATACAATAGTTGTACAAAATTTCATGATGAAATTTCATGATCGCAACATACCCTCAAAAACATCGTTTAGGGCCTCAAAACGGCCCCGGAAGTTCAGGACCTAAAAAACTGCTAAAAATAGTAAATTATGAAAAATGATAGAAAGTTGTTTTCAGCTAGCTAGAAAAGGTTGGTGGCCACCGATATCCGCCTGGATCAATCCTCCATACTTAGGAAGAAATGGTCTCCATTGCGTTGAGTGCCCCAATAAGATGAGGAAATTTCTTTTGAATTTGGCCCTGGGTGAGCCACTTGCCTTGGTGCAGGAGATGCCCTGCTTTGATGACTCGATAAAGATGGATCCTTTGTTGTTGAGTGCCCTTGATCTATGTGTCCACAATATGATCACTGGATTCCTGTTGTATGCAGTTGGGGTTCAGCTCCATTGGCGTCATTTGTTCTGCTATGTCTGAGGTGTCCAATAATGGTGGGAAATAAGGCCGAAGGGGGTCCACGTTGAACATTGGGTGCAGGCCAAGGAAAGGGGGAATGTTGAGCGCAAAAGAATTATCCCCCATAGCCTTGGTGATGGTGTACGACCCATAACAGAGTGGGCGAAGCTTCCGATGGGGTCCTATAAGGCATTCTTTCTGCAAGTCCAACCAAACTTTGTCGCCCACCTGGAACTTATGTGGAACCCAATGCTGATCATGGCGTTGCTTGTACTTGTCATTGGACTTCTGTAGGATATCCTGAACCTATTGGCGGATGTTTTGGATCCGCTCAATGAACCGGGTGGCTTTGTCAACCTCAGTTGGAGGAGGAGAGGAGTCGGTCGAGGTGACCACAAGGGGAAGTGAAACATCTATGGGACCCAATGCTTTGAATCCCAACCCCACCTAAAAGGGGTTTTGGCTAGTTGAGATATGCAGGGCTTGGTTGTAGCTATGATGGACATAGGGAAGACTCTCATCCCAAGTGTGAGGGTGCTTGGAATTATACATGTGCAGGATATGCACGATCATTCGATTTATGACCTCGGTTTCGCCATCTATCTGGGGGTGGAAGGTCATGGATTTGGTGAGCTAGGTGTCCAGTAGTGACCAGAGGATCGACTAGAATGTGCTGAGAAATCGACTGTCCTGATCTGAGACAATGGTTTGTGGGATTCCAAAATGTACCTAGACTCATTCAAAGAAGATCTTGGCAGTGGCTTCTGTTGTGATGCTCTTCTTACAAGCAACCAGAATCGTCGTCTTAGAAAAGAGATCGACAACCACAAAAACATAGTCATTTCCCCACTTGGTGGATGGAAGGTCCGACATGTAGTCCATTGAGATGGATTCCCATGGTCTGTCAGGAGTAGGAAGAGGGGTGTACAGGCCCTGTTTCTTAGTGGTTGGTTTGGCAATAGCACAGGCAATGCAATACCTGATATACTTGATGACCTCCTGTCGAAGTTTGGGCCAGTAGAAATATTTTTGCAGCATCGCCACTGTCTTTTTGATGCCAAAGTGTCCTGCCACATGACTGTAGTGGGCTTCCCAGATCATATTCGCTCTCTCACTTAAGGGAACACATATATGGCCCAGACGACATAACAAGCCATCCTGAAGATGGAAATTATCGACAACTGCCTTTACACCCAACATTTGGTAGGTGGTGGCAAAGTCCGGGTCTGTCTCATAGAGTTGGGGCCATCTAGAGGTCTCATGGCTGTAGGATTCTAGCACTGTAGCGAGTGTCGCGACTAGTGGTCTGCTGAGGAAATCAATGACGCAGTTGGTGCTTCCTGTTTTATATTTGATGTTGACATGGAATTGTTGCAAGTATGTGGACCACTTTTGATGGCGGTCATTCTGCAATTTTCATTGTGTTTGCATGAACTGCAGTGGCTTATGATTAGTGTGGATGACTGTCTCCCTCCCAAGAATGCAATGTCTCCACTGGTGGTAGGATTTCACAATGGAGTACATTTCTTTGTCGTAAGTAGGGTACTTACCGACAACATCTGATAGTGTCACACTATGATAGGCAACGGGGTGGCCGTGTTGCGTGAAAATGACACCCAGAACATAGCCTAAAGCATCAGTCTCAATCTCAAAGGGCTGTTGCAGGTATGGTAGTGAAAGTACTGGGATTGAGCACAAGCGCTGCTTCAAATCATCGAATGCTTGTTGTTGGGGCCATCCCCACGCAAATTTCTCCTTACCACCACCCCTGGTTATTTGGCTGAGGGCCCATGCAATATGGGAGAATCCAAACAAAAACCTACGGTAGAAATTAGCAAGGCTCAAGAAGCTCTGAATCTCATTGAGCGTGGTTGGGGCTGGCCAGTCATGGATGACTTGGATCTTGGCTGGATCCACATGTACGCCATGTTAATCAATGATGTAGCCTAGGTAATGGACCCTGTCCATGCTGAAGGAGCATTTTTCCAAGTTGGCGTATAGCTTGTGCTGCCGTAGGGTGTGCATAACCTGTTGAATATGCAGCAAGTGTTCGGCCTAACTGTTGTTGTAAATGAGAATGTCATCAAGATACACCACTACAAAAGTATTGGTGAATGGTCATAGTATATTATCCATCATCCTCATGAAAGTGGCTAGAGCGTTTGTCGGACCAAAGGGCATGACCAACCATTCAAAAAGTCCTTCCTTTGACTTGAAGGGGGTCCTCCATACATCTTTTTGTTCTATTAGGACCTAGTAGTAGCCAGACTTTAGATCAATATTACTGAAGTATTTTGCCCCTATGAGTTTATCAAGGAGGTCGTCGATTCGGGGGATCAAGTATCGGTTTCTAACTGTGATTTTATTCAGAGCTCGATAATCAATGCAAAGTCGCCAGGTTCCATCTTTCTTCTGTACCAGCACGATTGGGCTCCCGCAAGGTGATGATCTAGGATGGATTTTCTCTTTGTGGAGCAATTATTATGTCTATCTCTTGATCTCCTCATTCTCTAACAGAGAGAGGTGATAGACTGACCCATTGGGTAGCGGTGTGTTGGGGGTAATATTGATGGGGTGCTTGACCTAACAGTGCAGAGGTACCACGATAGGTGAGGAGAATATATCTGAGTATTCTTCCACGACCTTATATACTTGCTTCTTCTATGTGGAGAGGTCGGTTGCAGAGACCCTGGATGTGGCTGTGATTTTTATCTCATTCTGAGAGTGAATCATGAAGAATAAAAACTTCCCCATCTGAGAGATAACCTTCCTGCATTGCTTAGCAGAGATCAAAGAAATAGCACTAGGTGGGATAGCCTCGGGTATCCTGTACAATTTCCTGTTCAAAGTAATAATA
This sequence comes from Picea glauca, assembly GCA_000966675.3. Taxonomy (NCBI): domain Eukaryota; kingdom Viridiplantae; phylum Streptophyta; class Pinopsida; order Pinales; family Pinaceae; genus Picea; species Picea glauca. Next base: position 595,383 of record JZKD02S1645371.1, read on the forward strand.
ACACTACAAGGCCTAGACTCATATACAACATGACGTTTCCATAAATAAAGTTGGACCAAAATAACATCACAAACTTTGAGAGGAGAAACATCACACAATACCTTGTCTTTGAAGAGCTTGATGTCGTGCGACAGTCGACACTTTTGGCTGACGCGGAGGTTGCTTCCTTGGCGGAGCCATCCAATGGTGTAGGGTTGTGGGTGTGGTGTTGTTAGCAGGGCCAGCCGCTTGACAACCTTTGTAGAGATGAGGTTCTTCTGGCTACCACTATCAACGACGAAGTGCAGTGGGGTGCCTCTTACCCACATCTGTGAATGGAAGAGGCACTCTCCTTATTTTGGCTCGTCTGGTTCACCATGTTGGAGCTTGGTGGTAGCAATGGTGGCACTGGGTTCCACGTCAATGATTCATATTCCCCTTTCTGGTTCTGACTCAAAGTCAGGAACCACATCTGATTCAGAGTCTTTCACTTTGGCCACCAACGTCTACTTTGAGCAATAGTCAGTAGTTTTATGCCAAGGGATCTTATGGAAGTCGCACCACTTCCCGGTATCTTTCTTTGTCATTCTGGTGTCTTTCTTTGCTTTCGGATTGGACTGGTTGTCCTGATACTATCCATATTTTCTTTTTCCTTTGTTTTGTGGGTTGGGGCCGCCCTTTCCTGGATTTTGTTGTGAGGGGTTCCCCGACCCAAATTGTCGTGTCTTTTGTTTGAGCTTCTGCTTGATTTTGATGACATATCGGTAGGCCACACCCAAGGATGAGATGTCCAGAAATTCCATTTCAGTCTGGATGTATCTATGCAGAGCACCATGATACTTGAGCACCAGATGTCTCTCTGAATCTTTGATACCCATCTTGGTGCACAAGGTATGGAAGATATTTGTGAAATCTGGCACTGCTTGGTCTCTTTCTTGCTGCAGTGTGGTCCACTTGGTATACAAGTCGTCATAACTTTCGACAGGGTAGTATTGTTCCTTAATATCATCCCTGAAGGATTCCCAGGTGGCCATGATTGTAAATAATGAGGATTCCTCTGTTTCCTTTTACTCATAGAAAGTGTCCCACCAATCTTTGACATGGGGAACGACTTTGAGGAGCGCAAAAGTAATCTTTTCTCTATTTGAAAAGTTATGGATAGAGAAATACCCTTCTACTAGATTCAACCACTTGTCCTCATCATCTACGTCTATCTGACCTTCAAATATATGAATATCGAAGTTTATTTGTACCTTGAAGGGGGCGATGCCTCCGTTTGAAGAAGATACATCGCCTGTTGGTAGTCGCCGAAGGATTTGTGAGAAATTATCCATCATCTTGTTCCTCTGTTGTGTGAGGGATTCCTCAGTCAACACTTTGAAAGGATATCCTATCTCGTCACCCTTATTTTCTCCTTCCATGAGAGGTCGCTTGGGTGTGCTAGATATTTTGTCCTCAAGAGAAACAAGCTTGAGACCCAAATCTTTGTACTCCAACCTTGTTGGGGACATGCATTAAGACGACAAGGAGCAAAACGCTCTGATACCACCGATCCAGATTTTATGAGTAGAATGAAATGACTACAGATTATTACTAGATGCTTAACATAGAATAAGAGAGATACAATAAAATTGGTTTTTTATTCAATAAGGAAATAAGCTAAAACTGTAAAATGCAGCGGAAAACAAGCTTGTTGGAATGGTGGCGTCTTATCTTTGAGAAGAGATGTGATGGTTACACTCATTCACAAGAATATGATTACCATGAGGATCTCGAGGCCTTTTTACAATAAACATGAGTTTCAAAAACCCTAAACATCCAAAAACCTAACCCTAGGAGATGAAGCGCCAAAATTCATGTGGGCCTCGTTTGGGTAAGTCAGTGCATCAACTTCCTAGGGTCGTAACATTTGCATACGATCTTCATTTTAGGTGTATGATATCCCATTGGAAAGATATATCCGAGGACTACAACAAATGTGCAAAATTTTGTGACTGCAACATACCCCAAAAAACATCGTTTAGGGACTCAAAACGGATCTGGAAGTTCAGGACCCGAAAAACTGCTAAAAATAGTAAATTATCAAAATTGCTAGAAAGTTGTTTTGAGCCAGCTGGAAAAGGTGGGTGGCCACCGATATCCACCTGGATCAATGATGGATGACATGTTGTGTCCATTCAAAAAATTCTTTATGGTGTTATATCTAGATGACGCTATAATATTTAGAAAAAACTAGGAGGAACATTTGAATCACATTTAGGAGGTCTTGGGAACCCTACGACAACACAAGTTATATGAGAATTTGGAGAAGTGTTCATTCAGCATGTAGATATTCCAATATTTTGGATACATCGTATATGAGTAGGGATTTCATGTGGATCCATCCAAGATCCATGTCATGTGTGGTTGGTTGGCCTTGAAGACAATAATTGAGCTCTGCAGCTTCTTGGGCATCGCCAACTTCTACCACAGGTTTGTGTTATGTTTCTTCCATATTGCTCAGGCCCTAATAAAGGTGATGAAGGGTGTCTAGAGTGAAGCCAAGTTTGTTTTGAATATGTCCAAATAGAAATCATTCAAGGATTTGAAATTATGCCTCTACTTATCACTAGTCCTTATTCTTCCAGACGTCCAACAACAATTTGATATTGAGACAAATGCTTCAAATTATGCTATTGGTGTAGTGCTTACTCAACATGGGAATCTAGTGGTCTAGCACAATGAAGCACTATCTGATGTTATTCAAATATACCCCATTTATGAAAAATATATGTACTCCATTGGGTAGGCATGTTGAAAGTGGAAACATTACATTCTGTGGAATGAAACAATCATCCACACTAATCGTAGGCCTCTACAATTCATGAAAAGATAGGGAAAGTTACAAAATGACTACCATAAGAAATGGTATATGTACCTGCAACAACTCTACTTGAACATTGAGTACAAGAAGGGAAGCACCAACCATGTCATAGACTCTTAGTCAACCCCCAGTTGTGGCACTAACCATAGTTCTTAAATGTTGTGGGCATCAAATGTCTCGGTGGCCACAATTATACAATAGCAACTCTGACTTACTGCTACCTATCATACATTGGGAGCAAAAAAATAGTTCCAAAATTTCATGTCCACGATGGACTGCTATGCCATACAATCCATATATGTGTTCCTTCAAGTGAGTGTGCAAAGCTGATTTGGGAACCTCATTACATTCGGGCAACAAGACACTTTGGTGTGGATAAAACAATGGAAGTATTGAAAAATCATTTTTGTTGGTCAAAGCTTAGACAAGATGTATGTAAGTACATCAGATCCTACACTGCCTACACCATTTCCAAACCTGACATCAATAAATAGGGGCTATACACCCCTCTTCCTACTCTAGATAGGCCTTGGGATCCCATCTCCATGGATTACATGTCTAGTCTACCTTCAACCAAGTATGGGAATGATTGTGTCTTCATGGTCATTGATTGATCCTCTAAGATAGAAGTATTTTCACCTTACAAGAAGAGCATCATAGCCAATGCCATCGCTAAACTCTTATTTTAATGTGTTTGGGTTCATTTTGGGTTCCCATGGACCATTATTTCAGATTGAGATAGAAGGTTCTTGAGTAATTTTTGGTCGATCATAGGGTCGATTATGGATACCAAGATGACCAAATCGATTTCATTCCACCCACAAATTGATGGACAAACATAGGTAGTAAACATGACGATTTCCCATATCCTGAGGATGTACAATTCCAAGAATCCCTGCACATGAGATTATATCCTTCCTTATGTTCAACATAGCTACAAGAGAACCATCCATAGCTCTATTCGCCACAATCCTTTTTAGGTGTGATTTGGATTTTATTCATTCACGCCCATTGACATTTCTCTACCCATTGCAACTATACATGAAGATTCCTTCAATGCTGAGACTGAGACTGATCGAGCAACCAAATTTTTTGAGTGAATCTAGAACATCTAAGAACAAGTTCATGATATTTTTCATAAATCCAACTCCAAGTACAAGCAACGCCATGATTAACATCGAGTGCCATACACATTTTAGGTGGGAGATAAGTTATGGTTGAATTTGTAGAAGGAGCACCTCTCATGAACCCATCAAAAACTTCAACTACTATTATATCCACCTCGCACCATCGCCAAGGTTGTGGATGAGAATTATTTTGAATTAAGTATCCCCCGCTTCCTTTTCTTGTATCCGATATTTAATATGGAACTGTGAACGAGCACTTGACCCCTACATAACTCAATCTTGACTACAATGAAAATACAACAATTGATGAGATCATGGGCACTAGGATGAATTTCAGCCACCAGTAGAACATCCAACTTTATCAAGTCATCAAAGTAGGACAAATACTTCACCAAGGCAAGTGGCTCACTAGGAGTCAAATTCAAGATATGTTTCTCCATATGATGGAGGAACTTGATGTAATGGAGATCATTGATTTTGAAGGGGGGGGGAGTGATCTAGGTGGATATTGATGGCCACTTGGATCTGTTCCACTAATTCAGAATGGTTCCACATCTTGGAAATTTTTCTATGGTTTTGGAGGTCGTAAACATCTGCGGTCGCTTTGAGGCTCTACATTACATTTTTTTGGCATGACAACATCGAGGGTGTAGGTAAAGGAATATTCTAGGCCAAATGGAATGTGTACTCCTAAGATAGACCTTTATGACATGGTACCGAGTGCTCAAACAAAGATCATATGAAAAATTTGTGCCCTCAAGAAGTTAATGTATCAACTAACCACAATGGGGCCCACAAACCTTTTGGAATTTCTTAGTATCGGGTTAGGGTTTTGGATGTTTATGGTTTTCTCATTGATCCTTGATGTTAAAAAACATTTTCGGCCTCTTCGTAATCATCTTAATTAATAGAATTTGAGTTTAACTTGTTAGACAACTACGAGGGGGGGGTGAATCGGTTGTTACTATGCTTAAACAATTATACCAATTTTAAAATCATTACAGACCACTTAATGATGATCACAACAATTCAGGGAAGTAAGAAATAGAGTATTCAACATCAATCCCACACATGAAGTATACAAAGACAGATATTCCTGAGGAAACCCATAAAGGGAGAAAACCTCTTCTTCTTAATATGATAAATAGTATTTATTTTCTGTACATTATCATTCTTATGAGCACCCACTCTTTGTGAGGCTACCACCTCTTTTTTACAAGATGCAACTTGCTGAGAGCACCAACTCTCTAGTTTCTCTAGCACCCACTAGAAGGAAGCACCAACTCCCTGAGTGTTCCAACACCAACTCGATGGAGGCACCAACTTCCATTCACACATGCACCAACCTGTATAACAGAGAACAATGGTTCTCCCTTGCACCGCCCTACCACCCTGGTTTTTTTGGCTGTAACCAGATGGAAGCTACAACTTACTGTGTTCAAGAACCCACTTGAAACTCTGAGGACAACAACCCTTCCTATCACCACCCTACCACCTTGATATATAAATCTTTGCTTGCTGAAATTTATTACAATGATACAACATTTATCAATGACTTACCAGTCTCATCACTATTTTGCTACACTTATTTTCTCTGCCTGCATCAGTTTCTTTCTACTCGCATCTTCTTATGCTTTATGCTCTGTGCGCCATATCTGTTCTATGCGCTATGCCTCCCCTCTACACTTTCTCACTCTATTCATGATTTATTCTTCATTACATACAGTTCCACTTGTTTTACAAAGAAACACCAACCGTCCTCTGTCTCAGCATCTTTATTTTGTTCATCATCTCATCATCTGTTACACTCTACATCTCCAACGCTCAATTTTTGTAATCTCAAAATGCTCCAGAGCCATGATTCCAATGCTCAGGAACAATGATTCAATTGCTTAGGAATGATGATTCAGTTAGTGTAACTGAATCGTAACTGATCAAGAAATCACAAGATGAAACAACAACACTTCGATCAAATTCGGTTTGATCAACATCGTTGAATTATACATGTAGAGGATTTTTTAATCCATAGTTCCTCGTGAACTTTATTTAAATCTCTTATATTACATGACCAATGAAGGTGGCCAGACACTAGGCTTAATGACCACTTGAGTGCTTATCAATTCAACGATCACTATTCAATCTTCTGGTAAGATGGATGGCTGACGGAACTTCGCCATTCAGAACTTCAATTTTTCAACTTTTCAAACCTTCGAATCAGATCGGATGATTTATTTCATAGAAACAAATCAATGGTCATATTTGATCCTTACACTCATCCTTTCATTGTTCAATCCGACGGCTGGGAATTAATCAAACATTGAGATGGACGGCTGTCGAAACTTCGCCCTTCAGAACTTCGGGATTTCAACTTTTCAAACTTGCACTATCCTTTCACTTTACTATGATCAACGATTGAGAAAACATCTGAAGTGATATTTCAGATCGAATGACTCATGTCCTTGCTGCTGACGTGGTCTGCCACACGTCTTTGCTGACATGGTCTTTCACATATCCTTGTTGATGTGGTTTGCTAACATGATCTCCCATATTTCCTTTGCTGATGTGGTCTGCCACATGTCCTTTCAAACAAGGTTTGCTGACGTAATCTGTTGATGTAGATCTCCCTAATCTAATGATCATCGTATGTTCTCCAGATCTGATGGTCCTTATTCATTTCGGATTTTCAGCTCTCCGGGCTCCAGGTTTTTCAAATCTCAAACTAAAAAATTTGAAGTGAGATTTTTTCGGAGCTTAACCTCCTCGCATATTTATACCTGAACTAAATGTTGTTCATCGATCATGATCTTGGATCGATGGCTCGATCTATCTGTGATGCATCTCTTCTAGCTTATCATGTCCTTCCACTTAGAATGATCCAACGGCTGAAGGAAATTCACATAAATGAGATCTCAGATATTTTACTTTGTTTATCCTATCCTTCCACTCGAAATGATCCGACGGTTGACGGGAATTCGGGTTTGATCCGACGGCTGGTGGGTATTCAGATAATCAAATTCTCAACCCTTTATCCCTGCTTATCCTAACCTTCCACTTAAAGTGATCCGAAGTTTGTGAAGATTCTCGCAAAAGATCAACGATCATGGATGGTTTCAGAGTCACAACTTGCAAGTGATTTAACTCAACACCAAAACTCTGAAATTCGAAGTTGTGCACCATTGGTGATTCAACCACAATCGTCAATCTTCGAGGATATAAGATCTAACAGTCCTGACTAATTGTGGGATTGGAACTAGCGTGATATTTAATTCTCCTTCCGATCTTCACAATCTATTCCTATCGTTGATCTGGAAATTGTGCATCCGATGGTCACAACTCAATCCGACTTAATTTTATCACTTGTTGGATCAACCACAGTCATCGATATCCGATTCTATGACATCTGAAGATCTAGGCAAATTGCGGGATTGGAACTAGTGAGTTGTTTAATTCTTCTTTTGCTCCCCGCAATTCATCCATGTCGTTGATCTAGCGATTGTGCATTCGACAGTAAAAAATCAATCCGACTTAATTTGATAGCTTGTTGGATCAACCAAATTCGTCGATATTCAAGTCTACGAGATCTGAAGATCTAGACCAATTACGAAATTGGAACTGGTGAGTTGTTTAATTCTTCTTTCACTCCTCGTAATTCATCCCTTCCATTGATCTGGCTTGCATATCCGACAATCACAATCCTCCAATGGTACTCAAGCCCAAGGTCACTCATATGACTGATGTCCATTATATGAGATGATCAACACTATCAATTTCTTAATCGGACAGATGCTGAGGCTTCTCACCCTGAGCTTACACTTTTCCTTCCGAGCTTTGATCTCTACATACTGTTCATTCCTCGTCCTGAGCTTACATTTTTTATTCTGAGATTTGATATCTTCTTATTGTTCGCTCCTCCTCCTGAGCTTATTTTTTTCCTGTTTTCCATCGTCATTATTGTTCTTGCGATAGTTTACAAGCACAGTATTCGTGTAAAACATGCCAACAATATCCCCCTTTGGCATTGATGGCAACCCTGAAAGGTTGCTTATATCTCCAACTGTAGCATCTAGACCACACCTTCTTCTCCCCCTTTGACATCGATTTCAATGAAGACATAGAGTGACTCTGTGCTCCCCCTAATCAGATATACTAGGAGCACACTCCCCCCGATCATATAAACTATTTTATTTGGATAACGGGGTCACACCCAACTTCTGGCGTAGATACTCAAACTAAGCCTTTGTAGGAGGTTTAGTGAAGATATAAACAATCTGATATTTGGATAGAATATAATGCAAAGAAACAATAGTGTTGGTCACCTATTCCCTCAAGAAGTGATACTTAATGGATATATGATTGGTCTTGGAGTTAAATACAAGATTCTTTGACACACTAATTGCACTAGTATTATCACAATGAATTGGGATCAGTGCAGTATATTTTACCTCAATGTATGCAAGTGTATGAATCATCCACAATACTTGGGTATATAAAGTGGCAGCTTCAATGTATTCAACTTCTATATTTGATAAGGAAATGGAACCTTTCTTCTTGCTCAACCATGCTACAAGGGAATCTGCTAAGAAGAAAGGACCTCCACTCATTCTTTTCCTTTCATCCACGCAGTTAGCCCAATCAACATTTGAATAGACTGATAGTTTAAAATTTTGATTCCTAGGATAACATAGGCCATAGTTCATACTTCCTTTCAAATATTTGAATATTCTTTTGAGAGCTATCAAATGACTCTGTTTAGGTGAAAAATAATACCTTCCTACCATTCCAACAACATGCATTATGTCTGGATGAGATGTTGTGATGTAAAATAGTCTGCCTATCATAGACCTATATGAACTCTAATAAACATCAAGTGAGCCATCATCCTTGGTTAGCTTGCATCTAGTGACCATAGGTGTGCTCATAGGTGTAAAATCTTCCATTTAAAACCTTTTCAATATTTCTCTTAGATATTTCTCCTAAGAAAGAAATATTTCTTCAGACCTCTGAGTAATTTGCGGACCAAGAAAAAATGACAGTTCCCATATCATAGACATTTCAAATTCAAACTGCATATCGGAAGCAAACCATTGCACCAATGAAGCATTATTACTTCCAAAGATAATGTCATCTACATAGACCAACACAATGAGAAAATCACTATCCTCTATTTTGATATATAGATTGTTGTCAATTGTTCCTCTCTTGGACTCTTTTTCTTGAAGATACTTATCCAGTCTATAGTACTAGGCACGAGGAGCTTGTTTCAACCCATATAAGGATTTCTTCAGCTTGCAGGCAATGTCAGGGGTATATGACAGTTGCAAACCTTCTGGTTGTTCCATATAGACTTCTTCTTATAGATCTCCATTAATAAATGTTGACTTAACATCCATCTGATATGCTTTAAAGTTCTTATAACATAGTTACCAACTTAATGAGAAATGTGACCTCAAAACGAGAACTCTGGCCCAAAAAACCCATATTTTTTCATAAAA
>JZKD02S1645371.1:627720-639983 GCA_000966675.3 Picea glauca
TATGTGGACCAATGCAAACAAAGTCAATAGGTGGTAGCTTTTACTTTCTAACGTTTATTGATGATTTTAGCAGAAAAATATGGATCTATTTTCTCAGACACAAGTCTGAAACTTTCGCAAAATTAAAAGAATTCAAGGCAGAAGCTGAAAAACAGAGTGACAAATATATCAAAGCACTCAGGTCGGATGGAGGTGGAGAATAAAACTCCAGATACTTTGCAAATTTCTGCAAATCACAAGGCATTGCCATGCAAACAACAACCAGGTATACTCCACAACAGAATGGAGTTGCTGAAAGGAAAAATCAGACAATAATGAATATGGAAAGAACACTTCTTAAAGAGAAAAGTTTGTCAAATAGGTTTTGGGTTGAAGCAGTAGCATGCTCAGTTTATCTCTTGAATAGATCTCCAACCACCAGTCTAAAGATGAAAGTTCCTCAAGAAGCATGGAGTGGGACAAAGCTCAATGTAGCACATCTAAGGACATTCAGATTCATAGCATACGCTCACATACCTTCCGAATTAAGGAAGAAACTTGATGACAGAAGTGAGAAATGTATTTTCACTGGATATAGTGAAACATCTAAATCTTACAGACTTTACAATCCAATCACCAAGAAACTAATTCTCAGCAGAGATGTAAAATTTTTGGAAAATCAATTCTGGAATGATTTAGAAAATCAAGAAATGGACAGTCAAAATCCATTGCTGCCAAGTTCTGAAAACGCAGAAAATTCAGAACAACAAGTACCTCAAACTATTCTTCCAAGATTGCAAGTACAACGACAACCTGAAAATTCTCAGGATAACTCAACTTCCAGCAGAGAATCATTCTCTGAACCACAAAATCAGAGAACTCGAAGTTTGAGAGAAATCCATCACCAGTTGGATGACTTTGAACAACACAACATTTTTGCTTTAATGTCATGTCAACCTACATCTTTTAAGGAAACAACTAAGGAGCCACATTGGGTTCAAGCCATGAACCAAAAAATTGACTCCATTGAGAAGAACAAGACATGGGATCTTATTGTTTTGCCAAGTCACAAGAAGAGTATTGGTGTCAAGTGGGTTTACAAAACTAAACTCAATGAAAAAGGGCAGATCAAAAAACATAAGGCAAGACTTGTTGCCAAAAGATTCTCACAACAACCTAGTACTGATTATGGTGAAACTTTTGCTCCAGTAGCAAGATTAGACACTGTAAGGACTCTATTGGCCATAGCAGCCCAACAAAAATGGCAAGTATACCAGATGGATGTCAAGTCAGCATTCCTGAATGGCTTCTTAGAAGAAGAAGTTTATGTCGATCAACCACCTGGATTTGAATTCCAAAAGCACCCAGCCAAAGTATATCGGTTGAAGAAATCCTTGTATGGCTTAAAGAAAGATCCAAGAGCTTGGTACAACAGAATTGACACTTATCTCATCAAAAGTGGTTTCATTAGAAGCCAAAATGAGCCAACTCTTTACACCAAAGCAGATCGGCACGGTAAAATTTTGATTGTATATTTATATGTTGATGACATGATCTATACAAGAAATATTGAGTTAACAAATTTTAAACATGCCATGCAATCTGAGTTTGAGATGATAGATCTTCTCATAATGAAATACTTTTTAGGGATTGAGGTTGATCAATCAACCAAAGGCACTTTTGTCTGTCAACAAAAGTATGTAGCAGACATCCTCAAAATATTTCGCATGGAAGAATGCAATCCAATAGAAACCCCCATACCACTAGGCACAAAATTGAGCAAGAATGATGAAGGTCCTATGGTGGACTCTACTCTGTACAAAAATTTAGTAGGCAGTTTGTTGTATCTTACAACAACTAGGCCTAACATTATGTATGCAGCTAGCCTTCTTTCCAGATTCATGGAATTCCCCAAAGATTCTCATTGGAAAATGGCAAAATGAATTTTGAGATATGTTACAGGAACTCTCAATTTCGGCTTATGGTACACTAAATCTGATAGTAATCAACTTTCTGGTTACACAGACAGTGATTTTGCAGGTAGCCTAGATGATAGGAAAAGCACATCTGGACATGTTTTTCAACAGGGCACGAACCTAATCTCATGGGCATCAAAGAAGTAGTCAATTGTTTCAATATCTTCTACAGAGGCAGAGTATGTCGTTGCTACCTCGGCTTCTTGTCAAGTTGTGTGGCTAAGAAGAATATTGAAAGATATGTCACATACAGAAAAGGATCCAACTCCTATTTTTTGTGATAATACTTCAGCAATTGCTTTATCCAAAAATCATGTGTTTCATAAGAAAAGCAAACACATTGACACTTGTTTTCATTTCATACGTGAGCTAGTCAATAATGGTGATATTGCACTACAATTCTATGGTTCTCGAGATCAGCTTGCTAATATCTTTACAAAGCCACTAGGAAAATCGGTTTTTGATTTTCAGAGACAACACTTAGGCATAATCAGTTCTAATGATTGTCACTGTTGAGTTTAAGAGGGAGTGTTAAATATAATGTAACCTCGACAAGCTAACTGTACACTGCCAATTGTACTTTCTATTCTTGATTTGCTTGACCCTATTTAGCTCAGCTATTTCCCATTGCATAGTGCTTCTTCAGACTTACTTCTTCATGTACTCGTTTTGTATTTTTCATATATTCTAATATACTTTTTTTTGTTCTATTCTTTTCTCTCTACATTTCTTGCTTCACAATTTATCAGATGCGACCTCCCATTATTCCTCTCAAGAATTTTATTGTTATATATAATCGGTTTCATTAGCAGAAGAAGAACCACATGGAGCTAGTGAATCCTTTAATGTTTACACAGTGAACCCTTTTCATGAGATACGTCTTTCAGGATTTGCAAGAGCGGTGATATATATGCTTTTAGGATATTTAGTTTCGTGCAAAAATGTAGTGGCAATTAGTATCTCTGCTTACCTCTCCTATTAAAATTATCATCACATGAGGCGACCTTCCAGGATGACATACAGGGATATTGATGGTTATAACATATACACTTTCCACTCTCTATTTTTATTAGATGATGCATTGATCATCTTACTTCATCATGGCGATGCACCGACTGTTGCATATTGATTCAATGGTTTATATGGTTGATTATCTAATTAGTACCTTTTCTCTCTATATGGTTACAATTGATTCTTATATGGATAGTGGTGGCATGTTATTTGATGCTTTGATATTGGTGGGTGGCCTATCTATGGTTTCCCTTCATGTTTTTCTTTGCCTTTATTTCTCTTTTCATAGTAACAATTGATTCTCATATGGATAGTGGTGGCATGTTTTTTGGTTATTTGATATTGGTCGGTGACTTATCTATTGGTGGTCTTCATGTTTTGTCTATATGGTCTCTAGTGTATATGATGATGTTTGCACCTTGCCTTACTTGATTTATCTTGTCATAGTGGTATTATCTCTTGTAAATTTGTTAATATGATATTATGAGATGTGGTCTTTGGCGAAGAACCTTCATACTTCAGATGTCTATCACTTTATGATAAGGAGGTTTGATGAGATATATATTTACTTTAATGGAACACTCACCTAGCCATGTCTACTTCATGTACACTATTTGATGGATCGACATAAGGTTTTGAGACGTTAACTTGGCATGGAATACTCACCTTGTCATTTTTACCTCATGCACACTATTTGATGGAGAACCATGTCTACCTCATTCAAATTATTTGATGGAGCGACATCGGGTTTTGAGGTTAACATGGCATGGTTTATGCATTTATCTTTGAGGAGAACTCAAGTTTTCTCATTAATGGATTCATAACACATACAATTTGTAGATTTTGAAAAGGTTGTTTTCCTTGGAAATTGTGGCGCACGGGGAGTTTCTTTGAGAGTTTTGGATGCAGCATTGTGACCCCTACATTGTATTTATTATATTTCCTAGGGCACTGTGTCCATGCGTTGGGTGTTTTTACATGAATTGAAAGTTGTGACACTTGCATTGGGGGTTGTGACTTTCCATGAGAATTGTGAGAGGTTGCTACCTTAGGTTTTTATTGTATTTACACATGTCATTAGTGGATTTTATTATAGGGTTGTTCATTGTTCACTACACATTTTCCATTGAAGAACTTGGAGGTTCCAAACCCTATATGTAAGGATGAATTGCATATTTTGATGGAGGGCCCTAGCTTCATGAGTACTTATATTTTGATGGAGTGCCCATAATTAGGTCAATTGATGCCATTAGAAGAATAATGTCCACAAGATTTTCAAATTATGGTTATAATATGAAGTATAGCAAAAACTGACACAATTATGGTACTAATAAAATTTGTTGTGGAAAAATTTTCATCCTATTTTGACCACTAGTTTGAATATGTCTTACTCTCTCGATGCAGACACATCTCTTGGAGAGTTCTCATGTGGAGAGAGAATCATTTACTATTTTTGGAGGTTGTTATATGGTCAACCTCTCAAATAAAAGAGGTTCCCTTCTCTCCATCTCTATTCTTGGAGGTGGTTGTAACTAACTCCATTATATTACAATTTGATTGACTTGTTTATTGGACTTAGTTACTTGAGATTTTTATTTTATTCTTTTCTTTGGGTATTTTATGGTGATCTCTTGGAATGAATTGGGGATCTCAACAAATCATTTCTACTTCTAGTAAGAAATTTATTGAGATTATTATTTTATTATTATTCCTTTGAGGAGTAATTGATATAGATAAACAAATACTTGTTTATTGCAAAGGAGATGAAGTTGATTCATATATAATGGTTTACTCTCTCCATTTGTAAGCTGTGAGCTCCCAAGTTTTGGACTAAAATTTCCTTATCTTCGTCCAAGATTTGTGGAATGTATATACAACCTCTTTGAAATGTGGTATATATTCTTGGAGCACATTGGTAGGATTTTTGTTGTAGGTTTGGATTGTCAAAGTTTATTTGGGCACCATAGAGGAGTAATGTTGCTATATTGGAAGAGATAACCCTTTTTTTATGTTGTTTTAAAGAGATAGAATATTTCCCTATAATTCCTTGAGAACAAAAAAGTACTTTAATCTCTTTAGGAAAAGAACACTCTCAAAGTGGTACAATTCTTGAAGACCCTTCCCTTCCTAAAATATGTGATGTTTGGCTTCCTCAATATAGAGCCTTTGTATATTGTTATTACAATCCAATTTCCTTTTAGATATTTTGAACAATTTCCCCTTGAGGTTGCATGCATGACCCCATAGCCCAAACAAAGCAAGGCATTGATATTCTCTTCCATCTACCACCCAAAACAAAAATATCCAAAATTATTTATTTTTTCTAAGCTCTTTCTTTCTCCCAAATCATACTACAAAACACTGAGTTCAACTAACCATAGGGAACCCCCGCTAGGCTATGATTCATGTAGTGTAAAGAGATAATGGTAGGGAACATTAAGTGATAGTGGGTATCTTTTGTAACATTCCCTCTCGTCTCAGAACTTGTGCTTAGGGGAATTTTGGACTAAGTTAGAGCCAAGAGGTAACGTTTTAGTGATGTTGTTAGGGACGAGGTCCATTTGGTGAGAAATTTGAAGGTTACTCTTGATGATATTTTGATGAGGCTTTTATTTTGAAGATATTTTCCTAATTAGTTGATTCCATGAACGGAAGAAGTCATTTTCCTTATAGATTTTAAAGACTTGTTGCTTGTAAAGTGAAGCAAGCAATACTCTGAAGGAATTTCAAGGATCACTTTCGTGACTCCACTGCATTTGGGTATGAGGTATGAATATATTTTGTAAATTTTATGTTCATATTTCAATATTTGAAAATTGGGAAGAATGAAAGAATTAAAATATTGGTAGTATTCATATGCTCCACCTAATTTCTTGGACATTTAGGGATCTCTAAATTAAGGCTATGATTCATATTTTATTGATTCCATTATTTTATCGATGTCATATTTCATCCTTATTACATGTTGCATATTTCATTAAGGTCACAGAAAAATTTCATATTATTCACAAAGATCTTTGGATGAGAACTTTTCTATGCACCTTTGATGAGAAGGAAACATATTGGCTTTGCAATCTTGGTAAGGAGCAAATCTCTACATTTGCATATTTTTTATGATAGTCCTCAAGAGTTGGGATCTTCATTATGGGGAGGGAAAATATGAAAATATTATTGAAGATCGCATACAAGCCATACCTATGGAAAATGAATCACCTGATGGTCCCATGGAAGATCAAGCACATGAAGAAAACATAGATGAAAAACCTTATCATGTTCCCCTTCAAGATCAATAACCAATGCATGAATCCATTGAAGATAAAAGGAATGAGGACAATCCTTGTGAAGATATTGATGGTAAATCAACCATTTAATCCCCCATAGAAGACTAAGAACATGAAGAATCACTTCATTGGGAAGATATTGTTGGAGAATAAAGCATTCAAGAAAATAGTGAGTTGCACTCCTTTCCAATTTTTTGAAATTTGTGATACACCTTTTTGTGATTTGGAAAAGGAAGACGTTGCAGAAAAAGCATCCTTTGACGGAGAGCATGAAAACCATGAGTTTGATGCTCTCTTCCATAATGAAATCCATAAATGGGATATATTTTTTTTTCATTTTGATGGTGATACCATTTACGATAGAAATGATGATGGTTCTAAGGACAAACTTGCAAATGTTTTGTCTCTTGGGTAGCCAGATAAACTAGATTTTTTCACATAAAATTTTGATGGTATTTTTCAACCATGTATGATGACTTGAAGATTTTGGGTAGCATGTGAAGCATGTTTTGGGTCATGATTGTGTAGAGTTTTTGCAGCCATGTGTTGTGGATGTTTTTGCACCAAATTCAGAACTCATTCAGCCTTGTTCTCCCTCCTACATCATAGAAGTTTATTTTATCCTTTAGGCTATGCTTAGGAGTTTATTTGATCATTTAGGCCATTCTTATGACAATCAAGATTTGTATTATTTTCAGCCATTTTTTTTCATAAATAACTCAAACGTTTTTCAGACTTTAGATGTAAGAAATCCAAAAAAAATCCATCCATCGCTATCTTTAAATATTTTTTAATTTTCGTGTGAAAATATGGATGGAAAAGTGTTTAATGATGAAAATTGTTGGGGAGAACAATATTTTAAATTTCAAATTTGTAGTGATAATTTCCGAACATCTAAAATAGGACAACAACCCTAAATTGTGGACACAAAATTTTCATAGATATGAAATTTTCATTCATACTTCAAATTTATATTTGTTGGATCTAGCCACACCTTAGTTGCTTGAAGGTATGAATAATGTCTTACATGCATATTTTCCTTTGAAGAGGCATATAGGTGGATTTTTGCAGGTTGATGAGGGGATACCATATGACTTTTCATACCTTATATCAATTTTCTTCAACATGAGATTGACTTGGCACTTGTTGGGTTGTGCCACCTTTTCATATATTCTTCTATTGGCTACCTTACCTATGATCGATGTCTTTCACAAATTCTTGTATTGGATACCATGTCTATGATCTAATTCCACATTGTAGACATCATATTATGTATTCTTTTAGTTCATGTTTACTTAGTGATGAGAATCTCCTTGTTTTGGTTAATTAACAAACATAAAGGAATAGGTTGTGGCATTGATGAGATGAGCACATGGCTCAATAGGTTATATGATTATTAGTTCATGTTTACTTAGTGATGAGAATCTCCTTGTTTTGGTTAATTAACAAACATAAAGGAATAGGTTGTGGCATTGATGAGATGAGCACATGGCTCAATAGGTTATATGATTATACCTAACATTGTCATGTTCATGCTAAGTAGAGTAGGGTAGGAGAAATAAGCTTTGTAGCATGAGCATTGGATTTCATTTCGCATTATCTTTGGCATTGTTGGCTTATGTCGTTCATTTTTGTAAAGCCAATTTTGATATAATGAACTATATGGACATTGTATGTGGTTTTTAGCGATGTGATGTGAATCCACCCTACCATTTGGTTTTATTTCATTTGCTTGGAGAATATTCTCAACATGTACCACTCAAAAGTCTAAGGTTCTCATGCACTATTCTTGAAAGAGAACTTGTCCCTAGGTTGGAATAAGTTGTTAACCCTCATATTGTATGAGGTAATTTTTTTATTTTCATCAGATGAGGGGATGATTTTAGATGACATATAGGGACATTGATGGACCTGTGACATACACCTTCTATTTTTTTTCTTCAGATGATGCATGAATCATATTTGATATTAGGGGATATTTGATTCCATTACTATGTTTTATAGAAAAAAAAATGGATAAGACCCATAATTTTCTAGAACAACCACATAAGACCCATGTAGGGGATATTTGATTCCATTAGTATGTTTTCCAGAATAAAAGTGGGTATTAGTGATTGTAACATCGCTATGGAAGTATAAAAAAAACAAAAACAAGTCTTCTTAAGATCGAGAGTCGTGGACTGGGCTCAAACAACCACACAAATCCTTTCTAAGGGATATTTGGACTACTAGTGCAATGCATGTTATAATTGAGTGGTTTGTTAGACCACATAAGGGATGTGAGGCCTTAAACATGGTTAGGGAAGGATCATAAGGATCTAAGGCCCTAATTGAATCCTCATAGGATCAGTATTCATGTAGTAGTCCATGAACAACCACATAAAACCTCAATAGGGGGATAATTGTCCTCTATTGGATATATTTACACCATGACTATGTTTTTCACAATGCTAATGTAGTTTAAGGACTATGCCACGGTTAGGGGAGAAAACAAATATCTTAGGCCTAAACTAAAGCTTCTATAGCTTATGCGATATGAGCTAGTACTTCAAAAATCAAATAGATATTTTCTAAGGAATATTTGGTCTCTCGGTGGGATATGGGCACCATTAGGGATTTTTGAACACCAAATATTGGAGTAAATTCATATTCCACCATTGGGAGAGAAAAACAAGGTCCTTATTCCACAACTAATGAATTAACATAAGGAGATTAGTCCCTATATGAGGCTTTATAATATAATCTTCCATGCTATAGCGGACATTGGGAAAAGGGGAAAGAACAATATTTTTGATGGTGTGAACATTTTATCACAATAGCATGTGCACATTCTAGGAACAAACATGTATTCTTATAAAACATGAATGTTCTTATGACATCTGCAAGTTCCTATAATGCACATCCATTCCTAAAATTCAAAATTTATTAGGAGGGTTGAGAATTCCCAATCATGTGATTCCCGAGATGGTTTCTTAAAATTTAGTTTTGGAATCATGACCCTATGGTTAATATTKSAAAAACCACACAACCTCCMTTTTTTMTGGATTCCTTTCAAACTCTCCATTTTCGATGTTATTTTTAAACATGCTATACAAATACATCGATAATGAAGATACACATACATACAAGTTTGACTATGTAGATTACAAAGATATTATTTTCTATTTTTATTTATTTATAGTTTTCTTGATACATTTCAAGAATTTAAAATACAGAGAAATAATTCTTATTACAACATTTTATCACCTTACCCAATTAAAAAAAATGATATGTTCTACTAAATAGACTGAGATGTACAATCTGTATAATATTTTTTTTTATTATGTTAAGACCCTTAGATCGTGTAATGATGCTTAAACCCACAATTTCATGTCTATGCTAACTTTCTTAATTTAAAATAATATAAATTTAAGAATACACAATTTGAAAAATAACAATGATAGGTATTAAATAGTTGTGCTAACATGAATTATATTTTGCAAAAACAAAAACATACCTTTGTTATTAAATATGGAATTCTTCATACTGATACAAAACATTCATAAATACAAATTTTATATTTTGGAAGCTAACTTGCTTCCTATAGTTTATTTTCTTGTAGCATATTCAAATTAGTTGTATAAGTACCTTGAATCATCCTCTCAAGTTAAAAAATATATATATATATGTTTTCATATTTTCTTTGTCACTAATGCATCATGAGAGACCATCATTAGCTTGCACTCAGCCTATTTCTATTGAATATCAATTACATTGATGATATACATACTAGACTTACTTTATTTAAACAAAATTCATTATTACATTGAAAATGTATTTATGGAGATCTAATCAGAAAGTATAAATGAGATGTATAACATCAATGATTATAATTTATTTATTTTTGTTTTCTAGTTTATCCATGACCCGTGGGACCAGCTTGTGTCTTGAGAAACTGCGAATTAGGGCCATCTAAGCCGTCAAAATCACTCAGGGATCGCACCCGGCCTGAGCCACACCAACCCTTAACATGGCTGGATTTTTTTTCCCCGCAGTTTTTGAATGAGTGACTTAACATCACATAGTGCCTTAATAGCACACTACATCACTGATTGTCCTACATCTTATGGAATTTTAATTTGGAGGACATAGGGGTGGGCTTTGATCGACTTATGTGTGCATGGGTCATGATATTATTTAATATAATATCTTTGGGTGCAACCACACATTTGACCACTACCTCAAGGTACCCCCATGACTCCAGGTTAGGCCCTCACAAGAATTGAACCTTTCCCAATGGTGAAAAAATTGTTACTTTTCACCATTGGATCCAACCCCTTTAGGCTTCAATGATTATAATTTAAAATAAAAATAAAATAAAAATTTATGTTGTAATGAAGAAAATAATACAAAACATTAATGCATTATCTTAATTATAAATTTTTAAATATGAAAAGCTAATTTGATTTTTTCTCTCTAGATGTTTAATAGATCTTGATCTAAAAAGATAACTAATTAAAATAATCATACACTTTAGGTTTTCAAGTTTGTGTTACTTGTTATTACTATGGAGAAGGCCATGTTGCTTAATATTTTCTCTCAAATGGTGAAACAAGGTGTACATTGAAGGATATGAATATGTTAGTAGAGAAGGGTACAACATTGATAGAGAACAACATTTTAGAAGGGATATTTGTTCTATTATTGCCTACAATGATGCATTTTTTTTGTTGGTCGGGGTCAACATTTTAGTAGAAGAGGTCTTTTCTATATTATTGGTTATAATTATGCATTTTTTTGTTGGCCAGGGTGACATTTTACTTTGGGTGTCTTATGTAGTTGTTCATAAAATGTTTGACGAAATGCTTACTCCCCAATTGTATGAATAAGTGTTTACACATTTTTTCTTGGTTGCAGGAAATACTATGGTAATGGGGATGTCATGCGAAGTGTTTGCTGAAACAATTTTACACAAACTAACTTATGTAATTCCATAATGAATAATGTATTTCAACAAGCACACTCTCAATGACAAGGAAGGAAAGAGTAGCATTACTTCAAAAGGATTTTAATTGCAATGTGCTTAATGGAATTCTTTCATTTCAAGTGTTTGATGAAATATATCTTTTCCATTTTTGGACATTGACTTTGATTCTAAGGTAGCCTATAAGATTATAGTTAGGTATATTTCCAATAAAACTTTTAGTTTGTGGGTACATTCTGTTCATTCGATGTTGGTTTAAAAAAAATTGGATTTATCACAAGGGATTCTCATGGCTCAACAATGATTACTATATGACAAAAAATAGCTTGAAGACCAAAATCCTTTGTTTACACACTTGATAGGATAATATTTGATTATCATTTTGGTATTGTAATTGCATGGAGGAATTGTCATTTTAGGGTGCCTTCAACCTCCAAACCTATGTCTTTTAGGGATGCATTATGAAAAAAATATTTCATTCTAAAAGTTGTGTATCCTTCTACCCTTTCTAGTGCCTATATAATGGAGCATGTTGATAAATCTATGGTGGTGGAGATCATAGTGTTGGAGGCAAACCATCTACATGAACTATGTGAAAAATATGTGGTTGTTTGTAGGCTCAATGGGTATTGGCCTCCTACATTATCTTTGTATAAATGGATCAATTCATCATGGAAAAATAAGTGTGAGATCTCACTATTCTCCAAATTTTTCTTCTATTTTGCAGTTTTATGATCATGTTGATTATTGGAAAGTGTTTGATGAGGGTCCTTAGTTTTGGGGAAGTGATAGAAATTTTTTCGTTCCCTCATTCCCTTAATTGGAGTCTAGCACAATATTACATAAAATTACATTTTGAGAGAGATGTAGCTAGATTGTGAAGATATGCTCAAGGCCTCTGAGTTGGGAATGAGTTCCATTAGGAATTTTTGTGCACCATTGATCTAAAAATATGACGAAGACTTGATAAACTTGATTAAATTAAATTGCAAGTTAAATGTTTATGTGTTTAATGCAACAGGATCAATTTGCAACACATATTAAAGGATTACT
>JZKD02S1645371.1:669036-683914 GCA_000966675.3 Picea glauca
TGTCGATGAGTCGCTACAGGTCTCTCCCTACACCTTGTACATAGCATACAATTGAATTTCTAGCTATTGTAAAGTTTCCACAAGCTACAAAAAAAAATTAAGTCAACCCAATGATGAAGAAACTATATGATGGATGTGTTTAACATAATCGAACAATGTGGATGATCCACTGGATCTTTAAATGAAAATAATGTGTTGTAGCAAAAGAATTAAAAGTATTCCAGGAATGAAAGGATTTGGAAGATTGTCTTTTGGAGTCAAATTGGTTCAATTAAATGTATAATAAAGTTATAGGCTCAAACCACCATTCATTCGAAGGGAATTTGATGCACAATGTATCCACATGGATGATTAACATAACTGGTAAACAAATCAATTCTTGGTGTTGCAATTAATGTATAACTAATTTTTTTTATTGATTATGATTGTCATAAACAGAACACACACATTTCTTAAAACAACAATGAAATTTAGTGCCATGGGAGTAAAGAGTAATTAACACCCTAATTAAATAAAGAATAAGAATATAGAGAACTCAATCACACACCATAAACACTAAAATTTAAACTAGAAGTCCAAATGGGAAAACCAACAAAAATTACTTATGTTTATGTTGATGAAATATTATAAGCTTGAGCTATACACTCTCAATTAGAGATTTTGTGTATTCTTGCTGGAAAATATTTTTCAAATTGTGGCTTTGGCTCAAATATTATCTTTGATCATCTTGCACAGGTTCAAAATCCTTGCCCTCTTCTGGTCTTGAATATAATTCATTTTTTTGAGTCCACCATCCTTCTACTACAATGAGTAGATTAGATTTATTTTATGCACTTTGTAAAATCCACAAAAATAAGTCATGGTATTCATTCTTGCATAGATACTTAGTCACACATAGACATATAGGGGGATTAAAAGAACCATAGCCTCTTTTATTTCCTTGCTTGCCACCTGGATGGTTAACTGTATCCTTTGTATTCCAATCATTTAAATCTTTCCTTTTACAAAACATCACATTAAAATTGGGAATAGAAGACTATTTGGACAATCTTAGAGTATGATCTTTCCTGAGACCCTTGTGTGATCTAGGAAATCAGAAACCTTCATGTCCCTTCCAAATCAATCATTTTAAGAGAGGAAAATGCATCTTATTTTTCTTGTTGAAATATACTCTAAAATGTTTGTAAGGGACCATACATGCCCACATGTGCACAATGTTAGGATAGTTTCGAAATTCTAGCATAAACCACCTAGAAAGTTTAAGGGTTCGTAAGGGAACATACATGCCCACATGTCTACAATATAGGAATTGTTTCAAAGCTTTCTTAGATTATATAACATTCTAGGAATATTAAAAGCTAAAGAGTAAGGACCCACGCATCCGCCATACTCGTTACACAGGGATTTTTCAATTTTGGCAAGGATTGTTTGTGAAATTTAGGAAGTTAGAGATAAAACAAGATTTGTAAAGGACAAAGCAATGTCCACATGTTAAAATTCAAAACACTAAATTATTGAAAATTTTCACTCACTATCACTTCTTGCACATGACATCACCATATATTCAAAAGATTTTTACTAGATACTTGAAATCATAGTATGCTCTTCTCCATGTGCCCAAAAAGCAATATGGGAGGATCAAAAGGGATTCATTTGTTTAGTGTAAATATTTTGGTCGCACCACTTTTAAAACAATGGGGTTGGCCCATGAACCAAACCTCACAGCCTACTTTCACATCCTAAAAGAAACCATAAGCAACACATTTTTAACCTCCATAAGAGGAATACAAAAGAAAATTGTAGTCTAAGTTACGATTTTGGGAATAGCTATCCAAATAAACCCACATTATCCTTTTCTCATTGAAACTTAGAAAATTGTTAAATAGGGTACCAAAATACTCCCAATCAAGCATTGATACACCATAAGGCGAGGAGATAGATGTGAAGGGTCAAAGGCCAAGGTGCAGTTGTTTTTTGCATTCCTCCTTGGGTCACCCAGCCCTTGAAAAGCATCCACCTCGTGACCCATTTATGAGGTCGAAAATATGAATGATGTGCTTGATCGAGGTAACTTAGTGTCCAAGCCTTGGTTTTGTCTACCGAGGTGGCAATTGTGGGCTAAAATCACACCTTAATTAGATTTTGAATGGCTATTAGGAAATATTCCCAACATTTTTTGGATATGCCCCCTTCACCCATCATTATAACTGATTATTCATACCTTCACTAGCTCCTCTTCCATTGGATTCATGCCCCACTGTAGAGTGCTTTTGGAAGGCCCAATGCTTTTTGAGATGAAGTATGATAGGTCCGATACGATACGTGCATTTGTTTTTATTCTCCCACACAGATAAATAACCAAAACCATATTACAATGTTACTTGTTTTATGCATATTTTTCATTGGTTGATTACATAGAACTATAAAAAACATTGTTCAAATAACCCACATTTTAAAAAAGAAATTGTTCCTTTATTCTTATCACTACCACATGAACCCATTCACATATAATCTAGAATCATAGGGGAACCACAACATCCCCGCATTCTAGACGCCTGAGAAACCTCTCTCCAATCTTGGGAGGTGTCCCCAATTTGGTAGACACAACCACACAACTAGCACACATAACAATGAGTGTCACTTTTTTAGGGTCAACTTTGCTTAGGTCCACTTTTCTAGGCACCACTATCCAGAACAATCCATTGATATAGTATCCCTTCCTCTTCAGGAATTGGCTCTCCAACCATCAACCTCCATGGCAGGAACACAAAACATACCATATATAACCCCATCATCTTCTTCCCAGTTAGGAAAAACTTGGGCCCTCTCTCCTATTTATATTCTTCATCCACTACTTCGAAGGAGTAACAAGAGAAATACCCACTATCAACGCCCATGGCATGGGGGTAATGCTTGTACATATGTGAGCACTCATAGTTCCAACCAAAACTATAATAAAACCAAGCATATATGTACCACCCATACATGGACTAATCACCCTTGCCCATTTTTTGAGATATATTCTAACCAATCCCATTAATCTCGTGAACTCACTCTATATCTAGTCCAAGCAATTTGTTCAGAGCACATGCACACTATAAACTTAGTAGTTATCCTTACACTACTTCGATATGCCCCCTCCCCTAGCATGCACCCATTATTCCATCATGTAAGGTTCCACGCACCTGGACATCATTTGTTACCCCTCACAAGGGTAACCCCCCCTAACACCTAATTTGGTGGACGCAACCACACAACTAGCACACATACTAGTGAGTTCCATTGTTTTAGGATTGGCTTTTCTTGGGTCCACCTTGCTAGTGACCACTATCCAGAAAAATCCACCCATCTAGTAGCCCTTCCTCTTCAGGAATTGGCTCTCCAACCATCAACCACCATGGAAGGACTAAAAAACCTACCATATATAACCCCATCCTTTTATTCCCAGTTAGGAAAAACTTGGTCCCCCTCTCCTAGTTATATTGTTCATCCACCAGTCACAAGAAGTAAGAAGAGAAATACCCACTATCAATGCCCATGGCATGGGGTAAATTCTTGTAGAGATGGGAGCACTCATATTTCCCACTAGAACTAAAATTAAACTAACCATAGATGTACCAACCATACATGGACTAATCACCCTTTCCCATTCTGTGAGATCTATGGTAACCCAACCCATCAATTCCCTGAACTCACTCCAGAGCTAGTCCAAGAAGTTCATTTGGAGTGCATGCAACATAATAAACTTAGTATTTCTCCTTGCACTACTTTGACATTCCCCCTTTCCCAACATGAACCCATTATTCCATGAGGTAAGGCTCCATGCACCTCAACATAATTTGTTACCCCTCACATGGGTAACCCCCACTCACACCCAATCTACATAACGACTAAGGCTCAATCATGTAGACATGGGGGAACTCCTTCCACCTCTAGTAACAAAATATCTACTAGACCGTATCCTTGTAGGAAAAATGAAAGTGGATAGCCACACCCATCACATGCCATCACCCTTGATTGGGATCAACTTATCCAAGCATGACCATCATCTTCTACCTCGTTTCAAATACGGGTGATTGTTAAATTTTTTATAGTTTATCGATGTATAATAGATGATAGAGCATCCTTATGTATTGTGTCCACATCATCCTGGAAACCAATAGGATCCCCTACTCTTATCCCATTGATGACTAAGTTAATAGGCCTTGATGGTAGACTTTGTTCCCCCTTAGGGATCTTACCTAATCTCCCCATTGAATTTGGTAGTAAGACAATTTTGATCAATGTTTCTATCATGAATGGTGTTATGGATTACAAGATTCTCTTGCCTTGTGATTTCATCTATGTAATTAATTTTGTGGTTTCTTCACTCTTTCGAGTCATCATATTCCCAAATGTGGGACACATCATCACAATCGATCAACTATCCTACGCTGATCCCCCCTCACAAGATTCTTAGAATAGAATCTCACTTCATGTTTCTCACAATGAGTCCATGAACTATGTGTCCACTGTCACTACTTGTGCAACATCCACTCCCTCTAAAAATGACCCCATGCCTCTAGAACCACCTCCTCACCACTTGGGATTGGAGGTTGGTCAGATTCATTCATCCTTGTGGGAACCCATGCATATTTATTCCACCAATAAAAAAAATAAACAATGATATCTCAACTACATTATTCACAAAAGATGAATAATTCTTTGAGACCACCACATTCAGTGATTATAATGATAACCTCCATCTAGGTTTTCCTATTCACTGTTGGCAAGGTCCTAACAATTCAATCATTGTACCCTTTGATATTATCTCCCTTGATAATATCATTTATCCTTGTCAAATAAGATCATCTCTTCTCACTAATAGGGATATCAAGGACTCCAGTTCCATGTTGAACAATCATGCCCATATAGGAGATGTTTCGACACATGTTAAAGTCCCAAACCCCTCTAGGGATATCACACAAAATAGTGGATCTGATAAACTATTTCAAATCCTATTTTATGGATGTCCAACCTTAAACTTCCTACCGTTATACCTTTGGTCCAGCATCTTGGGTATTTGTCAACAACCCTTCCGCCAATCCTCATAAGATAATGCAGGGAGAAGTACCACTTACCACCTTGGTCTCATAATACATAACTCTCAACCCAACACTAACCAACAATATATGCTTTTTAGGGACCCTTATACCACCACATTGTGTCCAGTTTCCTCATAAATCATACGATTACAAGCCACATGGCCTAATCAGAATCATCCACCAAGATAGTTTCATTACATCTTGTGGCAAGTTCCCCTTAGCCTTGGTCATTTTTACTTAACCCCATAAAGGCAATGTGACCTCTTTCATGGAGTGCCTTTTTCAAGAAACCATTTCCATGGCCTCCTTCAAATAGTGTATTTTTTAGGAACCCATCATTCCCTGGACCCCCTTATAGAGTTCCTTGATCGAGAACCCATGGTTCCTCGACCTCATTCTGGGAGTTCCCTTCTGAGGAACCCATTGTTCCACAACCTCCCTTAGGGAGGGCCTTTTCTGGGAACCCATGGTTCCATGACTTCCTTCAGGGAGTGCCTTTCTCAGGGAACCCATAGTTCCTTGGCCTCCTTCAGGGAGTGGCTTTTTTAGGAACTCATTGGTCTATGGACTCCCTCAGGGAGTGCCTTGTTCAAGAAACCATGGTTTCCTAGCCTCCTTCAGGGAGTTCCTTTTTTAGGAACCTATCCTTCCTTGTCCTCCCTTAGGGAGTGACTTTTTAGAGAACCCATGGTTCCCTGAACTCCTTCAGGGAGTTCCTTTTTCACGAACCCATTGATCCCTAACCTCCTTCAGGGAGTGCATTTTTTCAGAACCCATTATTCCATGGCCTCCACTAGGGAGTGCCTTGTTTGGGAACCCATGGTTCCCTTACCTCCTTTAGGGAGTGACTTTATCTAGAACCCATTGTTTTCTGTCCTCCCTTGGAGAGGACTTATTCAAGAAACCTAGCCTCCTTTAGGGAGTGCCTTTTCCAAGAACTCATTATTCCACAACCTCCTTTTGGGAGTGCCTTTTTCAGGAACTCATTGTTCTATGGCCTCCCTTAGAGAGTGCCTTTTTTAGGAACCAATTGTTCTTTGTCCTGCCTTAGGGAGTGCCATTTTCAGGAAGCCATTGTTCCTTGCCCTCCCATAGGGAGGGAATTGTTCGGGAACCCATCATTCCCTAACATACTTCAGGGATTTCCTTTTCTAGGAACTCATTGTTCCGTGACCTCCTTCAAGGAATGCCTTTTTCAAGAACCCATTGTTTCATGGAATCCCTTAGGGATTGTTTTTTTCAAAGAACTCATTGTTCCCTACCCTCTTTCAGGGGTTATCTCTTCTAGTATCTCATTGTTCCTTGGCCTCCTTCCAAGGTCACCTAAATTTTTCATCAAGGGACCGTTATTCCCACTGATGTTAAAACAAAAGGTACACATTGTACTTATTAACATGATTATCAAATAATTTTCATATGTTCTTTAAATTTTTAGATATGTTTCACGTAGGGTATTTGACGTTTACATGTGCAGTAGTTGGTACAACAACACCCCCACCATTCTTTCATGGTCTTACTCTGACCCCTTCAGGTATATCTTCACAACTAACATGTTCTCATTCCCTCTACAAACAACTACATATCCCAGTTATACCCCTTGAAATTTACCCTTAGGATCCCACACTCGGCTCTGTGATACCATCACCTCCATTGCATTTAGGTACTATCAGTCGGTAACATTCTCACCTCCATGAGTTGTCCCACACATATTTACCCCTTGTAATACTGACACTCATGTTTCTCTATCCATTAGGCTTGGGAGTCCTCGTAGTATTACACCCCAGAGTGATAACCTCATACTTCTTTCTTATTATCTTGCTAAACTACCCAATTCTAGACTC
Organism: Picea glauca; assembly: GCA_000966675.3. Lineage (NCBI taxonomy): Eukaryota > Viridiplantae > Streptophyta > Pinopsida > Pinales > Pinaceae > Picea > Picea glauca. Next base: position 675,962 of record JZKD02S1645371.1, read on the forward strand.
CCACTTCTTGTTTAATCGATTACATAAAATGAACCTCCTCATTATCATCAACCCCCCATCTCACCCAACATCAATTTCCCATTTGAAATTTAATATTCCATCCAAATATTTCGTACATAAACCCACCTATGGAGCCCCCATGATCTAGGTCGATATTGGAGACCACCCACTTGTTCCAACTTCCAACTCGCTCATTTTGTCAGTTTTTAGTTCAACATGTTTCTCTGTAATAGGGAAAATTCTTTGTAATTGTGGTTTCTTCACTTATGGGGCTGTCATGAAGCCCTACAAAGCATCCAGGTGGATATTGGTGGTCTCCCACCTATTTCAACTGGTTTATTTTGGAAGGTTTCATGTCAACACCTCTTTCTGTACTTCAAGGGCCATTTTGGGGCTCTAAACAATGTTTTCTTGGCTTACCACAATCAAACTGTAGACAGAGTCAAAGTTTGATGGCATAATGTGTATTTCTCAGAAACACCTTTACAATGAGCTATCACACGCCTAAAATGAAGATGGTATGCAAAAGTTACGATCGCATGAAGTTAATGTACTAACTTATCCCAACAAGGCCCACATGAATTTTGGTGTTTCATCTCATAAGGTTAGGTTTTTGGATGTCTATGATTTTGGAATTCATGTTTATCATAAAAAAGGCCTTTGGATCTTCATTGTAATTATCTTTTGGAGAATGAGTGTAGTCGTCACATCTCTTCTCATAGATAAATATGCCACCATTCTAGCGAGTCTAACACTCTGTATTTTTATAGTCTCTGTACAATTGTTTCATTCATAGAAATCATGTATTGTTGTATCTCTCTATTTCTGGCAATTTCTATGAGTATTCCATTGTAATATCTCTTCTTTCATTTCGTTCCAAAAATAATCTAGATCAGTGGTATCAGAGCACACTGCTCTTGATCATTTTTTAGCACATGTCCCCGACGAGGTCCGAGAATAGCCATTTGGGTCTCGAGTTTGTGTATCTTGATGAAAATCACTCTCGTACGTCCAATAAACCTTCGATGGCAGAAGAAAAGAAAAATGGAGGAGAAAAAGATTCTATTAACCTGTTTCTTGAGAAAGCTATCACGCGACAAAGGGACAAAATGATGGAGAATTTTTCACACATCCTTCAATGTCTGTCGATATCAACATACGCATCTTCATCAAGAGGCCATTTTGGAGGAACCTCTCCCTTCAAGGTACAATTTAATTTTGATATTCCCATATTTGAAGGTGAGATAGATGCAAATGCCCTAGAAAAATAGTTAAATATATTAGAGGGTTATTTCTCTGTTCAAAATTTTTTAGATAGGGAAAATATCACCTTCACACTGCTCAAGGCTCTTCCCCATGTCAAACATTGGTGGGAAACTTACTAGGAGCAAAGTTCCATAGAGGAATATGGAATATATGGGGCCAAGCCCACTTGGGATTTTTTTGTGGATGCGGTCAAGGAACAATACTACCTTGTTGATAACTATGAAGAGAAATGCATGACATGGACCACACTGCGGCAAGAGAAGAGACAAACAATGTCGGAGTTCACAAATACTTTCCATACCTTACACACCAAGCTGGGTATAAAATACTCTGAGCAACATATGGTTCTGAAATACCGTAGGGCTTTGCATAGGTACATCCAAATGAAAATGAATTTCCTAAAAATCACATCATTGGGAGCTTCCTATTGATATGATGTCAAAATCGAGTAGAAATTTAGGCACCAGATAAAATGGGAATCCAGGTCTGCAAATACGCAACAATCAAAGCATGGTAAAGACGACCCTAACCAAAAACCTCTAGAAAACCAATCCAAGACACAAGACAAAATGGGTAAAGGAAAGACAAAGAATGACACTAGGAAGTGGTGCACCTTCTGCAAAATCCCATGGCACAACACCGATGAATGTCAGTTTAAATATTCATTGGTGCTTGAGTTCAAAGACAAGGATTCGAACCTCGATTCACAATCCAATTCAGAAAATATGGATTACAGGCAAATCATCGACACAAACCCTACTACTACTGTCGTGACCAAAACAATTCAACCAGAAGAACCAATAGATCCTAAAGAGGGGGAGATCCTATTCCATTCACATATCTGGGTGAAGGGGACCCCATTGCGTTTCATTGTTGATAACAAAAACTAGAAGAACCTCATCCCAAATGAGATCATCAAACAGTTGGGATTGTTGACAACACCACACTCACAACCATACAACATCAGGTGGATTCATGAGGGATGATATATTTGTGTCAGCTAATAGTGTCGCACGTTCTATGGAATCTATCCCTTTGAGGATGAGGTAGTCTGTGATGTTTCCCCTCTTGATGTCTGTGATGTTGATTTGGGAAAACCATATATGTGGAAGCATCATGTTGTTTATGATTCTATACCCCGTAGTGTCATTATTACTCTGGGGGGTCAGCTCTAAAAGATACCATAGGTAGTTCCAACTACTCTTCCACCAAAACAATGCCGCAAGGTAATCTCTCATACTGCAAAATTCATCCTCTTCATAATCTGTTCAAAGGATGTATAGAAGGCCACTACAACCATTGTAGACTCAACACCCTCTATCCAGCATAAGCATATTATAGAAGGGAAAGAAGATATTGTTTCTTCACCTACAATGGTGCCTACATAATTCCCTATCAAGCACAGAGACAACAGGTTGGTGGAATAGATTCAACCCCACCATCAATAGGTTCGTGAGAACCTTCCAAAGACCAAGCAACACAACTTCTCCAACAAGGCATGTAGCTCACCTAGATTCATATTCAAAAAACATTTTCCCCTCTTCCTCGGGCACTCAATGCAATGGAGACCATTTATTTCTAAGGGGGGAGGATTTATCGAGGTGGATATTGGTGGCCACCCACCTGTTCCAACTTCCAACTGGCTCATTTTGTTAGTTTTCAGTTTAGAATGTTTCTCTGTAATAGGGGCAATTCTTTGTAATTATGGATTCTTCACTTATAGGGTTATCTTGAAGCCCTACACATCATCCAGCTGGATATTGGTGGTCTCCCATATATTCCAACTGGCTTATTTTGGAAGTTTTCATGTCAACACATATTTCTGTACTTCCAGGGTAATTTTGGGGCTCTCAACAATGTTTTCTTGACTTGCCACAATCAAAATATAGACATAGTCAAATTTTGACGACATAATTCGTAGTTCTCAGTAAGACCTTTCCAACAAGCTATCATGCACCTAAAACAAAGATCGTATGCAAAACTTACGACCCCGAGAAGTTAATGTACTAACTTATCCCAACAGGGCCCACATGGCTTTTGGAGATTCATCTCCTAGGGTTAGGTTTTTGTATGTCTACTGTTTTGTCATTCATGTTTATCATAAAAAAGGCCTTTATATCCTCATTGTAATCATCTTCTAGCGAATGAGCGTACTTATCACATCTCTTCTCAGAGATAAAGCTGCCACCATTCTAGCGAGTCTTGCACTTTGTATTTTGAGAGTCTCTGTACAATTCTTTCATTAATAGAAATCATGTAATGTTCTATCTCTCTCTTTGTGGAAATTTCTATGAGTATTTCATTGTAATATCTCTGTTTTCATTTCATTCCAAAAATAATCCGGATCACTTGATTCTTCATCAATTATATTCCCCTACTTGTGCCCCATGAGCCTAGGCCATTCTTCATTAGGGAACCCGTCTTTGTATGTGTACTTTCAACCTAATCATTATTTATTCGTTTGGTAATTACATAAAGCACATTTCGAATTCCAATGAGTATAATAGAGTTTTGTCATCACAATTGACGACATATTTTTCTTAGCACACAACAACCCATTTCTCCCTTGGTTGGGGCACCTTCGTTTCATCACCATATTTGCAAATATATCCCTATCATGGCCCAAATATTGACTATCACTCACACCCGTGTCCAAAATATTTCTATTTTGACCTATCATCAATTCCTTTGAAGTCTCACCCATTCAACATGGTTTTCCAAATATTTGGTCATCCTCGATCACGTTTTACAATCGTCACCATTATTCCATTTCCCCCCAACAAAGGGAATTTCTCTATTTCCATACATCTTGAACATCATTCATGTCACCATTCCATCTATCCTCTCCTCAATTTAGTCCCTAATACCTGTTTGATCGAATCAATGCGCATAATCCCTTTGTTTCTTGAAGTTACGACCCTTTCATGTTGATGCCAGCACAAGTTTTGAGGAAGGTGACATTATCTTGGCTCTTATTCCCTTATTAATGAGAATTCTTGAAAGGAACAAAAAGATTCTTCATCTCTTTTTTATCTCATTGACCCCCATAACATTTGAACCCAACAAAGTTTCATGTTATAGTAGGTATTACTATGAAACCATTGCATTTTTCTATAATTGTCGAAGACCTATGAATTTTCTAGGCCATCAATGTCTCCAAGTTGTTCATACTTTGATTTAGATCCTTTTCAGTAATCATAATTGTCATCTACCATTTTTCAATGCCCTCGACGGTGTTGCAAACATCTACTTCGTCAACAATATTTAGTTTCAGTCATTTCATTTATGGTTTCATGACATGAACATGGGACATGCCCTCCTCATTTGTACCTAGATTTACATTTCAGTTTTTGAAGAATACTTGATCCCCTTTTCCTCCAATGGATCACTCCTATAGTCCCCCTCAAATAGAAACTACAACTCTCCTATTTTCAAAATAAGCAATGATGTTCGGCTATGCATATGCTCCTAACCTCACACATCAGGGGGCATATGTTGTCATAAAAAAATTGCTCACAAGTAATACAGACAATGGTCGAAGAAAATCAACACAAGCACAACATACTTCTAACATTTACAGAACCTACTTCAACAAGATGACAAAACTATATAGAAAGAGCCATGAATTTATGCACATTTCTACCAAAGTCATCATGTGCGGATAAACAAAGCACAACAAAGCACCTAACACGCACTCTATGCATTCCACGCAATTGTTGTTGATTCAACAGAGATGAAACAACACATTTATAAATTTAGTCGAGCCTCAACCACTTTTAGGCTGAAGTGAATCATGACAAGACCCCAAGATCGATCCAAAATTTCAACTTGGGATGACTGAAAGGATGAGATGTACCTCTAAATTCCTCCCATTTATACTTGGAACATGTTATGAAACATCTTGCTATGGTCCTATAAATACATGGCCATTGTATTCTAAAAATGAAGGAATTTGTTGTATTGGTATGTTGCCCATTTTTTCTTAGAGAAGCCATTGATTCTCTTGAGAGCCCGTTGAAGAATTATAGCATTTGGTAAGCTTCTCACTTCTTGAGAAACTTAACCAAGAAGTTTTTTACCATTGTTATATAGGAGAGTGAAGCTCTATTTTTGGAGGACTGAAGAGCCCTCCTAAGGAGGAATACGAGATCCATAATTCCACTTTTCTCCTTTGGTGTTCTCCATTCAAAGATCACTTTCCATTTGGGTAATTATCTCTTGTGTTGATTTCATGTATCTTTTAGAATTTGCATGTGTTTAGTTTGCTTTAATTTCTTGGTTATTTCTTTTATTGTTTACTATTTTGTGGATTCCCTAATCTACTAATAATTTCTCTCTTGTCTTGTTGGTCCAACAAGGCAGTTAAGAGACCTCTTTTTACTCACCCAAGTGGCAAAAGGAACTCGACAAATCTCTTTAGTTGTTATTTCGTCCTTCGACTGTTATTTCATCCTTCAAGACATCCTTTTTATTATAATGCTACCTTGAAATGCCAACCATTAAATAATTTATTTCGACAAATCTCTTTAGTTGTTATTTCGTCCTTCAACTGTTATTTCATCTTTCAAGACATCCTTTTTATTATAATGCTACCTTGAAATGCCAACCATCAAATAATTTATTTCATTTCATGTGCCCAAACTAAAATAGTTGAAACAATTGACTTAAAAATTAGCCACAAATTATCTTATTTATTTATTTTACAAAGAAATTGTTTCAAATCCATTTTAACTCATTTTGGACTGATACTTTATTAAAACAAAGCATATACATCTGGCCATTTAGTACAGAAAATTAACAAAAACTAATTCGCATTAACCCATCTCATAGACCCTTAGTTTAACCTAAAGTGTTGTTGATCGAATTATATCATTCTACTAATTCGCATTAACCCATCTCATAGACCCTTAGTTTAACCTAAAGTGTTGTTGATCGAATTATATCATTCTGCATATTGAGGTCGATCGAATTATACCATTCTGCATATTGAGGTCGCGTTATATCATATTCGAGACATAGGATGTAGGGAATGTTAAGTAGCTTTTGACTTCGAATGTTTAGTGCACTTGATTGCCATTCATTAGATGGGAGAGTATGGACCAGAAGTGAAATTTTGTTTAATACATAATTTAACCTAAAATTTAATATTTAATATTTATATGAAAAGAAGTAAATTCTAAAAGAACTTTCAAATGCGAAGTGCATTTGCTGGCCATTCATTAGATGGAAATAGTCTTAAAAAGAGGTTATATTTTGCTTTCAATTGAAGCCAAAATTTAACATTAAAAAGAGGAAGTCAATTAAGAAAAAAAGCAATCGGATAAAGCGCATTCGGCCTTTTAAAAGATATTATAAAAAAAACAATTAAATTATTGAAAAGAAATCGCAAATCGCTGTATATAAACTATTTTTTTTTCATACAGGTTATCTAGATGGGTTAAAATATTGTCATGCAGATAAGTTCTCTATCGATTAGATTTATGGAAGTGCGATTAGATTTATGGAAGTGACGGTACATGATATTTTATATAAAAAATTTCAAAGCAAAAAGTTTAGGTTATGTAAAAGTTGTTAGATAATAGTTACTTGTACCTATTGGAAAGGCATAATTAATCACTTTTTTAATTTAAGATGTTGGCATATTCTTAGTGGTCCTCCCAAATCAATGAATGTGATTTACTCTTCATAACTTCCTTGTATTTTTTAATGTATCAGTGAACCTGTTTACTTTTTAACATTTACCTAATCATATTAAGAAATTACTGTACCACCATATGATTACCACGTTTAACTGATTAACCTTTGGAATATTAACTTTTGGATTTCCTCAGATCTATGTGCCTTTCAGCTATCCGTGCGTTTCATATTTGATGCCCAGCTCTCTTATTCTATTATTCAATTCACAACAGTGTACTGGAATGCTATCAGTCCAAATAACCGAAATTTTTTATCAGCCTAAACTTTTCTACGATCACCAGCCTCAACACCAGCCACTTTGCAGCTTTGCTAGTTTACATTCTATCTTCCGAGTTTTCATGATAAATGTGCGAAAGCTTTGAAGAGTAAATTGTTTTGTGAAAAAGACCTTAATGAAAAAAAATTGTGCGGAGTAGCATTGTTTCGCGTGGATTTCATCGTCGCAATGAAAAACGTGGAAGGCTTCGCTCCAAACATGTCCGGACAACGGCTAAAGTGTATAGTCAGTAAAAACCAAACGCACTAGTGAAACCCCGCTGATAGTGAAACCCCGCTGAGAAACGTGATTAAAGTTGCCACAGGAAATTCGAGATCCGAGAGCGGCAAAACGATTTGATGTATTCAGAACTGTGGAGATGGCAGCTTTTGCGCTGGGACATTTTCGAACCTGTCATGTCCGGATTGAAAACTCGGTGATTTGAAGGCACTATACCCCACAATGACTCCTCCGTGATCCTTTCAGACATCCAACCATTCCTAACAATCTGCTCACAAGCTTTTCGTCCTTATATATAGTCGGTCTTGTTAGCAGAAACACACACCAGTATTGAATTCTGTTCGGCACTGAAAGATTCATCCGTTTCAAAGTTGAAACAGTGAATGGTATTAGTTAGATACCTCTTTCAGGCTTTGCAAGAGTAGCAATATATTGTGCTTACAGGATATCTAGTTTCTGTAACAATGTCGTTGCAATCGGTGCGTCTATCTTCG
>JZKD02S1645371.1:686821-697815 GCA_000966675.3 Picea glauca
TAATGTGTCAACAACTTATAAGCAATGGCTTGGTTAACAAAACCTAACTATCATAGTTAGATCCACTTTGTAGGGGATATGAGTTAGATCAATAACATGAATATTTATAATAATACATTTCTCACTCTCAGGGAGGATCAACCTATTATCCATGTAGTATATTTTATCCTTTGAGAAAACACTCACAATATTTCTTGAATGTGGTAATTTGAGATTGTTCCATTGGAATTTTCCTAGGGATCCCACATAACCAGAATTGTTAAAAATAATGGTCACATAGAAGAGATATTAGTGTGTTACTATGAATCCATTCTTTTCTTTGAGTGTGAAATCTAAAAAGATATAATTTCTTGAGGATGACATTTTTTTTTTTAATTCATGGGGTAAAAGTCATGTAAATATAAATATATCAAACACTCCCATAGATTTGGGTGGCATGCTTCCCATTTCATAAAATCTTGTGAGGTATTTAAGTGGGGCACAATCTTATCAAGGGTGGATTACAGTCATCCATTAAATATCTTTATGCCAATGGCCTTAAGGGATTGAAGCTTTTCTATGGATTCGGGTATGCTATCGGTTAAGTTATTTGAACTCAAATCAATGCTAATAAGGGATTGAAGATTTCCTATGGATTTTGGTATCCTGCCACAAAGCATATTTTTCGAAAGATCTAGGTACGTCAACTTCCTCAAATTGGCAATAGATTTCGGTATCCTCCCACGGAGCATATTTGCACTAAGATTTAGGTGTGTCAACTTCCTCAAATTGGCAATAGCTTCAACTGGAATTATGCCTCTCAAAGTGTAGTGTCCCCAAGCATGAGGCTCGTTACAGATCATGATATAGGCAATGAATTGTAAATGTGATCTATAGGCTGGTGAGCCAAGTTTTGTATAAGCTGGAAGGCTTATGTGTTTGTTAGGCCAGGAAGCCTAAGTGTTTGAGGGCCAGGAGCCTGTTCTTGTACTTGTATGTATGCAGAATAATCAATAAAATATAAACACCGCCAGGTGCAGACCGACCATGATGAATGAGTGAAGGAGGACTGAGCATCCATAGAGTGAGCAAGGAACTAGGGGCTGGAAGGTGGGAAAGGGGCTGAGTGTTGAGCCTAGGGGCTAAGCCTAGGGGCTTAGGCCTGGAATAATATTTTAGTATTATTTCCTAAAAAGCCATGTGCATATTATTTTATCCTAAGTTCCTAGCAAAAAGGAAAGGCGTGTACAGGGAGGCATGCGGATGGAACGCATGTAGTTCCTGGGGTGAAAAATGTCCACCCTGACGCATGCAAATAAAACAGAAAGGAACAGTCGTGGGGGGGAGATCTCTCGCATTCCATTCGACCCGAATTCCCTGAGCAGGAGCCATATGAGTCAGTCTGCCAGAGACCTCGTGTATGTCTGTTACAGAGAGGAATCTTGTGTTGGGTACTGAAGAATGCGTGTTTACCCTTGCTTAGAGCCGTGGAGTCTGTCTGTGAGAGAAAACTAGTGTGTGCATTCCCTAAACGAAATGTCCATGTCAATTTCGGGGAAGAGTCTCTGATTTCCCAAGAAAAGTTGAGCGAGCTTGTGCGTGGAGCCCTATTCTAAAATCTTGACTGTGAGAACATCCTGTGACTGCTGAACCGGTTCTTGGGAAGCCTGTGTCCATTTTCCCTGTGTTTTTTGTGGCACACAGTTATGGACTGCGTGAGGCTTGTTGGCCTGTGAGCGACTCCCTCCAGGTGAGAGAGTGCGCAGAGCAAGGAGAGAGCTCTTGGAAGGAACCCTGTAGCTGCAACAGAACCCAGAGACTTTCGGTCCGGTTTGTTCATGTAACCCAAGGTAAGGGAGACTGGCAGCCGAAGGACTGTCCAGGTGATAGAGAAGGTGCACTCTGCTAGGGTGGAACACGCATGTGGGGAATGAGGGTCTGTGGGCAGTGAGCATGGGAGATTCTTGGGAGAGCATTCTTCCTGGTGGTTGTGTGTGACTGAATTCCCTGTAACCTCAGCCTGAGTCTAGATTCCTTTCCCTGGGGTGGAGATCAGTCCCAGCTCGGGGGTGACCCACTGTTGAGTTGAGGAGCAGTGCGATCTATGGCTGGGAGGTTCGTGGAAGGCCTGCATTTGGTTGGTGGATTTCTCCACTATCACAATATAAGTGTTTCATTATATTTGTACCACATTTTATCATGACTATATTGGATCTGTTATCATGTTTTCGGCTGTGTAAATGAATTACTGTTGAAAGATATGGATTGTTTAATTATAACACTAACTATATGTTTATTCTGAGAATTAAAATGTATCTCTTTGTTGTTACTCATGTGATTATACAATTTTGTATGTTTTATGTAAAATTCCATGTATAGATTGGTTAGCGAGAGGTTTGAAAGCCTCGGTAGTGAAAAGTGACACTACAATTTGGTATCAGAGCCAAGGTTTCGACACTGAGCCTAGATGGGCCAGTGGAGCGGTCTTTGGACCGAGAATGCGAGGGGAAATTGGGTCTGGAAGGCCAATTTCGGACCCTGGTTTGCTCCAAAGTGTCATGGATTTACTAGACGAGTTTTTAAGCTCAGGAGGTATAGCGACGTTATGAGACCGCAGCCAGTGTGGCATAAGTCCACAGGGAGAGAGGACTCCACACCAGAAGTGTGTGGGAGCATAGGAGAGAGTCTGCGAGTAGAGAGCAGAGGAGAGAAGGAGCTGAGACTCTGTTAAAGTTTGAGCTCAAGAACACCTTTGTAAAGAGGCATTTTATTAATACAAACAGAAGCAATTTTACCTGCATGTATTTCTATGTTGAATGAATGTCTTGGTGTGTTCTATTTTATGCTATAGATGTAGTTGTGCATTTGTAGGAGTTGATTTGGTTTCAGGCTTGAGAGGTCTTTGAGGCTTCATACTAGGAGGGTGTGATAGAACACTGCGGGTCCTGATAGCCATGCATAGAAGTTGCATATCTGAACTCTGCGGATTCAGACAAAGACGTTCCAGGTGGGCACATAGCTGAAATTAACAACTCAAAGGGAGAAGACCTTGAGGTTGTTGAACACCTCAGGAGGGAAGGTTTCATATGAGAAACACAGTTGCAGACATAATCTCTATTGAGTTTTGTGAAGCTCTGCCAAGTGGGCATTGTGATGCAGGAGCATCGCCAACTCATCAAGCGAGCCAGCACATCAAGCGGAGATTAGCTGGATAAACAAACCCAAATTTTTGAAGTACTTTGGGATTGTAGCACAAGTATTCAATGAATAATTTATGAAGGAGCGCCTTTTGAATATTGTATCAGACCTCGAGCCATACGCTCTTGTATGAAGTAGATAGGAGGCATTTAATCTAGTTAATGCAGGTAGATAGGATTTATTTCCAGATTAGACAGATTTAGATGGAAGGAGGGAAAACCGATATAGACACCCTCATTGTATCATTGTAACATTATTCAGGAGCAAGAAGAGAAGAGCATACAGAGAATCGTATGAAGAACACCCATGTACAGATGTTGAATTAATAGAAGAAAGTTCTGATTCAAACTCATGGTTGGTGTTGTTTCTCTGGGTATATTGTTTATGTGCTCATGAATGTTTTCTTCTTGCTATGCATTTGCTTTGTATATGTTGTGCATGTGATTTCATGTTCCAACCTGAAGTCTGAAAGGGAGAGAGAGTGAGGTTCAATTGTTTCTCTTTCTGAGCCAGGAGATTCCTACAAAGTGTGCAGTTGAATTCATCCGCAAGGAGTCCGTTGATGAAGGCTCAGTAGTTTAACTTTTGTTCTCATTCACCCGGAAGTGGAAATGGATTTTTGAAGCCGTGCAAGGAGTGCGTAGGGTGAAGAGGAAGGCTCAGTTGTAAATATGAGAAAAAGAAGTCAAAGACTGCTGCTGCAGGAGTGCGCAGAGTCGGAAGGATTCAACACTGGGAAATTTGTTGAATGTCGAGCGCAAGGAGTGCGCGCAAGTTCCTCTGAAAGGATTAGAGTGGAAAAGCTTAGGAGGCATAGTACCTTCGTGACATCATTAACAAAGAACACAAGAGTTTTGTGCCTAGGAGAGGTCGAACAAAAGGTGCAAGTGCAAGTGTCAGAGGACAAGTTCTGAGAAAGAACATTTAACCCTTCCCAAGAAATCTTCATGGAGGAAGAATCGAAGGTCAGGATTCGTCAAGGAAAACTACGAAATCTCATCAACCATCAGATCTCGGGAAGTTGCGCAGGGTTAAGCCCGAAGGAGCAGAGGAAGAACCCAAAGGAGACATTGGGATATCGGCGTCATCGGGTCTTCATATGGTAAGAATCGGAGACCTTGAGGCTCGAAAACCCGAGAAGGGTTCCTAGCCGTTGATCTCGGCGGGACACATGTCAGCATTCGGGGAAGCCATCGAGATTTTGGAGGCGTCGGGGTTTTACAAGTCAAGAGAACTGAGACCTTTTAAATCTCGAAACCCCGACGGAGAATCTCAGTCATTAATCTCCGCAGGGACACGTGGCAAGAGATCCCGAGGAATCGGGAATCGGAGAATCGGGGTTTCCGGAGACAGGAGACTCGACCATATTGAAATCGCAATCCGCGATTTCCCGATAGGATCCGAGCCACCAAACCCCAAGGACATGTGGTGAGAGATCCCGGAGAGTCGAAATTCGGGATATCGGGGTTTCAGGAGTAGTGAAACTCTTACATAATGAAATCATGATCCACGATTTCTCGATACTGTCGAAGCCGTTCAATTTGAGGGACGTGTGTCCAAGGATCTGAAGGAGTCGGGGTTCGACATTTTGGGATTTCCGGTGACAAGGAAATCATGGGAAGAGAAATCGCGAAATCCTGAAATGCGATGGTCCCACAGTCATAGTATTTCCGGGGGGCTGGGACAGGTGTCATCGTACATCGAGGTTCGGGGAATTGAAGGTCCCGTGTACATTGATAACAAGAATCACAATATTCCGATACGCGATTTCCCGACATGGCTAGGGGTCGTAGTGGAGGACAGGTGTTGGAAGGTTGAGCCCTCGTAGGAAATCAACGCTCAGAAGGTGTCGGAGATCGGGGATCGGGGATCCTGAGGGCACAGAGTCTATACACTCTGTTTTCCCAAAGTCTGAAGCCCCGATACAACGGGTATTGTGGTCACATGGACCGGGAGGCCTAGCATAGAGAGCCATTGCAGATCGGGAATCGAAGAATCGAGGAGGCAGTTTTCCACAACACTGTAAGTGTTGATTTCCCGACAACCGAAAGTCTCGATAAGGTGGGACAAGGTCAGCATTGATTGAGAACATCGGGAGTCGGGGATCCGCGAATGGAGCGGGTCGTGACCTCGTAAGTACCGATTTCCCAACGGGAGACTCCCCAATAAGAGAAAGGAACACGTGGTCAAATATTCATCGGGTTTTCGGGGATTTGTGAGGCCCGAATCTGTGACTTCAGGACTCGCGATCACGCGAGGTCCGATTTCCCAATAGAACAAAGGCAAATCATCGAAAGAGTCCTGTAGGGATTGGAATGTCCCGATAAGGGATCAGAAGAGCATTTCATCTCTTTAGGCATTGAAGGAGAAGGTCCTGTGGGAGCAGGCGTTCCCTGAGTGGCACGTTTGCATCAAAGTGGTATCAGAGAGAGAAAATTTCTCTGTTTTTTGTAGCAGGGAAGAAAGGAAAATTTCACCACGCCGCCGAGGAGAGAAAGACAATCGCCCGATCCAGAGGATAGGGGGAACCAGAGAGGCAGAGGAAGACAAGCACAAAATCTAGATATGGAGAGACAGATACGTGATCTCTGAGCGAGATTAGAAGATATGGAAGTAGCGCAGAGACGCACAGCAAATGCTGGAGATCTAAGTGACTCCGAAGGCGAAGTTGAAGTTGAAAAACAAGGAGAAGTTGCAGCTGAAGATACATCCAATGAGCGATTAATAAAATCCATCGCCCGAATGAGTTCAAAAACAAAGATGGACATTCCATCTTATGAAGGGAATCTGGATGCAGAAGAGCTTCTAGATTGGATTAGAGCTCTTGACACTTACTTCGATTATGAAGACATCGAAGAAGATAAGAAGGTTAGGCATGCTATCACAAAATTGAAGGGACACACAACATTATGGTGGGACGAGATTCAAGCAGATAGCCGTTCCAAAGGCAAGAAAAAGATCAAAAGCTGGGATCGAATGATTGTGAAGATGAATGCAAAGTTCATCCCAAGGGATTATCAGATCACATTGTTTAGGAGAATGAAGAACCTAAGACAAAAGCTGATGACAGTGAAGGAGTATACTGAGGAATTATATAAGCTGAATATCAGAGTAGGTCATTGGGAGAGCGATGATGAAAAAGTTGTCAAGTATATGAATGGCTTGAGATATGATATCCAGGATGAGATGAGTATGACAACCATCAGAACGGTGGAGGATGTGTATCAGATGGCATTGAAAGATGAGGAGAAGCTAAGCCGTAAGCCAGGACAGCGAAGCCGAGGTAGGAGCCAGCCAAAAGAGAAGTCAGTTGCCCAAGATAGGTTTCAAAAATCCAAGGACGACTAGAAGAAGCCTCAGACTAGAATGGAAAGAGGTGGAAGTTCACAGTGAGGCCAGCACGCTGAACAACGAAGGTAGCAGATAGAATAGAGCGGGGGATACGCTGATAATAACACCTTTCCTCGTACCAGAGGTAGAGGAAGAGGCAGAGGTGGAGTCATCACATGCTTCACCTGTGGGAAAAATGGACACAAGCCAGTTGACTGTCCAGATAGGAAGAAGGATGGAGGAGAAGCTCACATCGCTGAGGCACAGAGGCGAGATGCTGAAGAAGAAGACGCAGAAGAAGAAAGGTCGTTGATGATGCGCAAAGTTATCTTAACACCCGAGAAGGAGGTGGCGGACACGGCTCAGAGAAACCAATTTTTCAGAACCACGTGCAAGACCAAAGATAGGAAGTGCAAGGTTATTGTGGACAGTGGAATCACAGACAATCTCGTTTCAACCGAGATGGTGGAGAAACTAGAGCTGGAGACAACTAATCACCCAAGTCCATATAAAGTTTCATGGCTACATAAGGGACATCAGGTAAATGTCACTAAACAGTGCTTAGTTGACATCAAGATAGGAGGATACAATGATAAAATACTATGTGATGTTATTCATATGGATGTATGTCATTTATTGCTAGGCAGACCATGGCAATATGACAGGAATGTAGTTCATGATGGGAAAATGAATACGTATACTTTGGAGAAGAATGGAAGAACACATATGCTACTTCCAATTAAAGATAAAGAAGTAAAACCAGAACCGAGAAATATTGTACTTCTCATGAGTGGGAAGGAATTTATGGCAGAAGTAAAGAAGAAGGAAGATCTACAATTCTTTGTGGTCAGGAAACCAAAAGTTGTTTTGACCAGCACAAGAGTGGATGATTTGCCGGAAGAAATTTAGGAACTGTTGGAAGAGTTCGCTGAGGAGCATGAGTCATCATATAGACCTCATACCAGGAGCTAGTTTACCAAATAAGGCCGCGTACAGGTTGACGCCACAGGAAAATGAAGAAGTTAAAAGGCAGGTGCAGGAACTGTTGGATAAAGGATTGATCAAGGAAAGTTTAAGTCTGTGTGTCGTTCCAACGGTATTGAGTCCAAAGAAAGATGGAGGTTGGATAATGTGCATTGATTCCAGATCCATTAACAAGATAACCATTAGGTACAGGTTTCCATTGCCACGGATGGATGACTTGATGGACTGTTTAAGTGGAGCAATTTTTTTTTCAAAGGTTGATTTGAAAAGCGGATACCATCAGATTCGCATGAGGGAAGGCGACGAGTGGAAGACAGCCTTCAAAACCAACAAAGGGTTGTATGAATGGCTAGTCATGCCGTTTGGCTTGACGAATGCACCGAGTACATTCATGAGGCTGATGAATGAAGTGCTGAAGGAATTCATTGGTAAGTTTGGCATTGTTTATCTCGATGACATATTGATTTTCAGCAAAACAAAAGAAGAACATCTGAAGCATTTAGTTGCAGTAATGAGGAAGCTACAGCAAGAGAAGTTGTTGATCAACATGAGGAAATCTTCATTTATGAAGACAGAGCTCATTTACTTGGGATTTGTCATATCGGCGAATGAATTGAAGATGGATCCAAGTAAAGTGGAGGTAATTAAAAATTGGCCATCACCGAGAAATATTTTCGAGGTTAGAAGTTTTCATGGACTGGCTAGTTTCTACCGGAAATTCATCAGGAATTTCAGTGGAATTAGAGCAGCAATGATGGATACTGTCAAGAAAAGACATAAATCTTTTCATTGGACTGAAGAGGCAGAGAAGAGCTTCAATCTGTTGAAGAAAAAGATCACAGAACAACCGGTTTTGGTGTTGTCGGATTTTGCGAAGGTGTTCCAGGTGAAATGTGATGCAAGTGGCTTTTCCATAGGAGCGGTCTTGAGCTAGGAGGACAGACCTATTGCATATTTCAGCGAGAAGATGGATGAGTTAAAGGTGAAGTACTCCACGTATGACAAAGAATTTTATGCTATCATACAGGCGTTGAAGAAGTGGAGGCATTACTTGATTCTGAAAGAATTTGTTCTGTATAGTGATAATCATGCATTGCAGTTTGTGACTCAACAAGAGAAGTTGAATCAGAAACATGATAAATGGGTAGAGTATATGCAGAATTTTACATTTGTAATTAAACACATTTCAGGTACTGCTAACAAAGTGGTTGATGCTTTGAGTAGGAAGTGTTTGTTGCTGCAGGAGTTCCGAGTCAAAACATTGGGTTTTGAAAATCTTAGGGACATGTATGCAGGTGATGCATATTTTGAAGCGGCATATGAGGTAGCTGAGAATCCATTTCTCAGAGACAGAAGCCCTTGGTTAGATTATATGATTCAGGAGGGATTGTTGTTCAGAGGAAATCAATTATGCATTCCAAATTGGTCCATGAGGGAGAATCCGCTAAAAGAGAAGCACAATGGTGGATTAGAAGGGCATTTTGGCCACGAAAAAACATTTGCAAAGTTGAGTGAAGCATACTTTTGGCCAGGGATGCGGTCGGAAGTCAAGAAGTTTGTTGACAGGTGCAGAATTTCCAAGCATTCAAAGGGCAAGAAGCATAATGCAGGATTCTATCAATCATTACCCATACCCGAGAGGCCGTGGGATGAAATCAACATGGATTTTGTATTGGGATTGCCTAGGATGCAAAGAGGACATGATTCGATCTTTGTGGTGGTTGACAGTTTTTCCAGAATGGCACATTTTATCCCATTCCAGAAGACCAGATATGCGACCCATATCACAAATTTGTTTTTCAAGGAGGTCGTTAGACTTCATGGTTTACCCAGAAGCATACTATCGGACAGGGATATGAAATTCATTGGACATTTCTGGAGGACACTCTGGAAGAATATGGGGACTAACTTGATGTTTAGTTTTGCTTATCATCCTCTGAAGGATGGACAAACAGAAGTGGTCATCAGAAGTCTGGGAGATTTGTTGAGGAGCTTGGTGACAGAGCACCATAGCAGTTGGGACAATGTGTTTCCACAAGCAGAGTTTGCATAGAATGACTTAGTGAACATGAGCACAGGCAAAAGTCCATTTGAGATCGTATACGACGGGCATCCAAGAGGAGTATCTGAACTGAGGGACTCAGAACAGATAATGACTAAGAGCGCAAGTGCTGAGAAATTCGTAGAGGCGATGGAAGAACTTCATAGCAGGGTGAAGGAGCGATTGCTGGAATCAAACCAAGAATATAAGCGCAGAGCGGATCAACATCGAAGACAACTTCAGTTTGAAGTTGGTGATCTAGTTCTAGCACATATGAGGAAGGAAAGGTTCTCGAGGGGAACATACAACAAGTTAAAAATGAAGAAAATTGGGCCATGTAGAGTCCTAAGGAAATTGGGGGAAAACTCTTATGAAATTGAGTTGCCAGATGAGATCGAAATATCTTCGACATTTAATGTCTCAGACTTATATCCATATAAGGCTGAGGAAGTAGGAGCTAGAAGTGATGAACAACGAGAAATCCAGTGGCAGAAGTAGATGCCGATTGCAGAGAAGCCATAGATGGAGCGTATACTTGACAAGAGGGTGAGCAAAAAGACCAGGCGGAAGCAATACTTCGAGTATCTGGTCAAATGGAAGAACCAACCAATGGAAGATGCCAGCTGGGAGACAGAAGCAGTGATTCAAAAGCATGGACAGACCATGCAGGAGCTCATGGATAGGAGCCCATGAAAAATTTCAAGCCGAGGAGTATGATGCAGGAGCATCGCCAACTCATCAAGAGAGCCAGCACATCAAGCGAAGATTAGCTGGATAAACAAACCCAAATTTTTGAAGTGCTTTGGGATTGTAGCGCAAGTCTTCAATGAATCATTTATGAAGGAGATCCTTTTGTATATTATATCAGACCTCGAGCCATATGCTCTTGTCTGAAGTAGATAGGAGGCATTTAATCTAGTTAATGCAGGTAGATAGGATCTATTTCCAGATTAGACAGATTTAGATGGAAGGAGGGAAAATGGATATAGACACCCTCATTGTATCATTGTAACATTATTCAGGAGCATGAAGAGAAGAGCATGCAGAGAATCGTATGAAGAACACCCATGTACAGATGTTGAATTAATAGAAGAAAGTTCTGATTCAAACTCAAGGTTGGTGTTGTTTCTCTGGGTATGTTTGCTTCTTTCTATGCATTTTCTTTGTATATGTTCTGTATGTGATTTCATGTTCCAACCTGAAGTCTGACAGGGAGAGAGAGTGAGGTTCAATTGTTTCTCTATCTGGGCCAGGAGATTCCTATAAAGTGTGCAGTTGAATACAACCACAAGGAGTGCGTTGATGAAGGCTCAGTAGTTTAACTTTTGTTCCCATTCACCTGGAAGGGGAAATGGGTTGCTGAAGCCATGCAAGGAGTGCGCAGGCTGAAGAGGAAGGCTCAGTTGTAAATCTGAGCAAAAGAAGTCAAAGACTGTTGCTGCAGGAGTGCGCAGAGTCAGAA
>JZKD02S1645371.1:704213-720044 GCA_000966675.3 Picea glauca
TATATATATATATATGTTTTCATATTTTCATTGTCACTAATGCATCATGAGAGACCATCATTAGCTTGCACTCAGCCTATTTCTATTGAATATCAATTACATTGATGATATACATACTACACTTACGCACTTTATTTAAACAAAATTCATTATTACATTGAAAATGTCTTTATGGAGATCTAATAGGAAAGTATAAATAAGATGTATAACATCAATGATTATAATTTATTTATTTTTGTTTGCTAGTTTATCCATGACCCATGGGACCAACTTGTGTCTTGAGAAACCGCGAATTAGGGCCATCTAAGCCATCAAAATCACTCGGGGATCGTACTCCGTCTGAGCCACACCAACTCTTAACATGGATGGATTTTTTTTCCCCACAGGTTTTGAACCAATGAATTAACATCACATAGTGCCTTACTAGCACACTACATCACCGATTGTCCTATGTCTTAGGGAATTTTAATTTGGAGGACATAGGGGTGGGCTTTGATCCACTTGTGTGTGCACGGGTCATGATAAATTTTAATATAATATCTTTGGGTGCAACCACGCATTCGACCACTACCTCAAGGTACCCCCATGGATCTAGGTTAGGCCCTCAAGGGAATTAAACCTTTCCCAATGGTGAAAAACTCGTTACTTTTCACCATTGGATCCAACCCCTTTAGGTTTCAATGATTATAATTTAAAATAAAAATAAAATAAAAATTTATATTGTAATGAAGAAAATAATACAAAACATTAATGCATTATTTTACTTATAATTCTTTAAATATGAAAAGCTAATTTGATTTTTTCTCTCTAGATGTTTAATAGATCTTGATCTAAAAAGATAATTAATTAAAATAATCATACACTTTAGGTTTTCAAGTTTGTGTTACTTGTTATTACTATGGAGAAGGCCATGTTACTTAATATTTTCTCTCAAATGGTGAAACAAGGTGTACATTGAAGGATATGAATATGTTAGTAGAGAAGGGTACAACATTGATAGAGAACAACATTTTAGAAGGGATATTTTCTCTATTATTGCCTACAATGATGCATTTTTTTTTTGTTGGTCGGGGTCAACATTTTAGTAGAAGGGTCTTTTCTTTATTATTGGTGATAATTATGCATTTTTTTGTTGGCTAGGGTGATATTTTACTTTGGGTGTCTTATGTAGTTGTTCATAAAATGTTTGACGAAATGCTTACTCCCCAATTGTATGAATAAGTGTTTACACATTTTTTCTTGGTTGCAGGAAATACTATGGTAGTGGGGATGTCATGCGAAGTGTTTTCTGAAACAATTATACACAAACTAACTTATGTAATTCCATAATGAATAATGTATTCCAACAAGCACGTTCTCAATGACAAGGAAGGAACGAGTAGCATTACTTCAAAAGGATTTTAATTGCAATGTGGTTAATGGAATGCTTTCATTTCAAGTGTTTGATGAAAGATATCTTTTCCATTTTTGGACGTTGACTTTGATTCTAAGGTATCCTATAATATTATAGTTAGGTCTCTTTCCAATAAAACTCTAAGTTTGTGGGTACATTCTGTTCACTCGATGTTGGTTTAAAAAAAATGGATTTATCACAAGGGATTTTCATGGCTCAACAATGATTACTATATGACAAAAAATAGTTGGAAGACCAAAATCCTTTGTTTACACACTTGATAGGATAATATATGATTATCATTTTGGTATTGTAATTGCATGGAAGAATTGTCATTTCAAGGTGCCTTCAACCTCCAAACCTATATCTTTTAGGTGTGCATTATGAAAAAAATATATCGTTCTAAAAGTTTTGTATCCTTCTACCCTTTCTAGTGCCTATATAATGGAGCATGTTGATAAATCTATGGAGGTGGAGATCATAGTGTTGGAGGTAACCCATCTACATGAACTATGTGAAAAATATGTGGTTGTTTGTAGGCTCAATGGGTATTGGCCTCCTAAATTATCTTTGTATCAATGGATCGATTCATCATGAAAAAATAAGTGTGAGATCTCACTATTCTCCAAAGGTTTCTTCTATTTTGCAGTTTTATGATCATGTTGATTATTGGAAAGTGTTTGATGAGGGTCCTTAGTTTTGGGGAAGTGATATAAATTTTATCATTCCCTCATTCCCTTAATTGGAGCCTAACAAAAAATTACATAAAATTACATTTTGAGAGAGATATAGCTAGATTGTGAAGATATGCTCAAGGCCTCCAAGTTGGGAATGAGTTCCATTAGGAAGTTTTGTGCACCATGTGTGGAACTTGGGGATTTTACCACAACCAATGAATGAACATAAGGGGATTAGTCCCTATATGAGTCCTTAGAATATAATCTCCCTGAAGTAGTCCTAAAACAACCACCTTAGACCTTGGTAGGGGATATTTGGCCTGTCACTAGGAATATGCTCACCGAGAATACATTTTTCACAACAATAATTGTTGTTGGGGCCTATACCATGTCTAAGGGATTATAAAAAGGTCTTTAGGCCCTAAATGAAGTTTTTTGGGCTCAAGGGCCATGAACAAAGCCTCAAACCACCATATGATCCTCTATAAGGTATCATTATCTTTGAGGTGGAATATCTACACCATTCAAAAACAATGTTTGTCACTCTATAAATCTTCAATGTTGGTAGGCATGGGGTGTAAAGAAGAAAAACCTTTGTATACATTTTTAGAGATTATACAGTAGCATGGGTATATTCTATGCTATAATGGGCATTGGGAAAAGGGGAAAGAACAATATTTTTGATGGTGTGAACATTTTATCACAATAACATGTGCACATTCTAGGAACAAACATGTGTTCTTATAAAACATGAATGTTCTTATGACATGTGCAAGTTCCTATAATGCACATCCATTCCTAAAATTCAAAATTTATTAGGAGGGTTGAGAATTCCCAATCGTGTGATTCCTGAGATTGTTTCTTAAAATTTAGTTTTGGAATCATGACCCTATGGTTAATATTTTTTTTTTTAAGTAAAAAAGTGTGTTACCTGCTATATAAAATTAACAAAAATACAGAGATATATAAGTTTACTGTGCAACCAAATGTGTTGCCATTTTACCAGAAACTGGCATAGTTTGGGGCAAGTGTAGCATGTCTAGGAAGATAAGCTTAAAATATTGTTCCATCGTCTGTCCTTCCCGAAGGAAACCAAAACAGATGGAAATAGATTTTCTTAACTCTGAACAACAACATAATTGAAAACCAGACTAAAAGACAAACTCAAATACACGGTGACCAGTCACTCTCGTCCTCCTAACACGTGGATTTGGCCTGAATGACAAACGGTTGTGCACACGTTGGGGATTTTTTATTAGCTGGAGAATTGGAGCAAGCGTTCAGGAGCAAGTCCAAGCGTTGTCCCATGAGATCCAGATGTGCTGCGTGGAGGAGTGGAGCATGCAATTCATTGGTAACTGCCTCGCCTAAGGTTTCTTTCCCCGCTTAAGCTCCAGCCTTGTCCTTTCCATTGCAGCAATGTCTGTGTGGTGCACCATTACCACACAGGATCTTTTCGAGCCCTCATCCTTATATGGAATTTCCTCGACGTAGCAGGTTGGGATGTCCTCGCAGAGCCTCCTCTTTTTTCTGTCTTTTTCTTGAGGTTCCAAGGCTGTCACAATATCATTCAGGCATGGTATTTCCTCTACGTAGCAGTTTGGGAACTCTTCGTCAGGTTTTTCCTTCAAGCTGCTTCCCACTTGTGTTTCAGGCTCAATTGCAGGAATTTCAACTCGCTTTATGTTTGTGGGTTTCCATTTATCATGAGCTAGTGGAGTATGGGCTCTCCTCTTCGTTGCAGACTCAGTGACAGTAGCATGGAGTGCAATACATCCAAATATCTCTCTTTTCCTAAGGATATAATTGGCCATCGAGAGTGCGGCTTTCATATGTTGCCTTCTCTGTCGTTGCGCAGTGTGGGTGTCCGAAGTTGAACCGCGACGAGGCTTACCTCACTCCCTTGGCATTGTGAAGGAGGGGTGAATAGAAGACACCCCTGGATTTGGCGGGATACAGAAGAAATCACACCAGATCTCACAGTCGGCAGGGAGGTTCAGAACAAGAATGAACCAGCTATGTCTCGACCTCCTCGCTTTCATATTTTTGTGGGAAAGAAACACCTGGATCCTTCTTAACTCGATCATATTGAATTTTTGCAGTGCCGACTCTTTCGCACGAGGGAGCAGTCTTGCATCCATATTACTGTTGTAATGGCTTGCTCCCATCTTTAATACTGAAGGGATGGGGAGCGACCTCCAACATTTAAGCCATGGTTCAGTGCTAAGCCAAGTTGCAAAGCTGCCCTTCATGTCACCCCATTCGGGGCTAATTCATCGTTGCTCGCAAAGGTCTCTGCAATGCCTTGAGAGGTCTGTATCATCAGAAAGATTGGCTTGCCAATGTATGAGTTATGACCTGGTCTCAACTCCCGCATTTTCCAGGTGATATGCTACTTTGTTTGCTTCTCGTTTCACATGAGAGGGGATTATGGTGAGATTGGGGTGGACGATAGCTCCAAAATCTTCTAGAAATCTTGAAAGTCTCTAGCTAGGGGAGATTCGCCTTGGATGTTGTCCGTGCAGGATTTTGGTGATGAGTTGGATGATGATCTGAGAGTCTCCCTCTAGTATGACTTGATGGTATTGATTATGGGTTGCAACTTGGAGACCTCGAATAAGGCTTAGGAGCTCTGCAACATTGTTTGTATTCTCACCCAGGAAGCCATCTACCAGATGTATGATCTCGCCAACGTGGTTCCGAAGGATTGAGCCGAATCTTTCTGGTCCTGGGTTTCCCCTAGAGGCACCATCAAAGTTTATTTTGATGAAGCCTGATGGAGGGGGGGTCCAAATTGTGGGGCTATTGGATCAGCTTCCCTTTACCTTCACTGGAGGGCATACGTGAATTTGCATATTCTAGCTTTTAAGAATGTTTTCCTCCTCGGGAACGCATTGAAGATCTTCATGGTTCCAATGTTTGTTATTGACTATTTCTTGAATTAACTTCTCAACCCTCTCCCACATAATAGCAGGAAGGGAATTTTTTGAATGAAAGATTCGTTTGTTCCGTTCTTTCCAAATTTCCCATAACGTGAACCTCGAGAGAAACTACCAGATGTAGTCGAGAATTGGGTTATGGAAGGAGATCGCATCCCAGTTCGCAATCATATCCCTGATGTTGCTTCTATTTCTGTTGGAGCGTTTCATGGATTGGGCCCCCCAATCCCAGATATGTTGACTGTAATGGCATTTGTTGAAGAGATGTTCCATGGTTTACTCTCTTTCGTGACAAAGGGAACACCTGGAGGGGCCTATAAAGCCTCTTTTTATAAGATTATCCCACGTGAGGATGCAATTTTGAGCTGTGAGCCAAAGGAAAATGGAGACTTTGGGCCATAGGATGTTTTTCCATATTTTACTCTAGATTATTTCTAGGATTTGATTTTGGTAGTTTCCCTGCAGGTAATAGGCTTCCTTAATGCAGAAGATAATTGTAGTAGAGTTTCCCCATCATAGGATGTTCGTCCCTCTTTAATTGGTATTTTCCAATGAGCTGCA
Source organism: Picea glauca (assembly GCA_000966675.3). Classification (NCBI taxonomy): domain Eukaryota; kingdom Viridiplantae; phylum Streptophyta; class Pinopsida; order Pinales; family Pinaceae; genus Picea; species Picea glauca. The sequence continues at coordinate 709,784 of JZKD02S1645371.1, forward strand.
CATTCTTGCCAAGTTTGGAGATCCAGGGTTGGCTCCTGTGGTTAGGGTTCCAGATATCTCTAACTTTCCTAAAGATATATGGATGGAGCCTCTGCTTGAGAGGATTGAGACCTTCTGAGTCACTTAGGGGGGGTAGCTGCTGCCACGAGTCCTGTGAAAAGAGTGCACTTTCTCCATTTCTTACTTCCCAAAAAGCATGCTTCTGAATGAGAGGGCGATTTTGCTAGGCCATATTCTAGATGTTGGATCCCTGGATGTGGTCATTGAATCTGATTAGTTGGTTGGTATGTGTATTCAGGGCATACTTTTGTTTCCAAATTTGTGCCCAGATTTATGTCGAATGTTGTAACCATCTCTACAACATTTTGGCCCCCATGACTTGATTGATCTTTCCCAGATCATGAAGTCCCAATCCTCCAAAATTTTTTGTTTTGCAAAGTTTATCCCAGCCGACCAACGCCCATTTTTTATTAGCTTGGTGGCCATGCCACAGGAAATTTCTTTGGAGGCTCTTGATTGCTCGAATTACTGAGATAGGTGCAACCAAAGAAATTAAAAGGTAAGTGGGAAGTGCCTGTAGGACTGACTTAAGGAGCACCAGTCTGGCAACAATATTGAGAGGTCTAAAGGTCCAGTTATTCAGCCTCTTGGAGATAGACATGAGCAGGCTATCCCATGAAATGGATCACACCGGCTCCCATGTGAGAGGTATGCCTAGGTAAATGGAAGGAAGAAAACTCTTAGAAATGCCTAGAAGTCTTGAAAGATGGTTTTGTACTATGACCAGCCTATTGAAAAAGTAAATCTTGGATTTGTCCAGGTTTAAGAGAATGCATGAAGCTTCCGTGAAGTTAGAGAGAATTGAGTTTAGCTTGGTGGCTTCTCGTGTAGTAGGGGTGTTCATTAGCAGAGTGTCATCGACAAACTAGTTGTGCGAAGGTGCTGGATGAATGCTATGAAAGGGCAGTCCTTTGATGGATCTTTCCAGGATCACCGCTTTGACATAGAGACCTAGCCCTTCTGCCATGAGCACAAAGAGGAAGGGAGAGAGAGGGTCACCCTGTCTAATTCCCCTGGTGGAATGGAAGGGCTGGGAGGGTATCCCATTGACTAGGATGGAGAAAAAGGCTGAGGAGGTGATCTTGAGAACCTAATTGACCGAGAGTTTATCAAAACCAAAGGACTCCAGCATGGAGCGCATGTATTGCCAGCTTACTCTATCAAAAGATTTTGAGAGATCAAGTTTAATAAGCATACCTAGTGTCTTGCTTGTTTTCAAAGAGTGGATCACCTCATTCGCCAGAATAACACTGTCCATGATTTTCCACCCTTCCACATAGCCATCTTTCTCTTTGGAGATAATAAAGGGTAAGAGTGGCTTAAGCCGTGTTGCAATGACCTTGGTGATTATTTTGTAAATGACATTACAGAGAGATATTGGTCTGAACTGCCTGGGATGAGTAACACGCTCCTCCTTGGGGATGAGAGTGAGAAAAGTTGCATTAAGTGCAGAGAGTACTTGGCCAGACGTTCTCGATTCTTTTACCGCTAGCCAGACCTCTTCCTTGATCATATCCCAACAATGATGGAAGAAGTTCGTTGTAAATCCATCTAGGCCTGGTGCTTTTCCTGGGGGAATTTCCTTTACTGCTAGGTCCACTTCGGCTTGAGTGATGGGCCTTAGGAGTGCTTTGTTCTACTCAGGGGTGACCAACGAGGGTATGTGATTCGTTATTTTTTGGGTTGTTTCTTCCCTGTTCGTGATGGTCTCCGTAAGAAGATCTTTATAGTAGGAGTTGAGTTCCTCCACTATTTTGTCATGATCTCTTATAGGGATGCCTTGAGCGTCCTTCAGTTGAGTAATGCGGTTGATGTATCGGCGGTGTATCATTGTTTTGTGGAAGAATTTTGTGTTTCTCTCCCCCTCTTTGAACCATTGAACTCTGGAATTTTGTCGCCAAAGGATTTCTTCTTGCTTTCTCCATTTCTCCATTTCTGCTTGGAGTTACTCTTCTTCCTTCACTAGATCTGGAGTTCTGCTTCCTGAGATGAAGGTTCTTTGCAGGTCTTCGAGCCTACGTTCAATTTACTTTTGCCTTTGGAAAATGTTTCCAAAAGTGGATTTGTTCCAGCTCTTCAGTTGTTGCTTGAAGTTATTGAGGCGCTGCTAGAATTTGTACATGTGAGTGCCATGTTACACTTCAGCCTGGATCCACCAGGTGTGTGCCAACTAGTGGAAGTCTGGGTGGCAGAGCCAGAACATTTCAAAGCAGAAGGGTTTGGGTCTAGGAGTAATGCCAGGATCCAGACAGAAGACAATAGGCCAGTGGTCCAACCCTGATTTTGGCATTATATTTGCTTCCATTGCCAAATCGCCCTCAAGAAGGGTTTTAGCTACTAGGAAGTGCTCTGATATGCAGGATACATGTTGGTGTCCTGATCTTCGATTGGGCCAAGTGAAGATTCCATTTCATGTTTCCATGTCTAGCATATTTAACTGCTCTATTAGGGTTTTGAACTTACCGCTATCCTGCTCCAGTCATTTGGTTCCTCCGGTTTTCTCTTCCAGTGTCAATATCATATTGAAGTCGCCGCCCATGATCTAGTTGGGCATATGCAGTAGAGTTTTGACATGCTGTATTTTTTGTATGAAGCTTTCCTTTTCTTGTGCGGTCTGCGGTCCATAGACATTTGTGATGTCTCCTTCCTTGGTAGAACCTATTACCGTGAAATAGGTCATGAGCGTACTTGTTGTGGAGAAGGGTTGTTGCAGAGTGACAATGTGTGGATTCTAGAGAATGGAAAATCCTCCGAAGGCTCCCACTGAATCTTGATGGAAGAAATCACACCCTTTCCAGCTTCATCGGAAGATATTTTCAGCTTACTGACCTACACATTTAGTTTCTTGCAGGAGTAGGACATTTGGGTTTTCATCTTTAATACAATCTCAGAGGATCCTCTAGTTGGATCTACCATTAAGCCCTCTGATATTCCAATTAATTATCTTCATGATGAGGAAGGTGGGGGGGGATGGAGGTATCCCTCCGATAAAATGTGTATCTCGCCTGAGTTTATCATCAGGTTTCCTACTTCTTTGATAAGCTGGTGGGTTGTTTTGCATCCCCTTCTTTTGTTTTCCTTGTTTGTTCCCTTGGGTTCTATCCCTGGGTCAGCAGTTATGCCCAGTCTGGTCGTAGAATCTACGATGGAGTTTGTGAACACTTTATGGACTTTACGGAGTTGATCCACAGAGATGTGTTGCAGGTCTTTTTTGTTGAGAGCTTCCTCTAGCTTTTCTAGATCTATGTCTGCCAGATCAGTTTCAACCATCTGCATGGTGGTGTCTCCGTCTGTACCTGTTTGAGCTTCTTGGCATGTTTCTTTGGCTTGAGCCAGGTTGGGTTCCTCAAGACTTTTACCCTTCGCCTGTATTTTTACTTGGTGAGGGTTTTGTATTTCCTCCTCTTCTGGCAACTGATTCAAAACTTCATAGGAATTTTTGGTTGGGATATTTGGAGTCGTACACTGGTTCTATTTTCTTGGTGGATTTTTTCGCCTACCTGTGACATTGGTGAAGTCGTCCTTTTGCTTTCCGTCGCTAGCCTTGGTGCTTGGAGCGTTCAGAGGGTAGTCTCTGAAGAGGTGGTCGTGCTCGTGGCATTTCCTGCAGTGAAAGGAGATGTGTTCGTAATCAATTGTTTGCTTCCAGTCATCGTCCTAATATTCTAGCGTAATCAATCCTAGCAGAGCCTTTGATATGTCCATGTAGATACAGACACAAGCATATGAGGTATACTTTCTCATCTTTGTAGACTCCGATGCCTTTACATATAGCCCCACTGTGTTCCCGACACCCATGAGTATTTCTTCTAGCCAGAATTCCTGGGGTAATGAGTACAGATGAATCCATACTGGTGCTCTTGTGAAGTCCTTCTTCTCTAGGTTGAATCTGTCTGTCCAAAATCGCAGAAACAGTCCCGCCGAGTTATAGAAGTACGATCCATTATGAAAGATTTTGTCCTTGTCTTCGAGGTTGTACATGATTATTGTGAAGAAACCTTTGGGGCTAAGATGAACTTCATAGTCTCCTTTGGGGTTGCACCAATCCTTGATCCATCATGTGAGATTGCGTTCGATTGGCCATAGGCCTAACAATTTATCGATCAGAGCATGATCCATCATAAACTGGGTGTGCTCCCCTACTCGTGTAGATTTGATGTGAAAGTGTGGGGGTTTGTCCATTTGCGGTATACACTTGCCTGGTTCCGATCCTCTAGAATCTTTTGGATTAGACGTACTGGGTTCTACGTCCATTTCTTTCCTAAGCCCCTATTCTTGGATGAAAAGTTGATCACGCAGGTGTGACGATGGCTCGAATGTAGGTCGTTTGGCACAGGTTCCCTTCTTGTCATTGGCAGTGATATCGTTGTACGAGGGGGGTTTCCCCCCCCTCTTCCGAACTCATCCTGGATGCACAGTGATCTCGTGAGGCCTTTACCTGCAGAGCTTAGTCCGTAGCCTCAGAACGCTAGTGTCAGAGTGTGCAACGATGGCTGTTTCGTTACAGAGCTCTAGGGTTTCGGATCGGTAACTCCAATCTAAGTTCACCCTATGGTTAATATTGAAAAAACCACATAACCTCCCTTTTTTTCTGGATTCCTTTCAAACTCTCCATTTTCGATGTTATTTTTAAACATGCTATACAAATACATCGATAATGAAGATACACATACATACAGGTTTGAATATGTAGATTACAAATATATTATTTTCTTCTTCTTTATTTATAGTTGTCTTGATACATATCAAGAATTTAAAATATAGAGGAATAATTCTTATTATAACATTTTATCACCTTACCCAATTAAAAAAAAATTATATGTTCCACTAAATAGATTGAGATGTACAAACTGTATAATATTTTTTTTTATTATATTAAGACCCTTAGATCCTCTGATGCTTAACCCCATAATTTCATGTCTATGCTAACTTTCTTAATTTAAAATAATATAAATTTAACAATACACAATTCTAAAAATAACAATGATAGGTATTAAATAGTTGTGCTAACATGAATTATGAATTATATTTTGCAGAAAAAAAACATACCTTAGTTATTAAATATGGAATTCTTCATACTCATACAAAACATTCATAAATACAAATTTTATATTTTGGAAGTTAACTTGTTTCCTATAGTTTATCTTCTTGTAGCGTACTCAAATTAGTTGTATAAGTACCTCGAATCATCCTTCCATGTTAAAAAATATTTTTCCGTTTTCATATTTTCATTGTCACTAATGCATCATGGGAGACCATCATTAGCTTGCACTTAGGCTATTTCTATTGAATATCAATTACATTGATGATATACATACTACACTTACACACTTTATTTAAACATAATTCATTATTACAATGAAAACATATTTATGGAGATCTAATAGGAAAGTATGAATGAGATGTATAACATCAATGATTATAATTTATTTATTTTTGTTTGCTAGTTTATCTGTGACCCATGGGACCAGCTTGTGGCTTGAGAAACCACGACTTAGGGACATCTAAGCTGTCAAAATCACTCAGGGATCACAACTGGCCTGAACCAGACCAACCCTTAACATGGCTAGATTTTTTGTCCCATTTTGAACCAGTGACTTAACATCACAGAGTGCCTTAATAGCACACTTTGTCACCGATTGTCCTACGTCTCAGGGAATTTTAATTTGGAGGATATAGGGGTCGTCTTTGATCCACTTATGTGTGCACGTGTCATGATATTATTTAATATAATATCTTTGGGTACAACCACACGTTCGACCACTACCTCAAGGTACCTCGATAGCTCCAGGTTAGGCCCTCACGGGAATTGAACCTTTCCCAATGGTGAAAAAATCGTTGCTTTTCACCATTGCATCCAACCCTTTTAGGCTTCAATGATTATAACTTAAAATAAAAATAAAATAAAAATTTATGTTGTAATGAAGAAAATAATAAAAAACATTAATGCATTATTTTAGTTATAAATTTTTAGATATGAAAAGCGAAATTGATTTTTTCTCTCTAGACGTTTAATAGATCTTGATCTAAAAAGACAATTAATTAAAATAATCATACACTTTAGGTTTTCAAGTTTGTGTTACTTGTTATTACTATGGAGAAGGCCATGTTGCTTAATATTTTCTCTCAAATGGTGAAACAAGGTGTACGTTGAGTTGAAGGATATGAATATGTTAGTAAAGAAGGGTACAACATTGATAGAGAACAACATTTTAGAAGGGATATTTGTTCTATTATTGCCTAAAATGATGCATTTTTTTTGGTCGGGGTCAACATTTTAGTAGAAGGGGTCTTTTCTCTATTATTGGTTATAATTATGCTTTTTTTTTGGCCAGGGTGAGATTTTACTTTGGGTGTCTTATCTGGTTGTTCATAAAGTGTTTGACGAAATCCTTACTCCCCAATTGTATGAATAAGTGTTTACACATTTTTTCTTGGTTGCAGGAAATACAATGGTAGTGGGGATGTCATGCGAAGTGTTTACTAAAAAATCATACACAAACTAAATTATGTAGTTCCATAATGAATAATGTATTCCAACAAGCACGCTCTCAATGAAAAGGAAGGAACGAGTAGCATTACTTCAAAATGATTTTAATTGCAATGTGATTAATGGAATGCTTGCATTTCAAGTGTTTGATGAAAGATATCTTTTTAATTTTTGGACGTTGACTTTGATTCTAAGGTAGCCTATAAGATTATAGTTAGGTCTCTTTCCAATAACACTTTAAGTTTGTGGGTACATTCTGTTCATTCGATGTTGGTTTAAAAAAAAATGGATTTATCACAAGGGATTATCATGGTTCATCAATGATTACTATATGACAAAAAATAGATTGAAGACCAAAATCCTTTGTTTACACAATTGATAGGATAATATCCAATTATCATTTTGGTATTGTAATTGCAGGGAGGAATGGTCATTTCAGGGTGCCTTCAACCCCCAAACCTATGTCTTTTAAGGATGCATTATGAAAAAATTATATCCATCTAAATGTTTTGTATTCTTCTATCCTTTCTAGTGCCTATATAATGGAGCATGTTGATAAATCTATGGTGGTGGAGATCATAGTGTTGGAGGTAACCCATCTACATTCACTATGTGAAAAATATGTAGTTTTTTGTAGGCTTAATGGGTATTGGCCTTCTACATTATTTCTGTATCAATGGATTGATTCATCTTGGAAAAATAAGTGTGAGATCTCACTATTCTCCAAAGGTTTCTTCTATTTTGCAGTTTTATGATCATGTTGATTATTGGAAAGTGTTTGAGGAGGGTCCTTAGTTTTKGGGAAGTGATAKAATTTTTATCATTCCCTCATTCCCTTAATTGTATCCTAACACAAAATTACAGAAAATTACATTTTGAGAGAGATGTAGCTAGATTGTGAAGATATGCTCATATTCATGTTCAGATAGACCTTACTAAGGGTCTTCAAACAAAATGGTTTTTAAAGGAAAATTTTTTAAATGTAGGTAGGTCTTGGATTATAAGAACAAAACATTGAGGTGCCATATATCTTACCTTCCAAGACATCTACAAGTTACTTGTTCCAATACCCGATGTTGTCTTCCCCCCAAAAAAGGACAATAAAATGACATTGATTGGAATGAGGTAAATTAACATCTATTAGTGCCAATTGGGCAATCCACTCTTGCCTCAGAGGATAGAGTCAAAGATATGAATACAAAAATTCCCCCCTAAAGGGAGGTAGTTGTACTTGAACTCCCTCTAGGTGGAACAAAGAGATATAACAAAATCGATTCCCATAATTCAGATAAGTAACATGTTCCCTTTATGAATCACAATATCCAACCTTAAGACTTAGAGTTAATTATTGTGATTCCTCCTTAAGAGGGGTGGGAAGAAGTTGAAAAGAAGAAGGGAAAAAAATGAAGAATTGAATATTATTTCTTAAAGGGTGAGAAATGACAGGTACATTAATTATGTAATTTGAGTAAATGCAATATGCACCTATACATAAAATAAAAATTGTATTGTGGTTTAAGCACATGAAAAATGGAACTTTCATTTTATTATGGAATACAAATTTCCATTATTTTCTTGGAAAAAGAAACATACAATTGGATATTAATATATTAACACTATATGTTGTATATGTTACTAAGATGACATAAATAAATGTTTGTTAAAATCGCTTTTCAACATTATGCATGTTTCACGCAAAGTCTTCCCCCTTTATATAAAAAAATAAATCTTTCACTAATGGGATGTGTGACTAGTGCATCCATTGCGGTTCTGGTGAATGGAGAAGCTACATCATTCTTCAGAAATGAATGGGGCTTGAGACAAGGATTCCCTCTCTCCCCGGTCCTTTTCATATTGGCTTTACAAGGCCTGCACTTTCTTCTCATGGCAAAAAAATAAGAGGTACTTATTATCGACATAGAAGTCTCTAGATTGATTTCTATGCTGCATCTATTTTTTGTGGATGACATAATCATTGCCACGAAAGAAAATGTAAACGAATGGCTGGAAATCAAAGTGATTCTTAATACCTTTTGTGGTGCTTCGGGCCTCCAGATAAATGAAGTAAAATCTACCTTCCACTACTCTGGCCTCTTGGAGGTTGATCTTGCAGCCTTTAAATCCATTTTTCCTTTTTGTTATCAAGAGCTCTCACTGGGTTTTCATTACCTGAGCTACTTCCTCAGGCTGGACTGCTACAAAACTTCTTTTTGGAATTGGCTGTTGATTAAATTTGAATCCCGTATTACCCATTGGAGCAACATATGGCTCACTCTGGGTGGGAGATTTATTCTTCTAAAATCAGTGCTTGAGGTCCAGGCGGTCTTCTAGATGGCTCTTACCATTATCCCCTCCTCCATTTTAAACAAGATCATAAGGATGATGTTTTCTTTCCTTTGATCTGGCAACATAAATCGACACACTATTCATCCCTATATATGGGATCTCATTGCAAAACCAAATTCGACTAGTAGTTGGGGATTGCATAACCTCAACATCTTCAATAAAGATTTGGTTATAAGATTGTTGTGGCGTGTAATAACTCAATAATTCATATGGCACCATATGATTTTTGGGAAATACATCTTCCCACTATCCATTGCTCGATGGCTCAAACTTCCAGATCTTTGCACTCAAAATGCCTCTTTGACCTGTCTATCCATCACAAAGAATATAAAATATATCCACCAATGGATTTGCTGGAAACCGAGTTTAGGATTTGAGATTTATATTGGCATGGATGCGATCCTGGGGCTTGGATTAGTGACATACCTCTCACGGGATCTCCTGGAGCAGCTAAATCTGTCAAATATTTTTTTCCTCTTTCAAGGTCAATAGTCCACTAATGATAGGATTACCTGTACAATATGGAAATCGAGCGTTGATCTGGGATTATTAGGCACTTCAGATTGGGAATGGACCACCTTCTGCTCGGCATTATGTGGTGTGGGAATCCATATCCAGGCTACAGATGACATTTTTCTCTGGAATGGAGGTGACTGCTCTGGATTTTTTACTGTAAGAAACATTTACAAAGCTATCACTTCTACTATCTAGACTCATAGGTACACAGGCTAGCGGAAAAAACTTTGGCATTGGACCTTACCTTTAAAATTAAAACTCTTTATTTGGCTTGCTGCAAATGACAAAATTTTAACATGGGATACTCTTAAGTGTCGGGGATGGATAGGTCCAAATATTTTCTACCTCTGTCACAACCATTTTGAATCTATTTTCCACTTATTTTGGGCCTGCCCTATTACAAAATTGATATGGATTAAAATCCTAATAGTTCTAAAACAAAATCTGATGTCGATAGGCACAAATTTGTAGGATTGCCTGGAGAATTGGTCTCTACAAGTCACAAACCTCCCTGATCTACTAGTCATTATTTGATGGTATGTCTGGATCTCCCACAACAAAGCGATTTTTGAGAATATACCTGTCTGAGTAAATATTATCTGTTTCTTTATCTTGGGAGAGTTGAACCCCGAAAAACTTAAAAATATTTCTGCCCCTCGCGCCTTTCCACCTCTCACTCAGCTAAGTGGAAATTGTGCATGGTTTGATGGAGCTTCTCAGTTTTCTGGCCTGCATTGTTGTTAAGGTCCTAACCCGCACATAGGTAGATTAATGTATTCGGATGTAATAAAGGTCAATATTAATAAGACCTTTCAATAAAATAGAATAAGGCGGATGTAAGAAGACCTA
>JZKD02S1645372.1:9042-19141 GCA_000966675.3 Picea glauca
GGATTTATATCATGTCCTTCTTGTCCATAACTCTTCAACCTCTGCCTCCATGCTCAAATCTGGGCTCCGGACTGGCAGATATGTCCTTCCCAATTCTTCATGTGTTTATTGGTCAAAGGAGATGTGGCACCCACATGGATCCACCTCACACGTATCGTCTCCAAATTCCTACATCCATGGTGGAAGTCCATTCGCCATATGATCCCACGATTGGACCCAATCCATGTCTAACACACAAGCCGGTGGGGAATTCAACACTTTAGCATTGAACGCCTCTTTTCTGTCTACGCACAAGACCTCCCGGAGTCCCGAAATCCCGAAGTCCCGTAAGCTTTCCACGTGGCTCCGAACTTTTGGCCTTTTGGTCTCTCTACAATACTACACCTTGAATCCTCCAGAGTCCCAAAGTCCCGTACCTCCCAAAGTTCCGCTCACTTCACTAACTATTATGGCTAGGCAAGCACATACTAGGGGATGACACATGCCACATATCAATGGGTCTATAGGGTATGTGATACGTGTGAATCTAGATGACACATGTCACGTCAAACTTGGGTCCACGTCACCTTGGGTTATTTCACTGCACCACATCACTCCAGATTGATCATCATTCATACCCTTCGATCTCGCGGCCAAGGTATGTCCACGTAACCCTTGGGTCTATGGCCTCCGCTACTTCGTAACTTCGGAGTTTGGGGGTTTCATGGTGTAAACTTCTCCTTTCTCTTGAAGTTGATTAGCGTCAATCTGACCACAGCCTGTATCTGATAGTTAGGAAAATTCCTGAAGCATCCTCGAATCAACGGCTCTCACCACTTTGGGCTTCGGAGCTTATCGACACACCACACCTCAAATCCTCCGGAGTGCCCAATCTCTAGACTAAAGGATCTAGTGCCACGCGTCCCCTGTATATCTGTAATATTCCAGATAAAAAAATTATGCAGAACAAAAATAAAATGCTAGAAATGGAAGATAAACAACAATATAACCAGAACAACACCACAATAATATTGAAATGATATCAAAATAACACCAGAAAGAGCACTTTGATTCTGAGAGCAATGTTCACTTGCCTCTTCGAGGGGGAAACCTCCAATCGAGTAAATCTCTATTACAATAATATCCAAGCTAGGGTTCCCATACCCTCGACTCCTATTTATACTAAATATGTCTATCAAAAGAACCATCTAGAGGAAGATCCTTCTAGAAGTGGAAGCTTCTATTAGGTCTTCTTACATTCGAATTATTCTCCTTTATTGCAAGGCCTTATTAATATTGAACTTTATTACATATGAATATATTGTTATACCTATGTGCAGGTTAGGTCCCTAACATGTCCTCCCGCTTAAAAACAACCTTGTCCTCAAGGCTTGAGATGTGGAAATTGTTGCAGAATGGTAGTTGGTTCCCAAGTGGCATTTGTTGGATTAGTATATTTCCACTGGACTAACAATTCCTTGATGGTTCTCTGACGCAGGCGATGCTCACACTGGTCCAAAACTGCTTATGGCTAGAGCCAAATGGATCCTTCTTCGTCCAACTCGGGAAGGTTGGTTTGAATTTGGCACTTAGTTCCAATCACCTTCATTAAGCATGAAACATGAAAAACATGATGTAGCTTAGAATGACTAGGAAAATCTAACTAATAGGCCACCTGTCCCACACGCTTGAGAACAGTATAAGGACCATAAAATTTGGGTGCCAACTTCTGACAATGCTCGGCCTTGAGGGAAATTTGCTTGTAAGGTTGTAGTAGAAGAAACACCTGATCCCATTATGAAAATTGACGTTCAAAGTGACCTCGATATTCTTGTTCTTCATGTGATTATGTGCCATGACCAAATTCTCTTTGAGGGTACAAAGAATAGCCTCTTGAACTGTAAGCGTTTGGTCAACCGCCTGGACCTTCGAGACACCAGGTAAGTATGAGAGAACTGAAGGTGGATTTTGTCCATATACCGCTTCAAAAGGAGTCATGCATGTAGTTGTATGGTATGAAGTGTTGTATCACCATTCAACTAGGGGTAACTATTGAGCCCACTGATTTTTATTTTCTGAGGAAAAACACCTCAAATATATTTCCAAACACTTGTTGACAACATATGTTTGACCATCAGTCTAGGAATGATAAGTTGTGTTGAGATGCAATTGGGTGCCTTGTAGCTTGAACAGTTCTTGCCAAAAATTGCTGGTGAAAGTTGGGTCGTGATCAGAAACAATACAATGTGGCATGCCATGAAGCTTGAAGACCCGATCCATGAAAAGTTGAGCCACATTGGATGTTGTAAATGGGTGTTGAAGAGCACAGAAATGAGCATACTTGGAAAGACGATCAACAACCACCATGATGATTGATTCATTTCCCGATTTGGGTAAGCCTGTAGTAAAATCCATACAGATATCCCTCCAAATAGCAGGTGGAATCAGAAGCGGTTGTAGTGTGCCAGGAGATTTGACTATTTCTCCCTTGTTGCATTGACACACATCACATTCAATGACAAAATTACGAACATCTTGTTTCATACCATGCCAGAAAAAAGAACACTTGACCCTGTCATAGGTTTTGGTAAACCTGGAGTGCCCAACTGTGGGTGTAGCATGAAGCTCAGAAAGTACCATGGATTTAATTTTTGATTTTTTACTTAAATAAAAATGGCCTTTGTATCGAAGCTCATCATGGAGCCAAGAGTACCCTATGGAAATTGGAGCATTGGACTGCAATTGTTGGATCAAATGCAAACTTTTGGGATCGTGTAGCCATTCCTGGCGAATGGCTTGGAGCCAATCTGGTACAATGAAGGAGAGATAAAAAAGGGATCCTTCATCTTCATATTTTCAGGAAAGTGCATCCGCCACCACATTTTCTTTGCCTTTCTTGTAAATGATCTCATAATCATATCCAAAGAGCTTAGTCACCCATTTTTGTTGCTCTCGAGAGGAAATGTGTTGTTCCAAAAAATACTTGAGGCTTTGATGGTCTACCTTAATTTGTAAGTGTTGCCCCAATAGACAAGAGCGCCACAGATCAACGACATGCATAATAGCCAACATTTCCTTTTCATAGAATTATTTTCCCAGTTTTCGTTCAGACAGTTGCTTGCTGGTAGAGGCCAGAGATCAACCCTCTTGCATAAGGACAACACCAATTCCTTTCCTTGGAGCATCACATTACAAGACAAAGGTCTTTGTGAAATCAGGAAGGGCCAGGACTGGATTGGTGCACATGGCCATCTTCAAGGTTCAAAAATCTTGAGCAGTTGTTGGAGTCCAAGTGAAAGAGTTCTTTTTTAGGAGTGTAGTGAGAGGTGCTGCAATCTTTCCATAATTCTTAACAAACTTGCGATAATAACCTGTTAAGCCCAGAAATCCACGCAAGATTTTGAGAGTATTTGGGTGAAGCTAGTCTTTCATAGATTCAATCTTTTTAGGATCCACCCTGAAATCATCCTTTCCAACCATATGACCCAAGTACTCGACTTTTGAGGTGCCAAAAGCACATTTAAATTGTTTCAGGAAAAGTTGGCGCTGAGAGAGTAGATGGAGAACTCGATCCACATGAGCAAGATGGTATGTCCAGTTTTTTCTATAGATGAGGATATCATCAAAGAAAACTAAGACAAAATGACGGAGAAAAGGACGAAAGACATGATTCAAGAGGATTTGGAAGGTGGAGGGGGCATTACACAAACTAAAGGGCATGACCAAAAACTCATAGTGGCCCTCATGAGTTCTAAAGGAAGTCTTAGGAATGTCTGCCTCTTTCATATGTATCTGGTGGTAGCCAAAACAAAGATCAAGTTTAGTAAAGAATTGGGTGCCACTCAATTCACCCAAGAGGTCATCAATGACAGGAATGGTAAATCTGTCTTTAATGGTAAGTTTGTTGAGGGCGCGTAAGTCAAGACACATTCACCAAGAAACTTCTTTCTTTGGGACCATGACCATAGGAGAATATTAGGGGCTCATACTAGGGCTGATAACGCCTGCGTTAAGGAGTTCCTGAACAATTTTCTCAATTTCATTTTTTTTGGAAAAGGGGTGACGATACAGACAGATATTGGGAGGAAGGATTCCTTGTACAAGGGGAATGGAATGATCATGAACACCACAGGAAGGAGGGAGTCCCTGGGGAGTAGAAAATACCACTTAATGCTTAGAGAGGCTGGATTGGAGGTCTTGCATCACCGAGGGTGTCTCTACTGCTTGTATGGCATGGAGTTGGGAAATAATGCCAGAATGACCTTTTTTGAGCATCTTTTCCATGCGATGAGAACTAATGATCTCCAGTGAACCAACCGTGATGCCTTGTAACTTATATCGGTGGCTCTCCTGGTTGAATTGCATGGTTAATTCCTTAAAATCCATGAGAATGGGACCCAAAGTCCTTAGCCAATCTGCACCCAACACAATGTCACAACCGCCCATGTTGATAGAAAAAATATGAGATTTCAGGTGGTAGACACCAATTTGTAGACACACATTTTCACAATGCCTTCCACATTTCATGGAGCCACCATTAGAAATCATGATTTGGAAATTATTGACTACATGGATATAGCAATGAGTTTCTTGGGAAATGTGGCGATGAATAAAATTATGGGTGCTTCCACTGTCAACCAGAATGATGACCTTCCTATGCTTGATGTAATCGATTAGCTTGAGGGTTTGGGGAGCAGAGAAGCCAGTGAGAGAATTTAGGGAAATGGTTGGTTCTACTTTGGGAGGGTCTGAGGGAGGGGTTATGTCAGTGGTTTCAGGTGACTCAGACACAAGGGGAGTTTCAACATCCTCTTCTGAAATACCCTCTAAGATGGCCATAAAAATATTTTGTTCCTTACACTTGTGGCCTAAAAAATATTTGTCATCACAATTATAACAAAGGCCTTTGAGTTGGCGTTCAACCATTTCATCCCTGGTCAATTTTTGTATTGTTAGTGGAGCATAGGGAGTAGTTGGATTTATTGGTTTAGTGTGAGGGATAAAGGTGGGTTTCTGGTTTTGAGAAGATACAATTTGTTGTGCTTCTTTAGCTCTTTTAGTAGCCTCCACCCAACTCTGAGGCCGAGTCATGAGGACATGGTCCCAAATCTCATCCTTGAGGCCACTGATAAAAAATTCTCAGAAAAAGGCATCAGACATGCCCTCTATCCGAAAATCCAGGTGCTCAAAAGCAGCTATAACGTCTTCAACTATTTCGGATTGTTTCAACTGTGTCAAACGTCCTAAATGGTTGGTGTCAATGTCAAAGCATTCATAAATCTCTGCCACAAAGTGTGTCCAAGCAATATACCCTTGACGGGAAGTTTTTCTCCATTGCCACCATTGCCAAAGTTCTCGATCTAGATGGAGAACACCATACTGAAGTTTGGCCAAGTCATCTGTAATGTCGTATAAAGAGAAATAATGTTCCATTTGCGTTACCCAACCAGTGGGATCCGAGCCATCAAATTTGGTCACATCCACCCACGGAAAGCGTAGGTCAAGTTGAAAGTGATGTGGCTGAAAATTATGGGAATGAGAGGAATTTTTAGCTTCAGTATGTGGAGGTGGGTCAGATAAAGGGTTATCTGCAGGGATATGCAACTTGGTGCAGATCATCGAAATGACAGATTCAAGCTGGGTAGTCATGTCTTGTTTGAGTTCCTCGATTGAGGCAGTGATGGAGGAATGCATGGTTGTATTGATGGCGGCAACATTGGCACTAATTTGTTTCACTTCTTGTTGGGTCTATGTGAAATTATATTGCAAGGTATTGAAGCGATATTCCAAGTCTTGGCTATGGGAATGGGCCATGATGATGAGGGAACCGAAATGGGGTGGGTGGCATCAAAAAATTTGTTGAAAAATGATATGTATGAATGTCATAAGGGAGAAGAGATGAATCCAATGGAATAAGTCTCAAATAATGGTGATGAGTTATACTCTGGTCTAAAGAATACTACAGTGATGAAATTCCCAAATTCTTAACCAGGAAGAAATGTGTAGTGATTTGGCAACCCGAACATAGTTGCACGACAATAGATCTTGTCTGTTTTAATTTTTTTTTATGTTTCCATCCCCAAGGGTTAGGTATTCAAGGGTTCTACAGACAAGGGTTTTCCCTATGCTATAACTCTCTGATATACGTGCGGGGTCCAACAGTAGTACTCAACCCAATATCTCAAGGCACTAACTAAGGAAGCTAGACCATGCCCTTAGTCGTACTACCCGACTACCCAGGTATTAGATAGTATTTTCCCAAGTGTTGTTCTCGGTGGCACTATAGCAGTCAAGTGGCCAATCGGTTTATCTAAAGAGGGATTCAGGTAATCTAGGTCGATCTGTACACATGTGTTGTCTGATGTGCTACCACTCGAAGGGGTACTAACAGGGTTTACAAGGGTGGCCAACAGATGTGCGCTTAAGTACCACTTGTATTTCCTGCATGTATGAATCCCTCAACCATTGGTTTATGCGCGTAATGATGGATATTTTTGGCTTAAAGACGTTGTAATATGTCTCTACCCTGAAAAAAATTTAACCCACAATTTTTGTCGAGGAAAGTGCTCTGGTACAACTTGTAATTTTCTAGATATAAAAAGTATGAAGAACAAAAAAAAATGCTAGAAATGTCAGATAAACAACAATATAACTAGAACAACACCACAATAATACTGAAATGATATCAAAATAACACCTAGAAGGGGCACTTTGATTTTGAGAGCAATGTTCACGAGCCTCTTCATGGGGGAAACCTCTAGTCGAGCAGAGCTTTATTACAATAATATCCAAGCTAGGGTTCTCATACCCTTGACTCCTATTTATACTAAATATGTCTATCAAAAGAACCATATAGAGGAATATCCTTCGAGAAGCAAAAGCTTCTATTAGGTCTTCTTACATTCAAATTATTATACTTTATTGCAAGGCCTTATTAATATTGACCTTTATTACATCTGAATATATTGTTCTACCTATTTGTGGGTTAGGTCCCTTACAATATCAACATTTGAGAGGGATCCCAAAGGATCCAAGGATCGGCAGTCCTCATTACTTCGCTACTCCAACCTTCAGAAGGATCGACAGTCCTCATTACTTCGCTACCACAGCCTATATTTGATAGTCTGAGGGTATCCACGTAACCCCAAAGATCTACGGATCGTAACTTCCACTCAAGGGTCCCTTGGGTCCTGTTGTTGGGTCATTCCTAGAGGAAAATTTGTCATCCCAAAACACTCTGATAAGAATACGTGGCACATGCCTCTGGTTACCAACATCCCTTTACCTTGCCATGAGGTCACCATATATGGCAATTTCGTCACTCGACATGTGGGCCCCCATGTGCTCTCGACATGATACATGCGTCCCCATGATTGAACAGTCAAGAGGGGTCCCGAAGGATCCTTAGATCCACAATCCCCATTAGTTTGTGAATCCGGCCTTCAAGGGGGGTTTTGACATTACAACACCCCCGTCCTCCCGAAGAGGTGAACATCGGACTAACCACATTATAGATCCGACGGTTGGGACAGTACCTTAGAATCCTCAGATCTATGACCCTGATTAACTTCGGGCTCTGGGACTTTGGAAGATCTGTCTCCCTTATGACGAATACCAAATTTCGCTGAAATCGCAAAGACTGAAGGAGTCAAGGATTTAACACCTATGCTCCTTATCCAAATCATACAGTCGTGGCAAACCTTGGGTCCTTCTGAATGGATCTAGTTCGCTTGTCTTTCCAAACGAAAGGATCTTCCCTTTCAAGACTTAAATATCGCTATCCTTCATGAGTTTCATCAGTTCTGAAGGACTTAGGCACTGGCGTGTGCTTTGCACTCTTTCTCTTGAGCTTAACAAACTCCTTTTTCCCAGGAGACTAAAAAAAACTAGGAGTATCAACATGCATACGTGGAAACTATGTCCAAGTTCGACGAACTCACATTTCATTTTCTTAAAATTGAGCCACTACAGGGCTTCAACATTTATATATACAAACCATATAGGTCCTTACTTTCTTAACTACATAATCAAGCAAAGATAAAGGGATACAATCTAGTCATCAAGCAAACATGCACGTCCCTGCAATATTCATAGGATATCCAACTTTAATCTACAATTATAGTTCAATTACACGTGATATGAGAATACTTATCTATTACAGTTTGCAGCCAACTAACTGACTGTGGGTGTCCACCTTTCCATCCAACCATAGGCTCAAAGGCATTTATTCTTAGCGCTCTGGCCACCCATGTGCCAAGCCATGATAGCACTAGGGAATTTATGCCAATTCTCAAAGGTAATTTCTCTTTCACATATTCTACGAGGTTTATCAGATGCTTCCTCAGCATCAAGCTCATGGCCTTCTACTCAGGTCTTGTTATCCACTAGAGAGCTCCATGCGTTCTCTTCTCTTCCCTTTTATTATTTTAATGTCTTGCACACACATCCTTCCTTTGTTGGAAATATGTCATTGATGGAAATCGGTTGGTTATGGAGCACGCACAAGAGATGCTGGAATTGATGGCAATCGGTTGGTTATGGAGCACGCACATAGAATCTGGAACACAGATGCTGGAACACAAATGCTGGTACACAGATGCTGAAACACAGTGCTGAAATAGAGCTGGAACACAGAAGCGGAATCACAGATGCTGGAACACAGATGCTGGAACGCAGATGCTGAAACACAGATGCAGAAACACAATGCTGAAACAGAGCTGGAACTTATGCTGAAACACAATGCTGTAACAGCTGAAACACAGCGCTGGGCTGAAACACACTGCTCGAAAACTATGCTGAAACAACGCTGGATCTTAGCTGATAAAACGCATGCCTTAGCCACGACCATGACTAGCAGCAGAAGTTACCAATCATTTTCTTTAAGAAACAACACGAATGATGCCATTCACAACACGATTGGTGTGGCCAGCATCAAATGGCTATAATGCTCAATCAACGGAGCTTGACATCGCTAAATCCAGGTTTTGCGGGTATCCCTCATCTGCTTTGACAAGTTTGGAAGTTTTTTCCAGTTGGGTTTCTCTAATCACTCTGGACGGTGGAAATACTTTCAGTCTAAAATTAGACTGGCAGTTAAGATAGGAGGAACACAGCGTTGCATGAGGTGGCATGCGTAGAAAAGGCATGCAAAGAGCCAGTTCAGAAAATCAGGGAGAATGTTGGCATGCGAAAAGTAGAAGAAAGAATGAAAGAAAGGGAAACTGCAGTTGGAGTTGAGAAAAGCAAGGAAAACCTCTGCATGTGGAAAAACTGCAGTTGGAGTTGAGAAAAGCAAGGAAAACCTCTACATGTGGAAAAACAATATAATGCACTGGAACCAAGATGAAAAAGGTGTTGAAGTGAGAAAAAAAAAGGGGAGCTCTGAAGGGGAGAAAATGAATATGAGAGTCTGCGTGACAGGAGAAGCAGCTGAGAATGGGCTGCAGAGAACAGTGAAGCAGCGCAACAGATCGAGGATAGTGAAGCAGCTGAGAATGGGCTGCAGAGAATAGTGAAGCAAAGCAGCAGATCAAAGACAGTGAAGAACGCAGAATAGATCAGCTGAAAGGGTAAGCAATCTATATCAGAATGAACCAGTTGATTTAAAGCAATATTTATTTTGGCAAATAAGGGTGGTAGGCTGGTGCTAGGGAGACGTATGTCTCTTTCTCTGCAAGTGGGTGCTTGTAGAATCTAAAGGTTGGTGCCTTCACTCAGTTGGTGTTGAAGGAGAAAGGAAGTCGATGCTTCCACCCAGTGGGTGCTGGGATTCTGTGGGAGTTGGTGCTCTCAGCCAGTTGGTGCTGGCAATCAGAGGTTGTAGCCTCTATGAGTTGGTGCTCATAAAAGATGAGATGTAACGTAGTTGGAGCTTGCTTAACATCTTAACAAGACGAGGGTTTTTCCCTGGTTGGGTTTCCTCTTGAAAAATCTGTGTCTCATACTTGTGAGTGAATGTTTTGTGTGATTGCTATTCTTTATGTTATTTGCTTTATGTTTATAACACTGAATTTCACAGTAAAGACTCACTGCCACTAAGATTAATGATTCAAAGTTAAAAACAAGAGAAATTGTTAATAATCTACACTAACTGATTCACCCCCCCCCTCTCAGTTAGTTC
>JZKD02S1645372.1:30074-41738 GCA_000966675.3 Picea glauca
AGTTTTCCATACTTTATGACAAACACTTTTCCATGGTGTGTTGTAGCTTAGCCAAGCTCTTCACCATATGGATTATTCATCTTCATTCATTATTACAGTCAGAGTGTGCTTCCTGGTACAGGTTGATCATGATCCCAAGTCGGCACATATGAAACTGTAAGTTTCTCTTGAATTCACCCAAACATTCTTTCTTAGTTAGTAACCAAGGTGCCCACACTCATGGCCACCCAAATTTTATTTTCTTTGACACCCATACAATGTAAGTAAAATTTAGGAAGGTCCTCCTTCCTCAATGGAAGGTCCATTGTCTTCCCTTTATGAAAACATGCATTTCCTTGAAGAAATTTCATGCAATGTGATAACTATGAGCACCTTTATTCCCAAAGAACCAGTCCTCGCGAACAAAGTCTAACGCAGAGTGCTAAACTCTATCTTCCTTGACTGGCCCAGAGGAACTCCGTTTTCTCTCCATACGAACAATAGATGTGACCTCGGCTCCATTCTTTTTAGGTGCTATCCTTTCATATTCCATATCCAGGTGCTATGATCCTGGCTTAATCCCTTGTCTGCAAATCAATGGTGTAGATCTATCTTCCCCCAGATCCAACAGTGGCTAGGGATTGTGGAACCTCAACTATCTCGTGGTTTAACTCTCCTCCCGATCTCCGCAATGAATACGGGCCATCTGATCTACGATCGGATCCCAAACTCAAAAAAACACCATATTAGGTTTAAATTACGTTTACAGGTCTCGACATTAACCCATGTGCATATGCAATCTCTGCAATGATCACGGTTCGTCAATCTTAGCTCTCGATCGATTTTATGCCACACCTTTTCCAGATAATAATAATTCCAACACATAAGTGTTTGACAAAGAATTCATAGCTTCGATTTTCTAAATTCAACAACATAACCCAATCAAAATATGAACTTACATAGCATTAACACGTTGGTTCCTTGCAGGTACACCCCTGATCGTTCACATATTGGTCATTCATAGTGATCGTGGAACCCCATTATGCTTGCTCTTTAGCGGAGAGTTCAATCTCCACAATCTGAAAAGTGCTCTCCCAACTCTTTTAATCATGGTCGTTGATCCTCCACCCCGACGAGATAAACGATGTTGGTTGATTGAAAACCATGAACTAGTACATCCATTATTTTTTCCTTCACGTTCTGCAATGATCCCCGATCGTCGATCGAACAGAACGAATGGTGTTTGATCCGTTAACTCCAGTGGATATTGAAGTCGATCTGACGAGTGAGATCGGTTTTCTCTCTGATGAACAACTGACATTCATCTACTTTGTCAGGTCCTTTATTAATCTGATTCGATCAAGTTTTTCTTCCTAAATCATACTCTACTTGGGTATCCATAGCATACAACTACCTTTCAAAATTTTGTGCATAACATTAAGACAATAAAACATTTTCAGACATGTCCTAACATATCTTTATGCACTTCATCGCATTATCATTAATGTTTCCATGAGTGCAACATAAACAGATCTTGATTGTTTCTACAACAATAAAACCATCATCACTATGGTGTCAAAACCTTTACTTTCATCAACGTACCATCTTTCTCATCCCAGAGAAAACATAATACTCAACAAGAAAATAATTGAGGGCTCTCCCCTTCTTCCAATTCTTTCTACACCACCTAGGACTTTTCATCCCAGTTGAGTTATCTCTAAGGCCTCACTTCCTTTTCTTAACATGGCTTCAACCAAGCCTATTTAGTCAAACATACTCATTTATTAATTTATTAGTCTTCTATTCATTACATGATGTTTTCAAAATGTAATCCAGGATTCTTATATATATAATCTTGTAGCTCATTGCTTAATTCTCAACAGTTATTAAGGTTGTGACTTTGTCCTCCTGGCAGAGCCTTCACACAGTTCCTCCACAAGGAACTCCATCAACATGCAACTTCCTTATTGCATATCCATCACTACCTGTGATGGCCTCAACCTTGAGTTAGATTCTGTTGTTTAGCAAATATTCCATAAGGAATATGAACATGCATCTTTTTCATGCATCCAAATTATGTATCCACATGTATTCTGGTTTTGTTAACTTACATCCATGATTTACTTAACCATATGCATAACCAAAATCATATGTGTAGCTGCCATGGGTATATTTCAGTGTAATCCCACTCCTGTAGGATTGGCCATGATTTACTAAAAGAACTAGTAGGCTTCCTCTACCACAAACTAGCATGATTCAATGTCATTGGTGTAAAATCCCAACTGAATTTTAAATATGCATCCTTCTACTCAAGAAACTTATGCAGATGATTTCTGTTTGGCAGTAACATTCTCAACATTCTCATCCTAGCCTTGGTAACCCAAGCTTATGTCTGTACAACAACACATACGATTGCAGAGTGAATTCAACTTCTTTATTTGGAAACATTAGCAACATACAATGAAAATTTCCAAAACATCTATCAACAGTAAAAATATCTCATTCCTCTGTTTCGTAGAGGTTTACTAAGATTCTTAGGAATGGGTTAAGATAGGGTGTAACCCCTTAAATTCCTCCACAAATATTTTCATATGACTCGTCCATGAGCCCAAGCAGGCCAAGTGTTGTTGTCATGCTCTGATACCAATTGTAACACACCCGACCCCTAAATGCTCTTTTAAGGGGTGGGGCATCATAATTTTGTTTTCNACAACACATACGATTGCAGAGTGAAGTCAACTTCTTTATTTGGAAACATTAGCAACATACAGTGAAAATTTCCAAAACATCTATCAACAGTAAAAATATCTCATTCCTCTCTTTCATAGAGGTTTACTAAGCTTCTTAGGAATGGGTTAAGATAGGGTGTAACCCCTTAAAGTCCTCCAAAAGTATTTTCATACGACTCGTCCATGAGCCCAAGCAGGCCAAGTGTTGTTGTCATGCTCTGATACCAATTGTAACACACCTGACCCCTAAATGCTCTTTTAAGGGGTGGGGCATCATAATTTTGTTTTCCTTAACTAGATCAAATCCTAATTCCAGGATTTATATTATGTCCTTCTTGTCCATAACTCTTCAACCTCTGCCTCCACGCTCAAATCCAGGCTCCGGACTGGCAGATATGTCCTTCCCAATTCTTCATGTGTTTATTGGTCAAAGGAGATGTGGCACCCACGTGGATCCACCTCACACGTATCGTCTCCAAATTCCTACATCCATGGTGGAATTCCATCCGCCATATGATCCCATGATTGGACCCAATCCACGTCTAACACACAAGCTAGTGGGGAATTCAACACTTTAGCGCTAAACGCCTCTTTTCTATCTACGCACGAGACCTCCCGGAGTCCCGAAATCCCGAAGTCCCGTAAGCTTTCCACGTGGCTCCGAACTTCAGGCTTTTTGGTCTCTCTACAATACTACACCATGAATCCTCTAGAGTCCCAAAGTCCCAGACCTCCCGGAGTTCCGATCACTTCACTAACTATTATGGCTAAGTAGACACATACTAGGGGATGACATGTGTCATATATCAATGGGTCTATAGGGTATGTGATACACATGAATCTAGATGACACATGTCACATCAAACTTGGGTCCACGTCACCCTGGGTGATGTCACTTCACCACATCACTCCGGATTGATCGTCATTCATACCCTTCGATCTTGTGGCCAAGGTATGTCCACGTAACCCTTGGATCAATGGCCTCTGCTACTTTGTAACTTCGGCATTTGGGGGTTTCATGGTGTAAAATTCCCCTTTCTCTCGAAGTTGATCAACGTCGAGCTGACCACAGCCTGTATCTGACGGTTAGGAAAATTCCTGAAGCATCCTCGAATCAACGACTCTCACCACTTCGGGCTTCGGAGCTTATCGACACACCACACCTCAAATCCTCCGGAGTGCCCAATCTCTGGACTAAAGGATCTAGCGCCATGCGTCCCCTGTATATCTGTAATATTCCAGATAAAAAAAGTATGCAGAACAAAAATAAAATGCTAGAAATGGAAGATAAACAACAATATAACCGGAACAACACCACAATAATACTGAAATGATATCAAAATAACACCAGAAAGAGAACTTTGATTCTGAGAGCAATGTTCACGGGACTCTTCAAGGGGGCAACCTCCAATCGAGTAAATCTCTATTACAATAATATCCAAGCTAGGTTTCCCATAGCCTCGACTCCTATTTATACTAAATATGTCTATCAAAAGAACCATCTAGAGGAGGATCCTTCTAGAAGCGAAAGCTTCTATTAGGTCTTCTTACATTCGAATTATTCTCCTTTATTGCAAGGCCTTATTAATATTGAACTTTATTACATCTGAATATATTGTTATACCTATGTGTGGGTTAGGTCCCTAACATGTCCTCCCCCTTAAAAACAACCTTGTCCTCAAGGTTTGAGATATGGAAATTGCTGCAGAATGGTAGTTGGTTCCCAAGTGGCATCTGCTGGAGTAGTATCTTTCCATTGGAATAACACTTCCTTGATGGTTCTCTGATGCAGAAAATGCTCACACTAGTCCAAAACTACTTGTGTCTATAGCCAAATGGATCCTTCTTTGTCCAACTCGGGAAGGTTGGTTTGAATTTGGCACTTAGTTCCAATCACCTTCATTAAGCATGAAACATGAAAAACAGGATGTAGCTTAGAATGACTAGGCAAAGCTAACTAATAGGCCACTTGTCCCACATGCTTGAGAATGGTATAAGGACCATAAAATTTGGGTGCCAACTTCTAACAATGCTCGGCCTTGAGGGAATTTTTCTTGTAAGGTTGTAGTAGAAGAAACACCTAATCCCATTATGCAAATTGATGTTTAGAGTGACCTCAATATGCTTGTTTCTTCATGCGATTATGTGCCATGACCAAATTATCTTTGAGGGTATGGAGAATAGCCTCTCGAACTGTAAGCGTTTGGTCAACCGCCTGGACCTTTGAGACACTAGGTAAGTATGAGAGAACTGAAGGTGGATTTTGTCCATATACTGCTTCAAAAGGAGTCATGCATGTAGTTGTATGGTATGAAGTGTTGTACCACCATTCAGCTAGGGGTAACCATTGAGCCCACTGATTTTTATTTTCTGAGGAAAAACATCTCAAATATGTTTCCAAACATTTGTTGACAACATCTGTTTGACCATTAGTCTAGGGATGATAAGTTGTGCTGAGATGAAATTGGGTGCCTTGTAGCTTGAACAATTCTTGCCAAAAATTGCTGGTGAAAGTTGGGTCGCTATAAAAAACAATACAATGTGGCATGCCATGAAGCTTGAAGACTTGATCCATGAAAAGTTGAGCCACATTGGATGTTGTAAATGGGTGTTGAAGAGCACAGAAATGAGCATACTTGGAAAGGTGATCAACAACCACCATGATGACTGATTCATTTCCCGATTTGGGTCAGCCTGTTATAAAATCCATAGAGATATCCCTCCAAATAGCAGGTGGAATCAGAAGCGGTTGTAGTGTGCCAGGAGATTTGACTGTTTCTCCCTTGTTGCGTTGACACACATCACATTAAATGACAAAATTACGAATGTCTTGTTTCATACCATCCCAAAAAAAAGAACGCTTGACCCTGTCATAGGTTTTGGTAAACCCAGAGTGCCCAACTGTGGGTGTAGCATGAAGCTCAGAAAGTACCGTGGATTTAAGTTTTGATTGTTTACTTAAATAAAAATGGCCTTTGTATCGAAGCTCATCATGGAGCCAAGAGTACCCTGTGGAAACTGGAGCATTGGACTGCAATTGTTGGATCAAATGCGAACTTTTGGGATCGTGTAGCCATTCCTGGCGAACGACTTGGAGCCAATCTGGTACAATGAAGGAGAGATAAAAAAGGGATCCTTCATCTTCATATTTTTAGGAAAGTCATCCGCAACCACATTTTCTTTGCCTTTCTCTTAAATGATCTCATAATCATATCCAAAGAGCTTAGTCACCCATTTTTGTTGCTCTGGGGAGGAAATGCTTTGTTCTAGAAAATACTTGAGGCTTTGATGGTCTATCTTAATTTGGAAGTGTTGCCCCAATAGATAAGGGCAACACAGATCAACGACATGCATAATAGCCAACATTTCCTTTTCATAGAATTATTTTCCCAGATTTTGTTTAGACAGTTGCTTGCTGGTAAAGGCCAGAGGTCGACCCTCTTGCATAAGGACAACACCAATTCCTTTCCTTGGAGCATCACATTCCAAGACAAAGGTCTTTGTGAAATCAGGAAGGGCCAGGACTGGATTGGTGCACATGGCCATCTTCAAGGTTCGAAAATCTTGAGTAGTTGTTGGAGTCCAAGTGAAAGAGTTCTTTTTTAGGAGTGCAGTGAGAGGTGCTGCAATCTTTCCATAATTCTTAACGAACTTGCGATAATAACCTGTTAAGCCCAGAAATCCACGCAAGCTTTTGAGAGTATTTGGGTGAAGCCAGTATTTCATAGCTTCAATCTTTTTAGGATCCACCCTGACATCATCCTTTCCAACTAGATGACCCAAGTACGCGACTTTTGAGGTGCCAAAAGCACATTTAAATTGTTTCAGGAAAAGTTGGTGTTGAGAGAGTAGATGGAGAACTCGATCCACATGAGCAAGATGGTATGTCCAATTTTTTCTATAGATGAGCATATCATCAAAGAAAACTAAGACAAAATGACGGAGAAAAGGATGAAAGACATGATTCAAGAGGATTTGAAAGGTGGAGGGGGCATTACACAAACCAAAGGGCATGACCAAAAACTCATAGTGGCCCTCATGAGTTCTAAAGGAAGTCTTAGGAATGTCTGCCTCTTTCATACGTATCTGGTGGTAGCCAAAATGAAGATCAAGTTTAGTAAAGAACTGGGTGCCACTCAATTCACCCAAGAGGTCATCAATGACAGGAATGGTAAATCTGTCTTTAATGGTAAGTTTGTTGAGGGCATGGAAGTCAAGACACATTCACCAAGAACCTTCTTTCTTCGGGACCATGACCATAGGAGAAGAGTAGGGGCTCATACTAGGGCAGATAACGCCTGCGTTAAGGAGTTCCTGAACCATTTTCTAAATTTCATTTTTTGGGGAAAAGGGGTGACGATATAGACAAATATTGGGAGGAAGGATTCCTGGTACAAGGGGAATGGAATGATCATGAACACCACAGGAAGGAGGGAGTCCCTGGGGAGTGGAAAAGACCACTTAATGTTTAGAGACGCTAGATTGGAGGTCTTTCATCACCGAGGGTGTCTCTACTACTTGTATGGCATGGAGTTGGGCAATAACGTCAGAATGACCTTTTTTGAGCAGCTTTTCCATGCGATGAGAACTAATGATCTCTGGTGAACCGAAGGTGATGCCTTGTAACTTATATCGGTGGCCCTCCTGGTCGAATTGCATGGTTAATTCCTTAAAATCCATGAGAATGGGACCCAAAGTCCTTAGCTAATCTGGACCCAACACAATGTCACAACTGCCCATGTTGATAGCAAACATATGAGATTCCATGTGGTAGACACCAATTTGGAGACACACACATTTGGAAATTATTGACTGCATGGATATAGCAATGAGTTTCTTGGGAAATGTGGCGATGAATAAAATTATGGGTACTTCCACTATCAACCAGAATGATGGCCTTCCTGTGCTTGATGTAATAGATTAGCTTGAGGGTTTGGGGAGAAGAGAAGCCAGTGAGAGAATTTAGAGAATGGTTGGTTCTACTTCGGGAGGGTCTGAGGGAGGGGTTATGTCAGTGGTTTCAGGTGACTCAGACACAAGGGGAGTTTCAACATCCTCTTCCGAAATACCCTCTGAGATGGCCATAAAAGTATTTTGTTCCTTACACTTGTGGCCCGGAAAATATTTGTCATCATAATTATAACAAAATCCTTTGAGTTGGCATTCAACCATTTCATCCCTAGTCAATTTTTGGATCTTTAGTGGAGCAAAGGGAGTAGTGGGATTTATTGGTTTAGTGCGAGGGATAAAGGTGGGTTTATGGTTTTGAGAAGATATAATTTGTTGTGCTTCTTTAGCTCTTTTAGTAGCCTGCACCCAACTCTGAGGCCGAGTCATGAGGACATGGTCCCAAATCTCATCCTTGAGGCCACTGATAAAAAATTCTCGGAAAAAGGCATCATACATGCCCTCTGTCCAAAAATCCAGGTGCTTAAAAGCATCTATAACATCTTCCACTGTTTCAGATTGTTTCAACTTTGTCAAATGTCCTAAATGGTTGGTGTCAATGTCAAAGCATTCATAAAGCTCTGCCACAAAATGTGTCCAAGCAATATACCCTTGACGGGAAGTTTTTCTCCATTGCCACCATTGCCAATGTTCTCGATCTAGATGGAGAACACCATACCGAAGTTTGGCCAAGTCATCTATAATGTCGTATAAAGAGAAATAATGTTCCATTTGCGTTACCCAACCAATGGGATCCGAGCCATCAAATTTGGTCACATCCACCCACGAAAAGCGTAGGTCAAGTTGAAAGTGATGTGGCTGAAAATTATGGGAATGAGAGGAATTTTCAGCTTCAATATGTGGAGGTGGGTCAGATAAAGGGTTATCTGTAGGGATATGCAGCTTGGTGCATATCATTGAAATGACAAATTCAAGCTGGGTAGTCATGTCTTGTTTGAGTTCCTCGATTGAGGCAACGATGGAGGACTGCATGGTTGTATTGATGGTGGTAACATTGGCACTAAGTTGTTTCACTTCTTTTTGGGTCTATGTGAAATTAGATTGCAAGGTATTGAAGCGATCTTCCAAGTCTTAGCTATGGGAATGGGCCATGATGATGAGGGAACCGAAATGGGTTGGGTGGCGTCAAAAAATTTGTTGAAAAATGATATGTATGAATGTCATAAGGGAGAAGAGATGAATCCAATGGAATAAGTCTCAAATAATGGTGATGATTTATACTCCGGTCTAAAGGATACTGCAGTGATGAAATTCCCAAATGCTTAACTGGGAAGAAATGTGTAGTGATTTGGCAACCCGAACATAGTTGCGCGACAATAGATCTTGTCTCTTTTAATTTTTTTTTATGTTTATGTCCCCAAGGGTTAGGTATTCAAGGGTTCTACAGAAAAGGGTTTTCCCTATGCTATAACTCTCTGATATACGTGTGGGGTCCAATAGTAGTACTCGACCCGATATCTCAGGGCACTAACTAAGGAAGCTAGACCATGCCCTTAGCCGTATTATCCAACTACCCAGGTATTAGATAGTATCTTCCCAAGTGTTGTTCTCGGTGGCACTATAGCAGTCAGGCGGCCAATCGATTTATCTAAAGAGGGATTCAGGTAATCTAGGTCGATCTGTACACAGGTGTTGTTTGATGCGCTACCACTCGAAGGGGTACTAACAGGGGTTACAAGGGTGGCCAACAGATGTGCGCTTAAGTACCACTTGTATTTCCTACGTGTATGAATCCCTCAACCGCTGGTTTATGCGCATAACGACATATATTTTTGGCTTAAAGACGTTGTAATATGTCTCTACCCTGAAAAAAATTTAACCCGCAATTTTTGTCGAGGAAAGTGCTCTGGTACAACTTGTAATATTCTAGATATAAAAAGTATGCAGAACAGAAAAAAAATGCTAGAAATGTCGGATAAAAAACAATATAACTGAATTGATATCAAAATAACACCCAGAAAGGGCACTTTGATTCTGAGAGCGATGTTCACGGGCCTCTTCGTGGGGGAAACCTCTAGTCGAGCAGAGCTTTATTACAATAATATCCAAGGTAGGGTTCTCATACCCTTGAATCCTATTTATACTAAATATGTCTATCAAAAGAACCATATAGAGGAATATCCTTCTAGAAGCCGGAGCTTCTATTAGGTCTTCTTACATTCAAATTATTCTACTTTATTGCAAGGCCTTATTAATATTGACCTTTATTACATTGGAATATATTGGTCTACCTATGTGCGAGTTAGGTCCCTAACAATATCAATGGTTGAGAGGGATCCCAAAGGATCCAAGGATCGATAGTCCTCATTACTTCGCTACTCCAACCTTCAGAAGGATCAACAGTCCTCATTACTTCGCTACCACAACCTATATTTGACAGTCTGAGGGTATCCACGTAACCCCAAAGATCTACGGATCGTAACTTCCACTCAAGGGTCCCTTGGGTCCCGTTGTTGCATCATTCCTAGAGGGACATCTGTCATCCCAAAACACTCTGATAAGAATACGTGGTACATGCCTCTGGTTACCAACATCCCTTTACCTTGCCACGAGGTCACCATATATGGAAATTTAATCACTTGACACGTGGGCCCCCATGTGCTCTCGACATGATACATGCATCCCCACGATTGAACGATCAAGAGGGGTCCTGAAGGATCCTTATATCCACAGTCCCCATTAGTTCGTGAATCCAGCCTTCAAGGGGGGTTTTGACATTACAATACCCCCATCCTCCCGAAGAGGTGAACGTCGAGCTGACCACATTGTAGATCCGACGGTTGGGACAGTACCTGAGAATCCTTAGATCTACGACCCTAATTAACTTCGGTCTCCAGGACTTTGGAGGATCTATCTCCCTTATGACGAATACCAAATTTCGCTGAAATCGCAAAGACTAAAGGTGTCAAAGATTTAACACCTATGCTCCTTCTCCAAATCAAACAGTCGTGGAAAACCTTGGGTCCTTTTGAATGGATCTCATTCGCTCGTCTTTCCAAGCGAAAGGATCTTCCATTTCAAGACTTAAATATCGCTATCGTTCATGAGTTTCATTAGTTCTTAAGGAATTAGGCACTAGAGCGTGATTTGTGCTCTTTCTCCTGAGCTTAACAAACTTCTTTTTCCCAGGAGACTAAAAAAAACTAGGAGTATCGACATGCATACAGGGAAACTATGTCCAAGGTCGACGAACTCACATTTCATTTGCTTAAAATTGAGCCACTACAGGGCTTGAGCATTTATATATACAAACCATATAAGTCCTTACTTGCTTAACTACATAATCAAGAAAAGATAAAGGGATACAATCTAGTCATCAAGCAAACATGCACATCCCTACAATATTCATAGGATATCCAACTTTAATCTACAATTATATTTCAATTACACATGATATGAGAATACTTATCTATTACAGTTTGCAACCAACTAACTGACTGTGGGTGTTCTCCTTTCCACCCAACCACAGGCTCAGAGGCATTTATTCTTAGCGCTCTAGCCACCCCCATGCCAAGCCATGATATCACTAGGGAATTTATGCCAATTCTCAAAGGTAATTTCTCTTTCACATCTTCTACGAGGTTTATCAGATGCTTCCTCAGCATCAAGCTCACGGTCTTCTACTCAGGTCTCGTTCTCCACTAGAGAGCTCCCTGCATTCTCTTCTCTTCCCTTTTATTCTTTTCATGCCTTGCACACACATCCTTCCTATCATGTTCATTCTATCAGAAGGAAACTCGGGTATTTTGGGTCTACAGGACCCTGTGGTACTTCGGGCTGACCTTCTGTAGCTAAACCATGCTTCCATTCATGGGGGTTATTGATGGTTCAACCACCGGTCCTTTCTTCATTAATTGATTCCTCCTTGGGAACCGGAGGAGGTTTTTTATCCTCAACAAGGGAAATTTGGGGTCATTCGATATAATGAACCCTCTCTTATAGTTTTCACATTATTTCCTCTAGTGATATCATGGCCAATACTTTCAAG
>JZKD02S1645372.1:103518-115686 GCA_000966675.3 Picea glauca
TTCCCCTTTTACAAAATAATATTAAACAATTCACTTAAATTTTACTTTTACACAAAAAGAAACCCTAATTTAGAAAGACGTCACCTCTTTAGGGGACGTTTTGGCACTTGGAGAAATTCGTTGTGGATGGAGGAGTGTAACAAGGCTTCCAAAATCCACATGTCAATCATCCAGGTCACTTTCTTCATGGTCAAAGCCTCAACCTCCTCAAAACTTTCTTGTGCCAATGCATATCACCAATAAACCCTAACTCCCCTAGGTGATGGCATGCCTCTAAAGGTGACATTTTGCCTCTCCTAGGAAAACTATTTGGCATGTGGGGGCTAGGTTATGCCCTCCAAGTCATATTATATGCCTCTAAGGTTTAATCTCTCTCATCCAGCATGCGAGCCCTTGGAATCCACCTGTGGGATATAAGCCCCATGGAAACCCAAGTTAGGCTTGTTCCTCCAAAAATGTCCACCAAGAAGGTGTTGCAAAGACAAATAAGCACACCCTCTAAGGATATTAATTCAAAATATCATGATAAGTAAATAAAATCAATAAATGAGACACCTAAGCATGTGCATCAAATATTACCATGTCAAACAATCAAGTGCTCAAAGACATTATGTGACTTGTCAAGCTTGAATATGGGAGGGTTGACGAGGTGGCCTATTGGGTAGATCTTTCCCTAGGTCATGAGAGTTTCCAAGAGATCCCTCTCTAAGCCATGTAAAGTGGGTGAAGTGGTTAAGGTTCAAGACTCAATGGGCACGGGGTTCATGACATACAAGGGGCTGTAGTGTCTCATTCATGGGTGCCTTTGTAGAGGGTGTGTGGCACCTTCGTTTGCAATGCAAATTTTCCAATCCCATTGTTTTTCCATTCTTTGTTTATTTCAAATTTCAGGGACAAGTTGAAGGACATTATCCTGGTGTGGTGCCCAGATAATGACAATGTCACTCACAAACACCTAGTGGAAATGAGAAGGTCCTTGACTCTCAAAATCATCAAAGAGTCACCTATCTGCAAATAATTGCAAGGAATACACATTTCAAAAAAAAATTCTATATACATATATACCAAATAAACTACAAGTGGGGACCCCTATAGTGGCATTCAAATAAATAACTTGGAAGAGCCCCTTTGAAGGAAAAGTCACTTAAATTCTTTATTGTTGATAGTTGTCTTTTATGCTTACAGATCACCTACATAATGCTTATTTTGATATGAGTTTGGTTTTAGTTCTCAATGATAATAAGTGATAACAATAGTTGTTTCAATTGGTAATCAAAAGTCCTCTTTGGGCATTGATTTTTTTTATTCTAAGTACAAACGTTGGGAAATATCATCTTCAAAAGACATGTTTCATGGCTGATGTTTCAAATGATAAAAGGGTTCTCATTTTTTATGAATGCGTCGACATGATATTCACCTACTAGCTGATGAGTTTTAAACATATAAGAAAAAGGGTAACTTGCATACATATGCACATTGCACATCACTTATATATATTACACAGTCTATATGTATATGGTCCGATACATATTAGACAAGTTGCAAGGATATGGTAATGTCAACTTGGTTGTTGCAATTATGGTAACTTAAATATTTGTATTTGGAAAATTTTTGTAAGTCTTAACACATATGGGATATTATCCATAATGCACACATATTATATATCATATCGGTATGATCCAAAATGTATATCTTATGAACATTTCATTTTATGGTCAACGATCTTAATTATGGCTGTTAAGTATTGTAATTTCATATGTTAGTTGATGTCAAAGTTTTGAATACATGTGGGACATCCTGTATGCATATACCATATGATGGACATTGTTATTTTTTGATGGTTTTTAATGTGGTAGGTGGCTGCGTTATTTGGCACATGTTGGCGGTTATTTGGCACATGTTGGTTTCTCCAGGTTTTGACGTGGCTTTCCTTGGGTTTAACAAGTGATTAATGTTGACCAACACCTTAACACGATGTGACCAACAATTAATACGCCAACTTGTTGTCTGATCTACCATTTTGGGTTTTGGGTATTGGTTTCATTCATTGGTGGAAATTGAGCTCTGGTAACCGCAACAACCACTCAAAGGCACCTTTTAATATACACAACACAAGGTACTAGGGTTTCAAGTCCCTGTCATCTAATGTGATGTTTGATTAATAGTTTATTCCTGTCTCTATAACTACATGTTGTTATTGTCATTCGATGCTTTCATGCTCTGTTTTAAAAAAAAATGAGGTTGTTATGCTCCTGGTTAAAAAATAAATAAAAAAATGCATAGAAGTTTGAATGGTATGATGGATGGTTTTACCCATTGATTTCCATAGTTATGGATGTTGGTTTCCCATTTACTATGTTAGTATGTGGTTGTATATAGTGCAATAACATATTCTAGTGCTTATGGTCTTTGGTATTTTAGTGTTGCATGCAAACCCTACGTTGTTTCTTGAAGTAAAACGTCCCCTGACCTTATGCATACCCTTGTTAAAACAAATTATTGGTTTACCCGCATGCACATTTCGTTTGGGCCAAGTCCGAAGTAATTTTGGGTCAAATCCCTTCCCATATAGACATTTTGTTGTTCGTTGGAAACCATAATCCTGTAAAACCATGGTCCACTTGACTATGGTTGTTGTTTGGCTCGCATGTTGAGGATCGAAAACACAGAAAGAAAAAGAGGCAACACTGCCTCTATGTATTATGATTGAATTTGTGAGGAATGTCACACTAGAGTATGAAATCATTTATAAGTGACCCAATGGGCCTCGCAAAGTAAATGGTTGTGCTTTGATAGGAATAAGTTTTGAAACCCTTGTCGTTTCATTTCCAGCTAGTCATGACACCTCTGTTGGATTCGATTTCATAATGAAACCATAATAGAGGCACGACACCATGATCTTGATTGAGAATTTTTTATGCATACATATGTCTGTCATCTCCTTGCAAATGAAATTATCTACCTGGTTTGGGGTCTGATTGAACAACATTTTTATGATTTGATCGTTCGAGTGTTGGTTAATAAGTAATGAAATTTATTGTTTAGAGTGAAGATAAAAGAAATGTTTGGATGACTCTGTTTATATTTTGAGCGTTGTTTACATGAAGTTTCGCATTTGATGGTTGGAAGTAATATGTAATGTTTTGATTAAAGACGAAAATAGGTGTTCAATAGGGACTAATAAATGGATTTTGATCATTTGAAAAAATTAATAATGCTTGGATTGTGACAGTGAATRTTTTGAGTCAATTCGAGAGATRACAGAACTRTTGTGTGACATTTTGCAAMCRTGTTTTCAAAGTGGATACCTTATGGAATGAGASATAGAYTGATTTTATTTATTGAACACTATGGTTGTAGGATGACTATAATTMTGTTGGTTTTAATTATAAGAGTTGAATGATGATGGAAATAATTGTAATGTAAGTATGTCCATTTTATTTTCCCATCATACTTAACATTTTTCGTTCATTACAATCCTTGTCCATCAACTCGRATACTTGTTTCATTTCCATGCTTAAATAATGACTGTAAGAAATGTTTCATGACARAATTATATAAGTTGAAATGGGAGTTTTTAGTTTGTTTTATCTCTTCTCYGTTTCRTATCCAAAAATGTTGATGATAATGATTTGATGGAACTAGTCATGGTAAATGAACARTCCATATTGCAGTTCCCGGTCATACTTACCATTTTTCGCTCATTACAAACCTGATCATGAAATCCCAAGAGCCCTGTAAATCCTTGTTCTGAGTAATTACTAGTTCTGGAATGTGGAATGCATATTGATTTCTCGCATGTGTATTGTTATGTATAGAGCCAAGTCTAAACTATTATTTTGCAAAATTTTAGATGATGGATTAGTCATGCTCTGGTTCTGATATTTGTGAATGTGTGTTAAAATGATCTTTTTCAGCAGAGGCCATCATAGAGGGAGGAATAATAACAGAGGCAAAGGATTGGGTCCCTGGCAAAGGGGAAACAAAAAATTAAGGTTCTCTATACACTTTGTTGCATATTTAGAAGAGTTTAGTCAATTGTTACAAACATGGTTTCTCAACTTGTCTTTCCAACAATGTTACATGCCTCCACCTATTCCTAAGAACCCACACCCAAATATAGGCATAACAGTTCCAAATCATAATTCCAATTCTTTAGTTGTGCCTGAATGAGATGGTTGGAAAGATATTTTTCACCCTCCTCCCAGACACTCACAAGGATGGACAAATATTGATAAACTCTAACAACCTCCCTTTCATGCTTGGCCCACTACTTCACTTCCACCACCACCTTCTTCACATCAGAATTTGCATCCTCAATCCCAAGCCTCACATGCCCATCATAAGGCCAAAATCACTGAGCTCGAAGGAAACCCCGAGGAAGAGAAAGAAGCAGCAGCCAGGTAAAAATCATCACAAGAATATTCTCATTTTGTCACTTCCCATATGCAAGAGAATGATCATAAATCTGCTAAGGCATATTCATCAATTGGAAAAAAATGAAAGGGATGAGAGTAGTCATAGCAAGAGAGGAGAAACATATAACAATAAATATGGTTTCTCATGATAATTTTGATTAATTTATTTGGCACCTGTATATGGACTTGTTTGCACTTTATTTTTGGACAGTATATAATTTTGGACATCTCATATTTATTTTGACAACTCATATTCAATAATACTTTTTTGGACAACCTTATATTCTATTACCTTCATGTTTGGAAAAAATTATGAAATGGATAGATTTTGATAAATTGCACGATTTCCACATGGAGTGACAAGGGGCTCTTATGATTATTTCATCTTATGCATGATAATGACATGGATTGTATGTTGTGGCAAGATTTGTATGTCATGCATTTAAGGTGGAAGATACAAGGATGAAATGGTTTATTAATTCATTAAAGAGAATTAAAGGGTCCCCACTTATTAGTGTTATTTAATACCCTTATCATATTATTGTTATTATTTATTAACTTACTTAACATCTCTCCTATTAAGTAACTAATTGTTAGTTAATAATTTAACTAGAAGTGGTTGAGTGATTCAACTACCTTGGAGATATTAAAAGGAGGTAAGATGGACAAAAATAGAGAGAGGAACACATTTCTCTAATAAGGTTTTCTCTTACTTCCAAGTGAGATTTTATTACTAATTCATTCATCTCTAATTTCTAGGCTAAGACACTTCTTGTGACATCAGGTTCTATTAAAGGTGATGGAAATCTAGGACCAAGGAGAATTGAATTATGATATGCTTCTATCTTGATTGTCTGTTTGATAGTCTATAGATTTGTTTTGGTTTATGGATTAATTTTTCAGTGCTAAATAAGATTCTTGTGCAGAGTCATAACTGAGTGCAAGTTGTGGTTGTTGGATTATCTTTACATCATTCTTGGTATGATTTGAAGGCACCAGTGGCCTATGTGTGTGTTACCCTAGGCTTCTAGACTTTCATCTGGTCAATAATTTGAAAGTATGTGAATTGTATTGGTTGTTACCTAATGAATGAATAAAATCATTGATGGTTTTGCAAATCTCTTGGTCTTTCTTATTTCTATCAGATTATGTGATTTTGCTTCTTGTTTAAATTATTATAAAAGAAAATCAGACTTATTTATTTCAGTTTGCATTTGATAAATGATAAAAAGAAAAAAAATTTGTCTTTAAGTTTAATAGCTTGAAGGTTAATTGAAATTGTAGTAAGGATATAAATTAGGGTGATAATCTCACCTATCTTGTCTTAGCCAAACAAGATTCAAAAAAATGTTGCAAGGAGGGATTCTATCTCTTTTACTCAACATTTTGTTTGGTGACCATACTGGGGATGAAAGACTCCATTTTCATTTCCCTGGCTTGTATTTTTTGTACACTTATAAATTTATTGTTTTTATTTAATGCTTTAATTTCTATTTGTTGTTTGTTTATAGATTTTATATTTTTATTCATATTTTTCTCTTGACTCATGATTGTTCCTAATTAAAGACAACCCAACATAGGTAATGATCTATAGGCTCAAACCAACATTACCCTTACCTTTTACAATCTCATTCTTGAGATTTCCAATAGTCAGGATGAGCTGAATCATTCTTGGGAAGTTATTGTTGTTGAATTCCATCTCCAACAATATTTGGATGACCAAAGGAGATGAGACCTCGATGAACCCTGAAATTAGGACATTTTATGTTCTATTCCTCCTGTACATCTCGACAAATATGAGGTCAATCACATGAATTTACTCTCATTCCCGAACTAGGAAGAAGAAAAGTTGTTCTTTGAGGACAACAACCTAAGCTTCATCGATCTTTGTTTGATTTGGCTAGTTCCTCATCCTCTCTTCTTCCTTACGTCTTCAAAATTTCGGGCACTAGTAGTGGAACAAGAAGCAATGGTTCTGGAGGTGGCACCAGTAGTTTATCTTCCTCACAACCTTCTATCTCGAATTTGATCAGGAGTATCTATATCCATGA
This sequence comes from Picea glauca, assembly GCA_000966675.3. Lineage (NCBI taxonomy): Eukaryota > Viridiplantae > Streptophyta > Pinopsida > Pinales > Pinaceae > Picea > Picea glauca. Next base: position 109,988 of record JZKD02S1645372.1, read on the forward strand.
TGTTCCTATCCAATCTACCACAAATCCAACCAAGGTCATTAATAAATATGTCTTATTTCAATTTGAGGAGGATGTTACTACTACTCCGTGGCATGTTTCTTCTCCCTTGAATATTGTGCCCACAACCAATCCTTTTCCAAAGATCAAAGATCATTTGCCTAAGCTCTCGGGAAACAACACTATCTCCACAGAAAAGAATTTGATTTCTTTTTTGAATGCCTGTCATAACATTGGTGTGAATGACAATGATACCTACATGAGTCTATTTGTGAATTCTCTAGAAGGAAAATATGTGGTTGACTTCTTTAAATTTCCTCTGAAAATATTCTCCACCTGGGAGGAGTTGATCTATTGGTTCAAGTCTACTTTTGGACAACCAAAGAGTCCAACTGATCAGTTGAAGGAGTACAATAAAATTACATATAACAAAGGTGAAACCATTAAGGCTTTCAATATTCACTTCACCAAGTTATATAATCAAATCCCTGAATTGATCAGAACTCAAAATCAAGCCTTATTCATGCATTACTACAACGCCTTAACCTCTTCTTATTATCACATATTGGAAGAGAAATCCATAAATAATATCGGATTTGCCCTTTAGACTTGTTTGGAGGACGAAGAGAAGTTAGACAGAACCGGTCTTCCTAAGGAGGACTATGCCAAGCAAACTGATATGTCTACCATTTTGTAGCTTATGCAAGACAATAATAATCACATGATCTCTTTTGAAAGGAAGGGAATCGCTTCTACTTCCACCATCGAGGCTTCTACTAAAAATTTTGTGAGAAATAATTTTCAACAAAAATCCATATTTCCCATGCGAAGAACATCATGAGGAAAGCACTTGTGAAATCAAGAAAAATGTGAGGGATCAAATTTTTGGAAAGAAACCAGATAATCTTGTTGTTGTCTTATATTGGGCCCCACATGATGGTGTTATGGTAGTTAATACCATAAATAAATTATATGCCAATAAGGGAAAAGATGATTCTTCCAAGACTACTTCTTCCCCTAGAACATCCACTCAAAATAATGGCTCACAAGATGCCCACCTTTCTGCTAGTCATCAGGTCACTACCCCTTCTTCAAAATATAACATTTTAAATCAGTTGGCTAACATAAAAGCTAATGCTACTCTTTTAGATATGGTAATTGTACCAGAACAACAACAACATCTTAGAGATTTCATGGAAGGTAAAACTTCCAACATAGCCAATTCGACGGAAGATTACAATGAAGGGGAGTCTCATGTAAATAGGATAGGTGTAAATAACTTTAGGAGATCTATAAATTACCCCCTGTCTATATTTCTGTAAATATTTTAGACATAATATCCCATTGCTTCCTCATTGATGGTGGCTCAGGCCCAAGTGTCATGTCAAATACCATTATGGAAGAGTTGGGCCTCTCTTGTACAAAAACAAATGTGAGAAGCATGCTCTCCTATAATAATCAACATCAATCCACAATTCATGAGATCAAAGATGTAACTTTAGTAATTTGTGCAAATCTAGAGATACACACTACCCTTAACATTCAATTTATCGATATGCTTGTCAACAACTACTCAATTATTTTGGGAAGAGATTGGCAAGCCCTAACATGTGGATACTTGTCTTTGGATGGGTCACATATATCTATCCCTAAGGATGGAAAGAACATCATTTTTCTTATAGAATATCATATCTCACCTTACATTGAGAAAGTTCCTCAGTTAAATGTCAATTATGTTGAGGAGAGCCTGGGTGCTTATTCTATTTTTACATAAGAAGATGGCGTGCCATGTGAAAAATTTGACTATGATGATAGAATGAGGCATTTCACTTTGATGGTACATGATCCAACGAAGGAAATGGAGCTGGTAGTATCCTTTACTCACCTGTAGGAAAAAATTACAAATTCTCGTTTAGGTTAGAATTCACTTGCACCAACAACGTTGTTGAGTTTGAAGCCCTATTGTTAGGTATCAAGAATGCTTATAACTTGGGTTGTGGTCATCTTACTGTATTTGGTGATTCTGAGCTTGTGGTTAATGTTTTTAGAAAAAATTATAATCCTAATAACAAGATGATGAAAAGGTACACTCAGGTCGTTTGAGCCTTGATTTCAAATATGTTGATAGCTTAACACAATGGTTGATAAAAAGGGAGCTTAACACAATGGTTGATAGATTGACAATTTTTGTTGCTTCTCCTACTCGAAAATTATTACCACAACAACCTGATTGCACTTCTATGTCTTTATATCTTCCACATGTACCTGACAATGTTGAATCATGGAAGGTTTTAAAAATTGATGAGGATATATGTTATTTCTTACATAATAAACCTCTTAATCATAAGGAAGTGATTTCTATTAACAATGAGAAGTTTCTGAAGGGATTGAATCATCTTGAGAGTTCATTTTCAATGAGTGATGTTGGTAAAAAGGAAAATGTTGTAGAAGAGGAGTCAAAAAGGAAATTTGTATACATTGTCTCTGTGAACATTGGAACCTCAGATGATCCCAAGATTCTTAAAATAGGAGCCTAGTGGTCACAAGAAGAAAAGGGAAAATTCATCGACTTATTCCATGAATTCAAGGATGTCTTTTCTTGGTCGTATGAGGATCTTCATGGTTTTGATCTCAATGTCATCCAACACACCATTCCTATTAAGGAAGGGGATAAAATAGTAAGGCAGAAATAAAGGCATGTAAACCCTACCCTTGAATCTACTATCAAAAAGGAAGTTGAAAAATTATTAAAATTTCAAATCATCTTTCTAGTAAAGTATTCTGAATGGGTCTCAAATCTGGTTCCTGAACACAAGAAAACTAATGAGATCATGTTAAATATAAATATCTTCTTCCTAACATGGAGATGATCCTGAAACAGGTAGACATGTCTCAAATAATGTCCCTACTTGATGGTTTTTCTGGGTATAATCAAATTAAAGTCAAGAGGGATGATAAATAAAAAACTACATTCACCACTAGATGGGGCACCTTTGCCTACAAATGCATGCCTTTTGGCTTGTCTAATGTAGTTTCCACATTCCAGAGAGCTATGCAGATAGATTTTGATGATTTGATTGGTAAGATGATTCAGGTTTATCTTGATGACTTAACTGTTTATTCTAAAAAATGATCAGATCATTTTGGTCATCTTAGTAAAGTCTTTCTGCGTTGCAAAAGATTTGATATGTCATTGAATCCTTCTAAGTCTATTTTCAGAGTTACTCAAGGAAAACTCCTTGGTCATATTGTTTCTAACTATGGTATTAGTATTGACACTGAGAGAGTTTCCACGATTATGAACCTCCCTGATCCTACCTCTAAGAAAGGTGTTCAATCCTTCATGGGCACCATTAAATTTTTCAGTAGTTTTGTTCCTGACTTCACTATGATGTTTAAACCCATTCATAATTTGCTAAAGCAACATAGAAACTTCTCTTGGATTGATGATTTAGAAAATGATTTTACAGGAATCAATAAGGAAATCAGCTATGCACTAGTTTTAGCCGAGCCTGATTTTAATAAATAATTCATCATCTATAGCAATGCCACAGAAGAGGAAATTTATGCCATCCTTCTGCAAATTGATGACCAAAATCAAGAAAATCCTATAGCCTATATGAGTCAAATTTTATCAGATGACGAGATGAATTATACTCTAATTTAAAAACACACTTTTTCCTTGGTAAAATCTATAGGAAAGTTCAAGCATTTAATTTTGGGCAAGAAAACACAGGAAAGAGTCCATTTTCCTGTAGTCAAGTTTTTTCTTACACAAACTCATCTTTCAGGAAAAAATTCTCATTGACTTGCCAAGATTCAAGAACATGATTTAATGATCACCACAACCAAAATTATTAAGGGACGTGATCTAGTTATTCACTTGGCTCAACACCATGAACCAAGTGATTCTCTTGAGGAAGACAAGAAAGTGTTTTTGGAACTATTTTACTTGGAAAATCTTGATATTAATTTAGTTGATCATCCTTGGTACAAGGATATCATCTATTATCTTTTTCATCATAATTTCCAAAGTCTTTTAGATTCGCATCAATGCAGAAGGATGTTCTTGATATCCCCAAAGTACCTCATCCTAGGAAACATCCTTTATCATAGATTTGTTGATGCGATACTACTAATATGTGTTGATGATAACATAGCCCAAAAACATTTAAATGAACTTCGTGGATGTTCATATTCTAACATCCATATTGGTGGCCATTTCGCAGTAAAGGCTACTTCTTTCAATATCATCAAGGATTGTTATTTTTGGCCCTTGATGTTTCAATATTATTTCAAGTTCATTCGGGCTTGTGAAAAATGTCAAACTTTTTCTGGCAGGGAACAATTTTCAGCTATGCCTTTACAACTAGCTTTGCCTGATTTCCCATTGGATAAATGGGGATTAGAATTCATCGGCCCTATCAACCCTCCATCTTCTACAGTACATGTATTTATCTTGACGACAACATATTACTTTACCAAGTGGACTGAATCTCTCCCTCTTAAAAACACATAGGATGAGCAGGTGATCAACTTCTTAGAATCTAATATTTTTGCACGCTTTAGCCTTCCACTCGAAATAATCTTAGATAATGGATCAACATTTATTTTTTCAAAGTTTTCTCGATTTTTGAGTGAATTTGGAGTCAAGCACATCACCTCATCTACCTATTACCCTCAGGGAAATGGGCAATTTGAGTCAACCAACAAAAACCAGGTCAAGATCTTGAAAAGGATTATTGATGATAAGCCTTGTTAATGGCATACTCTTATCACATACACATTGTGGGCTAATCACACAACTTCCAAAAAAAACACTGGTCCTACCCCTTTCTCACTCTTATATGGTCAGGAAGCTATAATTCCTGTTGATCTTCAACTTACTTCCCTTCGTTTAGAAATGCAGGATAAGGAGTTAAATTCCATTGATATTTCCCATAGAATGAATGCTCTGCTGGATTTAGAAGAACAAAGAAACCATGCATTGTAAATTATGAAGAAAAGGAAACAGACAATCAAGAAATACTTTGATCAATGTGCCAAATCTATCAAGTTTAAGGTCAACAACAAATTCCTACTTTGGGACTCTACACATGCTGATAAAGGCAAGCATTCTAAATTCCAAAATCTCTGGTTAGGTCCATACAAGATTTTTCTAGTAGTCGGAAATAATACTTACATGTTAAAAGACTTTGAAGAGAGGTTATTCTCTTTCACGACTAATGGCTCGCATTTGAAACAATATGTTGAGCCTAGCTAACTATTACATTTTCTGAATCAATGTTTCATGTAAATATCAATTTAGGTTGTACAATTGTTTTATTTTTCTGCATTTTACTTTCTTGAGTACTTTTTCTTTACTTCCAATCTTTCTTGGTTTATTTTTAATTTGCCTATATTTTATTTTTTCTCTGCCCTTGATCTTGTTCAAGTTTTGTTTCATCCTGATTTGGATAAGTCATGTACAACCACAATTTTTTCTTTGTTTTGTAGAAGTATGCTTAAGTAGTGATAAGTAGCCAGAACAAAAAGAAAGACAATCACTTGTGGTTCACAACTTTGTATCGTGCTACATCTATGATCACTTTGCTTAAACTTGAGTGCTAAATCTTTTCCCTCTTTAATCTTTTCCTTTTCTACCTTCCACCACCCCAATTTGAAAGAGCATACCAGAACAAAAAGAAAACCTTCAATATATA